>JAKSZU010000006.1:225942664-226304376 GCA_026018925.1 Tupaia tana
TTTGCCATAGGGGCACATGCGCTCGCCAGACAGACAGAGAGAGACAGAGAGACAGAAAGTGGGAAATCACCCCTGGGGGGATGGCCACACCGCAATCCCTTCTCCTCCATTCTCCTCTCAGGAGGCACCTGGCATGAGTTTAAGCCACTGGGTCTGGGACTCGAACCTTGGTTGACTACATGGAAGTGCAGCGACATAGCCATTACGCCAACAGCTGGTCCCAAGACTATGTTATAAAATGTATCGAGACACTTTTCAGTCCTCCAAGCGATCTGTACTAAGGAGTGTGTGTTGGGCTGGCCGTCGTTCTCCGTGAATGCCCTTTAGGTCAATTTGGTTAATAGTGTTCTTCAAATCTGTCACGTCCTTCCTTTTTATTGATTTCTGTTTAGATTGGTTTGGTTTTGTGCACTATCAATTACTGAGCGCTGCATTTCTAAATTTCAGCTCTTGAGCGTGGATTTTTCTACTTGTTTCTACCGACTTGTGCTTCCTGTATTTCCCGGGTCTCTCCTGAACTTCTCCCACGTCGCCGTCACATCTGTGTGGCTCAGTGCCCCGTGATTGGATGGGGTTTCCCTCTTGTCTCTAGTCAGGTCCTTTGTCTCGACTGTGCATCGTCCGCATTATCAGAGTCACCCAGGTTCCTTATGGTCACTGTCTCCACAGCACGACTTGGCCCCCAAGTTTTATTTATATTTTTTAGGGAGATTTTTGCTATAGGGTGCATGTGCTTACTGGAGACACAGAGGAAGATGGAGAGACAGAAGTGAGAAATCATCCCCCCATGCACCGCAATCCTGTCTCCTCCATTATCTTCTCGGGATTTTGGGCACGCACACACACAAGCCCTGCCCATTTCAATCTTCCTGGTCTGGAACTCGAACTGCAGTCGGCCATGTGGGAGTCCAGTGCCTTAACCACTACACCACCTGCTGGCGTCCAATTTTTACTATTAAATTAATTGTCTTTTAGTGTAATATATTTTTCTGGGTGGAACCAGTCAGTGCTGCAGTGGTAATGCAACTGGATCCATGTGGCAGGTCCTGGGCTCCCGTTCTGGTCCCTCCCTGAGCATGCTGGCCTAGGGAGCCTGGGGGCGAGTCACAGGCCAAGGACATCCTGGGGGGGGGGGGGGGCTGCCTCTCCCTTTCTCTGAATCAGAGAGAGATAAACTTGAAAATATCCCCTACAAACAGCTCAGAGTTGAACCTTGATGGGTTATGCATTCGAATAATCTCTGGCTTAATTAGAGTTTTATTTCCTGCGATGTTGACACAGTTAGGTTTAATAGGTCCGTTCTTGCTAGCAGTCCCATCTGGTTTTCATTCCCTTAGTTCTCCTTTCCTGCTTTCCTGATGGAATATGTTTTAGACTTCATTTTATTTCCTCCATTAGATTTTGCTTCCCTGCGTGTGCGTGTGTCTGAAGCGTTTGGAGATGATGGCAGGCGTCCTGGGTTTGGTGCTGTCTCTGAGAGCCAATGTCACACCGTTTCCCACCCAGTCCGAGGAACTGGCAGCTACCTCTTCTGCCCAAGTCTCTTCCTGTCCCCTGTGCTACCTTGCCACTGATTGCATTTATTTATTTGTTCATTTGTTTAAATTTGCTGTACAGCTTGTGTGATCGCTGGAGAAAGACAGCGCGTGGGTGGCCATGCTGCAATCCCTTCCCCTCCATTCCCCTCGGTTTTGGGTACACGCGCACACAGGCCAGTGTGTATTTCCAGCTGGGTCTAGAAGACGGACCACGCAGTCGGGCATGGGGGTCTAGCCACTTCACCACCGGGCCTTCTACCTCGCCTGTTAAAAAAATGGGTCTGAAATGGAGAGACAGAGAGAGAGGGAAGGAGAAAGAGAGACGGCACCCTCAGCAGGGCCTTGCCCCACCCCTCACTCCAGCCAGCCCATCACGGGCACACACGTGTGGCGTTTCCGCGAGTTCTCCTGACGTGAACCCAGATCCTTCCCGGTGAGTCCCCTTCACAGAGCGCCACGTCTAACACTGCTGCCGTGCTACCCAGCCGCCGCTGCCACGTGTGTCTGTCTCCACAGACGGGACATCCTGGGGCAGTGTCCTCCCAGGGCCGCTCAGCAGGTACTTCCTGACGGCCGGGACTCTCCTGGAGATCCGAATTCTCTTCCTGTCAGCTTTCTTCAGCTCGGACAACTTCCTTTGGCTTCTTTTGGTTTGGGATCATTGGTGACTAATTTCTCCATCTTTCTTTTATCAAAAATTATGTTTACTTCACCTTTATTTGAAGTATGTTGTGTCGTTGGAAAAGTCATGGTATATTCTCCTATGTTTTTCTATGCAGAAATGTGTCATGACTTTTCTGACGACTCAGTAATTCTGGCTTAAGAATTTCTCTATTTTTCCCCAGCACTTTCAAGATTCTACAAGATTGGAACCAGCAGATGGTATAATGTTTATGTCGCTGGATTGCCACATAGCCGACTGCGATTCGAGTCCCGGACCTGGTGGCTTAAAACTCATGCCAGGCACACGTGCATGTGTGCCCAAAATCCTGAGAGGAGAATGGAGAAGAAGGGATTGCAGTGTGGCCATTCCCCCTGGGGGGTGATTTCTCATTTTCTGTCTTTCTGGAAGTGCACGTGCCCAATAGCAAAACTCTCTCTAAAACAAAAACAGAAAGAAAACAAACATTCTGCTCGATTTTCTTCTGGTCTCAGGTGGGTCTGCTGAGGGTCACACCCTGGCTCTTCGGGCTGTCACGGGCCAAGCTTCCACTCTGGTTAGACTTTCTCTGAACCTTTACCTTCCATCTGCTCCCTTGTGCTCGGGTCCATTCATCTCAGACTTAATATCCATCAAAAATGATTATGTTTTCAGATATTTGCTTGTACTCCTGTATTTCTCTCCTCCCTCAACGAGACTTCCCATATATGTTAATTACTTGATACTGTGCCCTTACTTACTCAGGCCTTGTCATTGTGACTTTAATCTTCAAGTTGTGTTCTTTTAATTAGATCATTTCTATGGATCTGTCTTGTGTTCATGCTTCCTTCTGCAATATGCTATCTCCCCTAATCCCTTCTAGAGAAGTTTAAACATTCAGACACTGCACGTTCCAGCTCTATAATTTGCACGTGGTTATTTCTATAGTGCCCGTGCCTCTGTGGAGATCACTGTTTTTCACTCTCCATGATCACCCTCACTTTACAGCACATATTGAAAATAGCCGTTTAAAGCCCAAAGCCCTCATTCGCTATCCTGACACCGAAATCCCTCAGCATCAGTTTTCTTGATTGTTTTCCTGTTGCCCAAGGATGACTCTGGACATCGTGGTGATGTGTTTTAGAGGAAGACGGTATTTTTTTTTTTTTTTTGAGAGGTTTTTGCTATAGGGTGCGTGCGCTCGCCAGACAGAGAGAGACAGAGAGATAGAAAGCGAGAAATCACCCCTCCAGGGGGGATGGCCACGCCGCAATCCCTTCTTCTCCATTCTCCCCTCGGGATCTTGGGCACGCACACACACGTGCCTGGCGTGAGTTTAAGCCACCGGGTCCAGGACTCGAACCGTGGTCAGCTACGTGAGAGTCCAGCGACATAGCCATTACGCTAACTGCTGGTCCCATAGAGGAAGAAGATTATGCTCTTCCACGGTGCTGGGTTTAGGTTTTGTTTTTTTCCCTCCAAGGCAGGTCAGTTTTATTTGCCGGCTTTCTTTGATTTCATTGCAGCGCGTGGACTTCCACTTCGGCCAGGCTTAATCCTGCAGTGAGGGTCTCGCTTCAGGTCTTGTCCTCGTGCCTTGGCCAAGGGCTTTGAGTTCTCGGCTGAAACCCAGAGACGCCCAGCAGAGCCGTCTGCACTGGGCGTGGTGGGGTGCCCCGAACTCTGCAGCCCGGTCCCCCACCACCCAGTAGCCACTCCTCGTCAGCCCGGCCTGTGCACAACCCACTCTGCACCCCTGTGGCCTCTCCCTCCTCCTCATAGCCAGGCTCAGCGTGGGCACCGTCTCCCGGATACATGCTCAGAACCTGGCTGGCCCTAGGCACAGCACCGGCCCACAGCTGTCCCTGTCCGCGTCTGCTTTTCCCGAGGACCACATCCTGCCCTGCTTTTGTCTGGTGTCGGAAAGCTGGTTTGCCGTTGTCGGAGGAAGGGCAGCTGCTTCACCTGGTGCTCTGTGATGGCCGGAAGCAAAAGTGCGTACCGGCTTTTAACTCCCTAGCTGTGCCTTTCGACAAGAAGCAGGTGGGGTTTTTAGAACGTAGTCAGGTTGGTCTTTCTAGTTTATTTACAAGCCCTTGTTTCCATCCCCACATCTAAATCCCTCAGTGTAGACTCCTTCTGATAGCCTTCCGATTGATCTAGGTCTGTTTCCTGTTTCCTCTCAGGACTAGTGTGTGCATGCGCACATGTGTACCTTGCTAAGACTGTCTCTCTGCTCAGGACATTGTGGCCACACATATTAGGAAAAATAGATGTATTTCTGTTCCATTTAAGAGAGATTTTCATATCTCAGGTTTGAAAGACATTTTCTTCCAGAGCTCCTTTTTATTTTCAAGCTTCAGAAGTCTGTGATGCGTCTGGACATATTTGTTGGACATGAGAGGGGTCAGGCGTAATTTTTTTTCCCTTATGGATCGCCAGTTTATCTAGCATCAGCTGAAAAAAATCTGTCTTTTCCCCACAGGATGGTGGTGGTCCATCATATTCCAGAGGCATGTTCAGATCTGTTTTGGACTTGCTGTTCTGCTCTTCGTTCTATACTTCTTTTTTTTTTTCTTTTCTTTTTTCTTTTTGAGAGGTTTTTGCTATAGGGCGCGCGCGCTCACCAGAAAGAGAGACAGAGAGATAGAAAGCGAGAAATCACCCCCCAGGGGGGATGGCCACGCCGCAATCCCTTCTCCTCCACTCTCCTCTCGGGATTTTGGGCAAGCACACACACGTGCCTGGCATGAGTTTAAGCCGCCGGGTCCGGGACGTGAACCATGGTCAACTACATGGGAGTCCAGCGACATAGCCATTATGCTAACTGCCGGTCCCCTCTTCGTTCTGCTTCTTGAACCCTGCACTGCCGCGTGTCATCATGGCTTGGTGGCATGTCCTGATACCTGCTAAGTGTTCGCTTTTCAGTCTTCATTGTCTTCAAGATTTCCTTGGCTATTTTTGGCCTTTCGCATTTCTACGTACATGTTAGAAGAATCTTGTCAGTTTCCAAAGGAAAGTCTGTTTGTGTTGTCCTGGGGATTGCCCTGGATGTGTTTGTCACTGTCGGAGAATCGACATTTTACAGTCAGTCACCCGGGGTGTCAGATGGGATGGTTTCCCACTTACAGATGTCTTCCTCAATCTTCCCACACCACCAGATTTCACACTGAGGCCTGCGACAGTCGTCACGAGGTTCGTTTCGCATGATTTGATGTTCAGCGTCATTATAGTTAGATTCTGTCTACAAGCTCATTTGCTGTTTTACCATAACTACAAACAGAAACACAGTTCTCTCCTGGCTGTTTTTGTTTGTTTGTTTGTTTTTAGAGGTTTTAGCCTTAGGATATGTGCACTTGCTGGAGAGAGAGACAGAGATGGTGAGAGGGAAAGTGAGAAATCCACCCCCTCGGGGGTAGGGGGACTAGCCACATGGCAATCCCTTCTCCTCAGTTCTCTTGCTGGGATCTTGGGCATGCATGCACATGTGCCTGGCGTGAGTTTCAAACCACTGGGCTCAGGACTTGAACTGCAGTAGGCCATGTGGGAGTCCAGTGACGTAACCACTATGCTACCTGCTGGCCCCTCTTCTTGCTGTTTTTACAGACCACGTATAAAATGACTTTACCAAACTTGTGTATTATTTCTAACTTTTTATCATGGACTCGTTGGACTTGCAGTATCGAAGATTATGTTTTTTCTTCCTTTTCTTTTTTTTTTGAGAGAGGTTTTTGCTATAGGGTGCGTGCGCTCGCCAGACAGAGAGAGAGAGACAGAGAGACAGAAAGCGAGAAATCACCCCCCAGGGGGGATGGCCACGCTGCAACCCCTTCTCCTCCATTCTCTCGGGATCTTGGGTACGCACGCACACGCACCCGGCGTGAGTTTTAAGCCACTGGGTCCGGGACGTGAACCGCGGTCGACTACGTGGGAGTCCAGTGACATAGCCATTACGCTAACTGCTGGTCCCTTCCTTTTCTGTTTTTGGCCTCTTTCTTGTTTTCCCCTGCCTCATCGCACAGAGGACCGTGTTGAATAGTCGTGGGGATGGCAGGGACAGGCTCTTAGTGACACCGTGTGCAGAGAGTTCGCTAACTGACCTCTGTGGTTTGCTGCGGGGTTTCTGCAGACACAGATATTAAAATAACGACGTGTCGCTGAATGTTTATCCCGGTTATGTGTTGAAGTTCAGCAATTTGAAAATTTGCCCACTTTTTTCTTTCACTCTGTGGGGCACATTGACTTATTTCTAAATATTTATTACCTTCGCATTCCTGGAATATAAGTCACTTGATCCTAAGAAATTGACATTTTTATTATCTACAGGGTTGTTATTTTCTGTTAAGTGATTTAGCGTCTTTGCATGTATGTCAGTGAGGAGTTAGGTTTCCATCTTTCCTCTCTTCTGGTATCTTTGTCAGGTTTTTAAAAAAATAACAAATTGGGCTTTTTATGCAAGCCGGGTAGCTCCTCCTCTTTTTCTATCTTTGTGTAAGACTTTGTATAAAGGTTGGCTTCAACATTTGGAAAAATTCACTTGCAAATAATTTTGAACTTGAAGATTTCATTTTGGTTTAGTTTTGCTTACACACCCAGGCATGGGGGGTTGTTAAGTATAAGCGTAATCCCTTCACTATCGGGCTGCGACGGCCTTTAAGTTTGCTCTCACGGCATATTGAAAAGGCGTCTTGTAGGGCTGGCTGCTGAGTGCTAGCAGAGGAAGCTGAGTCCCACACAGATGACTGGGGCTCGTGGCCTGGCCCTGGAGGTGTGGAAACCATGCTAGCACAGGTGCGGGCCCAAGATGAAGAACTGGAGTAAGAGAGAGGGAGAAAGCACCCCCGGCAGGGTGTGGTCACGCTGCAATCCCTTCTCCTCCATTTCTTCATCCTGTCAGGATCGTGGGCACTCATGCACATGTGCTTGGCTTGGTTATTTTCTGCTTTTTGTTTTTTTAAGAGAGAGTTTTTGCTATTGGGCTTGGGCACCTACCAGAGAGACAGAGAGATAGAAAGCAAGAATTTCCCCCTCCAGCGGGGATGGCTACACCAAAGTTCCTTCTCCTCCATTCTCCTCTCAGGATGTTGGGTGCACACACGCGCCCCGTGTGAGTTTTCAGTCGCTGAGTCCGGGACTCGAACTGCCGTCAACTACGTGGGAGTCCAGGGACGTAACCATTATGCCATCCGCTGGTCCTGCACCTGGTGTATTTCTGAAGCCACCAGGACCGGAACTAGAGCTGCAGTTGGCATGTGGGACCCTCTGCACCGCACTGACTGCTGCGCCCTGGGCCAGGCCTGGGTTGGGTTTTCTTGGATTCCATTGTTCCTCCAGCAACTCCATTGGGTATTTTCACAGTGGCTTTTAGGCTAGAACCGGCAATTTACAACTCACTAGAATGTTCTTCGGCCTTCATTTATACTTGCTCTACATTTCTTTAAGGCATTTTTTCTATGTCCACCCCACCCCCGGCCCCGCATGCCTTTCCTGAGATACCCCACCCTAGGTGTGTGTTCTTGTTCTTGCAAGTCTGTGCTTCCCACCTGCTGGTGTGCCCTGTCTCTCTCATCCAGCCACTTACAACAGTTCCATGGTCACTGTCACCGTCTAACCCAGGACGCCACCGTCACCCCCTCAGCCTCCGCACAGGCCTCCTAACTGGTCTCCTGGAGTCATTCCTATCCCCATAGAGTCGGAACGAAAAGAAGCAACCAGAATTATGTAAACTGCGCACAGACCACACCACCCTCTGCTCAAAGCCCTTCAGCGGCTTCTAGTATACTTCAGAAACCCACTCCTTACGGGCACGCTCGGCCTGCCTCCTTGGGCTGCCAGCCTTCCTGCCCATCATGCTCAACCACACACACGTGTGTGTGCACAGCATGCACACATGCACATGTGCCTACACTGTGCATGTCCACACACATACATGTGTGTACATATATGTGTGTGCAGAGACACATATGTAAACGTGTGTGGGAGTGCACGTCCTCGGTTACTGCCCTTCCTGTGAGCCCTGCTGTCCTGGCCTGCCTGTCCTCCGTCCTCCGCCTTCTGCGTGGCTGGACGCTGAGCTGCTCCTCACTGCTGTGGCCCGTCTGCACTAACCTCTGTCCCCGCCATCTGCCGGGTTTCTCTGCTCCGCGGCTGGGTCTGAGCTGCATGTCTCAGCAGAGCACAGGCCTCCTGGGCTCTGTGTCTGCCCTGCTGAGCACGGGAACACATGCGTGAAGGATGGGCTGGGCTGGTGGTTGGGTGGCATCTGTTCAGGCACAAGATGGCAAAGCTACGCCCCCTCGACTCACTCCTGTCTCTGGACCTGAAGTCCTGAACTGAGCACCGAGGCCGCTCGGTTAGATGTGCGCTGATCCATCCATGTCCTCATTCCGCATGGTCTCGGCAGCCTGGCCCTGAGCCCTGGATCCCTCCATCCTTCTGAGACTGGTCCCAGCAGCTTGGATATCCTGGTACCAGCGCGACAGGTCACACCCCCGGCCGTTTTAAGCCAGGCAGCTCCGAGCTCTTCACGGCGTTCTGCTCCGTGCTCCCGACGTCCGCAGACTCATCCCGGATGTGTCTGTCTAACGTGGGAGCTGCCAGCAGGCTAGCTGTCAGGCAGGCCACGGTTCGGTCTGCACAAGGACCCGTGCCACTGTGTGGTCAGGGGGCCTTGCCTAGCGCTCTCCCTGCACACCCGGTGGGCACCAGGCGTGGTCACACACACTGGCCGAGGTGATGGCCGGGCACTCGCCCGTCACCCCCGGGAGCACGCCCCGCTGCTATCTGAGAAAACGGAGGCTGGGGAGTCTCCGTGCCCGAGGCCATGTTGCTGCGGCCGTGGGTCTGTCAACCAGACTTGGCTCGGCTTCTCTCTGCCACCCACAGGTCACTGGACGATGAGGGGCAAGGAGCGGGACAAGGGACTTCATGCCAGGACCGCCATCGCAGGTGCCTCCACAGGCCTGGTGCAGGCAGGTCTGATCCCGTGGCCACTCTGCTTGACTGTCTTTACCACCCTCAGGCCCAGCCGGTGACCGAGCACACAGCTGCTGACACTGGCTGAGATGGCCCGCCACTGGCCTCCGCCGCTCCGTGATGGGCTAGGCAACGAGGTCCCACGGCCGGGCTGGCTCTGAGGCCGTCACAGCACGCACCGTTCTGGGAGGTCCAAAGTCAGGGTGTGGACGGGCTGGCTCCCATGGAGGCTGAGGGTTGTCTGCTCCCAGCTCTCCGCAGACATCTCTGTCCTTGGGCACTTGGCCTGTGGGTGGTCATCTTCCCCGTGTCCTCACCGTCTCCCTGTGTGTGTGTGTGTGTGTGTCCCTGTGCCCACATGTCCCTGATCAGGAAACACCTCTTCACTGGACCGTCTGCAATGGACCCTTCTTGGATGAGGTCACACCCACAGGTACCAGGGTGCAGGCTTAGGGGGCACAGCTCACCCACAGCTCACCCACACCCTCTGGCTGTGCCTCACACCTCGGCCTCCCTCCTGTGTGGTAACCCACACTCACCTCCTGATCCTGGGCTCTCCTGGCGTGGGGATTCAAAGCACACACCTGTCCTAGTCTCAGCAGAGTCATCCCACCATGGAGGCGGGCAGCCCTGCACCCTCGCTCTGCGTTGGGTCTCTGTGGCCCTTCACTCTCATGCCACGTGTCATTACCTCTGGTGGCATGTGCCACTGTGTGACGCCCGCGTGGAGCCCGCGGCCTGCTCGCTCAGTCACGCAGTGCACCCAAGGCCTGAGCTGTCTGTGTTACGCAGGCTGTTTCCCTAGGGCTGACGCGGTGTCCAGTTCACATGGTGCCTGGCGCGGGACAGGTGGGCACCGTCATTATGTGCGCTTACGGTGGACGGCTCCTGCTGGGCAGCTGGATGGCGCTGGTTCACGGCGTGGGCTGGGACGAGGTGCACATGGACGTGATCAGGAGGGCCAGCACTGTGCGTAACCGCCTGGGGCCCAGAGGACTTGTCATGGTGGGAGGCTCCTCTCCCATCCCATTGGGGTGCTCAGCCCTTCCCGGAGCTCTCTGGAGAGAGGCGTCAGAAAACAGACCTGCCGTTCCTTCCGGAAGCATCGGCTCTAGGTTCGGGAGAACCCAGCAGCTTGAGACGACTTCCCTCGGGAATGCACGCACGTCCGGAACAGCCGGCGGTGATAGAGAGGGGCTGGCACGGTGCTGTCTGCTGCCAGGTGGGTTTCGTGGCCAGGAGGAGGCGGGGTGCATCCAGGGTTCAGGGTGGACCCCAGGGCACATCCGAGCGCAGGCAAGGTCCCAGGGGTCAGCCTGGAGAGGGGGCAGACCGTCAGGGCTCTGCTGGCCGGGGCGTGGCTCTGAATTCAGGAGCCGGCAGTCATACTAGCAGTAGAACTGGGCCTGACGGAAGGCCACTGGGCCCACGTGGCTAGGTCCTGGGTTTGAGTCCCGAGGGCTCGTGTGCACACCGGGCGTGCACGTACCACGATCCTGGCTGGCTAGGTGTGAAGATGGGTCGCTGCGTGAAGACCCTGTCAGGGTGGCTCTCTCCCTCTGGAGGAAAGAGAAATAACCTTAAAACCATTTCTCAAGGGGAGAAAATCGTGGCCATCAGCAGAGGTTTATCTAGACACGTTCATTACCTTCCACCCACAGACCGGAGCCCTAGCAGGTGTGGCCTGTGCATTTTAGGATGGCCCGTGACACGAGGACGGCCATGAACACGGCACGTGAAAGACCTTACACGGTTTAACGTCATGGGGGAGTATGGACATTGATTGCGAGGCAGTTTCATGATGCTGTGCACAGCCTCGCGTGCAGGTCCTGCACACACACATGGCATGTGCACGTGTATCATACATACACATGTGACACAGCATGTGGTGTTCAGCAGCTGCTCGGCTTCCGGTCTGGCCCTGCGGCTGCGGCTCCTTCATCCTCCCCGCCTGGGTGAGTGCGGCACCGGGAGTTCCCTCGTCACTGGGGCCATGAGGGCACGGCGTCGGTGTGAGTGTGCTGTCTGTGCCTGTGTCACAGTCGGAGCTCACCCCCTCTGCTCAGGCCTGCCTGGATAGGCCCCTGCAGAGGCGCTGGGGTGCGACCAGCGCCAGGGCCTCCCTCTGCTCGCAGTCTGGCCCCACCAGCTTCCCCTGCAACGCGCACCATGAGCGTCGGCCAGGAGAACTGGAGGCTGGGTTCTCAGACTGGGTGTCCCCGCCCAGGCCACGCAGGTTCCACGGGACCCAGCAGAGCCCTCCAGAGCCTTCGGGGGCTGGCTGTTCAGTATTAGGAAAGGCTTCTCTGCAGGCCATCGTCCTGGCAGAGGGGCCCTCGGGGGCGAGGAGGGCGGGCGTCTGGGCCAGGCCGGAGCTGTGCTGGCTGCGGCACCCTCCGCCATCACTGCGCAGTGGAGGGGCCACCCGTGGCTGTGTGCTCTGACGGAGGACGCAGGATGCCAGATTTTCACGGTGGGAAGGGCCTGACTTCAGTTTGGCTCGACTTCATGTGTTTGAGTGAAAGCACATCTGGGGGACTTTCAGAACTGTTCTGGACTTACAGAGGAGCGGCGTAGACGGCACGGCCACTCCCGTACGGCGAACCCGGCGCGTCGGCTCCCACTGCTGAGCGGCTGCCTGGATTTCATAGTTACTTAGATTCCTCTCCATTTTGGTTTGCTCATTGAATCTAAGGCTGCTTTCTGTCCCGGATTTCCTCTGGCTGCGGCGGTGTCTCACGCCCGCCCCGCTGTTGACGCACTGGGCGGTTTTGAGGAAGGTGCTGGGCAGGACTTGGTACTGGGTACCCTCCCTGGGAGGGTTTGTTTCGGCTTTCTCACGGCTGCCCTGGAGTCTGGGTTGGGACCACAGGGGCAGGGGGCCCGTCCTGTCGCACCGGATCAGCACGAATTGCCCACATGTTCGGCACCGTCGGCGCTGACCAGGCCGCCTGGCTGAATGTCAGATCCTCCCTGAGAAGCTTCTCTGCTTCCTCCGTTCACCTTGCAGTGGTCGGAGACTGGGAGGGTCGCCACACAGAAAGGAGAAGTGTGGACACCAGTAATTCGGGATCCCCACCCCCACACGCAGGGACCGGACTCCTTCCTTCCCCAGCCTGGGGTCGGCGCTCCCGTCTCCCACCTGGGGCTGGAACGCTGCACTGCTCCGTGGGCTCTGCTGCCCGCCTGCCAGCCTCGGCCTGGGGCTCCAGGTCCCTCCAACCAGCACTGGGGGGCTGCAGCCCCTCCTCACTCTGGCCCATGAGGTGCTCCCGGCTCAGCGTGCACGTTCCCTGCAGCGGGACCCAGCCCCTCTCCAGGGAGCCTGGGCCCTTTCCCCCGGAGAACGGGTCAGACAGAGCACAAGGCAGACTTTTAATGAAGGAAGTTTATGGAACTCTGTAGAAAACAGCAGGAAGCGGGAGTGCGGGGAAGGGTCCTGCAGCACCCACAGCCCAGGACTCCCTGCCTCCTGAGACCAGCACCTTCCCCAGGAGCCGTGGTCCTGGAAGCCCAGGCCAGTGCAGGAAAGTGAAGCAGAAGGTGATGCCCCCTAAGGACGGAGTGTGGCGGGGCAGGAGCTCAGCTCTGCCCTGCGGTGGGGCGGGGGCAGCAGTGACCTCTGCCAGGACCAACCAGCAGCAGTCCTCAAGCCTCTCGCGGAAGACCGCCATCAGCGCTCCCACGGGGCGCCTCTCACATCCGACTCCACGCCCACAACTTCCCTCCGTGCCTCTTCCTGCTGCCACACGTCAGGCGGGCTTTGGGGGAAGAGGCACGCCAGGGAAGCGCGTGTCCCGAGTGCTCTGGGGGCGGTGTCAGCCCATCCTGACGCAGCTTTGGCTATTTGCAGTAACAAGGGGGGACACGAGTTACTCCAGCAAGGCCTGAAAGGCCACGTGATAATTCCGTGGCTGATCCAGACACAGGGGATGCTCACAGGGTCTGCCAAGCTCAGATCCTTTCCCGTCCCCATGCTGCAGGGTGTGGGGCTGTGGGGGAACACAGCGGGCATCCGGGCTGGATCTCTGTTTTCCAGCAGCCGTGCAACTCCGGGCACGTGGACTGGGTGGCGGCCGTTGCCGGGGCTTTGCAGAGCTTCCGTGTGGGCCAGAGTCGTGAGGCCAGCTGGCTCGGAGGACACAGTGAGGGAGTGGCCCCGTGAGGGGGACCCTGCCCTGTTCTCTCTGTGAAAACCTCCTGGAGGCAGGTGGTGGGAGTGGGGTCTGGGGCACAAGGTCTCCCCCTCCACAGGCACCCACCTGCAGCGGGTCGATATTTCCTGGGCGTCTCTCCAGCACAACACTTAGTACCTCCGACGCACCCGGGCAGCGCCCTGCCGCCCTTCCCGGCTCGCACCTGCCGACGACCCCACGCGCTGCTAATTGAAGAGCACCAGAGGTTAATGGTGGCCTGGTGCTTTGGGGCCGGGAGCCAAGTCTTTGATGATGGGGGAAGGGGAGACCTTCAGAAGCTTCATTTAATCCACTCTGGGATCTATCCGTTCACCCATAAGTGAGATGAGGGTGACTTATTCTGCCCTGGGATGGCTTTGCCCTGTGTGACTGCTGCAGGGAGACAGCTGTCGCCCAGGAGCGCCTGACCAGCCTCCCTTCCACGTTCCTCACGCTCCTCGCCTATGGCTGCGGGGCAGATGGCTCTGGAGAGGGCCAGCGGCCGGCCCAGCCTGGACCTGGAGCTTGTGTGCATTTGCTCCTGGACGGTCACCATTGCCTGGTGGATTTCTGGTGATTTGGAGACCCTGGGAGGCCAGAGCCCGCCTCCGTCTCTGCACACGTGCAGCCCTTGCAGCAGCGGGAGCAGCTGCCTCAGCTGCACGGCACAGCGGGCACGGGAAGGCCACCGCCCGGCCTGGGCCACAGCCACCGCCCTGCACTGCACAGTTGGCACGGGAAGGCCACCGCCCTGCACGGCACAGCGGGCACGGGAAGGCCACCGCCCGGCCTGGGCCACAGCCACAGCCCTGCACTGCACAGTCGGCGTGGGAAGGCCACCGCCCGGCCTGGGCCACAGCCACAGCCCTGCACGGCACAGCCGGCGTGGGAAGGCCACCGCCCGGCCTGGGCCACAGCCACAGCCCTGCACGGCACAGTCGGCGCGGGAAGGCCACCGCCCGGCCTGGGCCACAGCCACAGCCCTGCACTGCACAGCCGGCGTGGGAAGGCCACCGCCCGGCCTGGGCCACAGCCACAGCCCTGCACTGCACAGTCGGCGCGGGAAGGCCACCGCCCTCACCTGGCCGCGCTCTACAGCCTTCCAGGAGCCGGCCCTGACCCTTCTTGGGGGCACAGCCTTTTCCTCACTGGGGACCTTTCACTTGAGGAAGGTCCCTCTGCCCGCGGGTGCTTTGCCCAAGGCCCTCACCCACACCAGGCTCCTCCCAAGCCATCTCGTCCTCCGCCCCCAGCTCTGGCCGCCACCCCCACGCACACCTGCAGCACAGCCCGTACGCACGCCTCGCAGCCTCTCTCAGAGCTCAGCGTCCCTTTCATCACATCCTGGCCTCCTCCAGGCTGCTCCCGTGGGACTTGCCGGGGCCTGTGTTCTGTCTCTTTGCTGGCTGCTGGCTCCCAGGGGCCACAGGACTGCCTGGGCTGTGCCAGGCCCTGGGAGATTGTCTGTTTAGGACGGGAAGAGACAAATGGGCGTGCACTGGTGAGGCGGCACGTCCTCCCTCCCTGCTGTGCCCCAGGGTACACCCGATGGCGAGGCAGAGGTGCTTGCCGTCCTGAAGCGGGTGTGGGCACTCATGCCCACAGTGACTTCCAACAGGGAAGCAGCACGTGGGGGTCCCAGCCACTCCAGCCAGGGCAGCCCTGCTTCTGCGATGCGAAGCTGCAGGTCGACTTCTGTGGGGGCCCGGGGTTGGGACAGGGTGGAATTTCATCCTTACATCCTAAAATCTGTATCTTGGGAACACTTACCCCAACTGTGGAGTGTGTGCATGCGTGTGTGTGCATGTGTGCGTGTGTGCGTGTGAGACAGAGAGGGAGAGATGGATTTAAAAGTGAACAATTGGATATGCTACAGACAGAATCACTTATTTGAAAGGCTTGGGACCAGAGATGTTGTCAATTTGGGATTTCTTTCAGGTTTTGAATATTTGCACTTACCTAATGATGTCTTGGGACCCAAGCCATCATGTCACACGCTCCTCACACACGTGGTCTGTGGCAACGGCATAAAGATTCTGTCTGACTGCCCGGCCGCGTCAGGTTGGGCATGCGATTTTCCACTTGTGGCGTCACGGAGATGATCTTCCAGCACTTCAGGTTTCGGGTGTCCAGGTTAGGGACACTCACCTGTGTATGCCTGAGGCCTTCGGAGCGTCCGTGGCAATGCAGGTCACGAGGAAGCTACACATGGGGTCTGGAACACGGACCGACTCCATTTTCACGGACTTTCTGAAGTCCCCTCCTTTAGATGAGCAGTGCTGGGGGCAATGACGTGGACACAGGAAATGCGCTGCGGCTCTGCCTGGGCTCGGCTGCAGAGCGACCATCTGTCTCAGACCCCAAGGAGGCGCGGGCAGAGCGCGAGGCTGTCCTGGAGACCGGTATTCCAGTCGGGGCGCTACCTGTGCCATGGCCCCGGGCGAGCTCGCGCAGTCAAGCATGCCCATGTGGTGGCGGGTGACTGGGCAGGGGAGAGCACGTGAGACCCCCTGAGCCGTGTGGTGGGCCACATCTGAAGGGCTAGCCTGATGCTGGGTGCAGAGCAGGAGAGATGCAGGACAAGGAGCAGGAGACGGGACCAACCAACCTGCGAGCGGGACTTCCCAGAAAGGGAGGCTGAGACGGGAGACGGTGGAGGAGGGGAGCGGGCCAACGTCCACAGCAACGTCACAGGGAAAGGAAACCGCCAGGAGCCTGGCCGCGCCGCGGGTGGCAGCCCCGTGGTCACACGTGGTTGCCAGCTCCGCACATGGCCCTGGCGCTGCAGATGGCCTGAGGGAAACCTGTGGTGCATTAGCAGGCAGGAACCACCCCTGGGGAGCGCTCGGGGCTAGGAGCATACACAGTCTGTGTGCGAGCATGTTCGGCCAGAGACCACGCTTGCAGTGAGCACGCAGACGTGGGCCCTGGAGACCACCCCAGGCCCTAAAAATGCAGCCGTTTCCTGAAGATGCATGTGGCACTCCCACAAAAGGAGGCCCCCAAGGGCCCAGTGCTAGCCCATCCTGTAAAGCCATCCCTCTGCCTGTGCAGTGTCCCGGCTTTGCTTAATGAACGTGCTCTGCTTCCCTGTCTGCCTGGTGCTTGAATTCTTCCCAGCGTTCACCCTGGTGACACGGGGGCATGTAACATGGTGGCCCGGGTGTGGAAAGTCCCCACAGAGGCTCGCCTGGGGCGACCTGACCCTCAGCTCTCCGACTCAGCCTGCCCACTCACGTGTTCCTAGTGAACCGTTCGGTAAATGGCTTCTAGCAACACGGAGCTCGGCACCCTCGTATGTTGCCCTTCACTGGCAGCCACAGCCCCACCCGGGACGTTTCGTTCCTCTGTTTCAGAGCAGGGCTGGAGAGACTTTGGTTTAAAAAGAATATATCGGGGGCCAGCGGGTACTGTAATGGCTACGTTGCTGCACTCTCGCGGTTCGAGTCCAGGACCCGGTGGCTTAAACTCATGCTGGGCGCGTGTGCGTGCGTGCCCAAGATCCTGAGAGGAGAATGGAAGAGAAGGGATTGCAGCGTGGCCATCCCCCCGGGGGGTGATTTCTCGCTTTCTGTCTCTCTGTCTCTCTTCTGTCTTTCTGGTGAGCGCACAAGCCCCACAGCAAAAACCTCTCAAAAAAAAAAAAAATTTATCGGTCTCTGCATTTTTTCATTTCAGTGTTGTTATTTTGCTGTTACCTAATTTAGTTTTTCTGTGACCTGTGTTAATTTATTTTTATTTATGCTACATTTGCTTTTTCCTTTTATTAACTTGCTGGGTTGAATTTATAGCACTTTCATTTTGTGTTCTATTTATTCCTGTAATAGTAACAAGTCAGCCTCAGAGGTGTATCGACGCGTGGTTTTATTTGGTATGTGAGATTCCTTCCACTTGCTGAGGTCAAAGAGGTTTCTTTTTATTGAGACCCACATGATTCTGTTGCTTTGATACATCGTTTTTTCAACACCATCGTCGGCTGCCCCTGGGAATCACAGTCTGTCTCGCCCGCACTTGGCATTTTCTTCCTGAGCTCTTCCTCCATGTGGCCCCTTTCCTCTTCCTGTTGCGGGGCGTCCTCCAGTCCGCCTTCAACGCCCTTCTGCTCACTTTGTGCAGGTCAGCTCTGGTCTTTTTTTTTGGAGAGGTTTTTTGCTATAGGGCAAGTGCACTCACCAGACAGACTGAGAGAGACAGAGAGACAGAAAGCGAGAAATCACCCCCCAGGGGGGTTGGCCATGATGCAATTCCTTCTCCTCCATTCTCCTCTCAGGATCTTGGGCACGCACGCACATGTGCCCGGTGTGAGTTTTAAGCCACCGGGTCCGGGACACGAACCGCGGTCGACTACGTGGGAGTCCAATGACATAGCCATTACGCTAACTGCTGGTCCCAGCTCTGGTCTTTTTTTTTTTTTTTTTTTGGAAAGGTTTTCGCTATAGGGCGCGTGTGCTCGCCAGACAGACAGAGAGAGACAGAGAGACAGAAAGTGAGAAATCACCCCCCAGGGGGGATGGCCATGCCACAATCCCTTCTCTTCCATTCTCCTCTCGGGATCTTGGGCACGCACGCATACGCACCCGGCGTGAGTTTTAAGCCACCGGGTCCAGGACGCGAACCGCGGTCGACTACGTGGGAGTCCAGCGACATAGCCATTATGCCAACTGCTGGTTCCCTAGCTCTGGTCCTATTAAGCCTGAACGGGTATGACGTCTGTGAACTGGCTTTTCAAAAATCTCAGTCACTAATTCATCAACGAAGAGCACCTGACCTTGCCTCGCTGCTCTTCCTGATGGACGGGGCTGAGGGCTACGACCGCTCACAGCTCACGCGGGCCTCGATTGCGTGCACGTTTGTGGTCAGACCTCCTGGGGGTTCGAGGTACAGCAGAGACAGGCTGGGCTCAAGGAGGCAGAACCCCAGTACACACGAAACATAGATTCAGGTCAACCCAGTAGGGGGCCGACTACTGACAGGGTGCTCAAGGCAGCTGGACCCCCAGAGGCTCTCCTGGGGCAACCTGACCCTCAGCTCTCCGACTCAGCGTGCTCACTGCGTGTTCCTAGTGAACTGTTCGGCACCCTTGTATGTCCCCTTCACCAGCAGCCACAGCCCCACCCGGGACCTTTCGTTCCTCTGTTTCAGAGCAGGGCTGGAGAGGTGCTGGTTTAAAAAGAATATACTGGTCTCTGCATGCTTTCATTTTGGTGTTATTATTTTGCTGTTACGTAATTTAGTTTTTCTGTGGCCTATTTTAATTCATTAACTGCGAAGTTCTAATCCTGGCCCCAGTGACTGGGATCATATGTGTGCATGCCCAAAATCTTGAAAGGAGACTGGAGAAGGGGTCTCATGTGGCCCTACCCGCGGAGGGTGCTTTCTCACTTGCCCTCTTCCTCCTTCTGATGAGCACATGTTTCCTAAAGAAAAAGAAGAAAAGAAAGCGATGCCGCAGGGCTTAAGTGCAGCGGGCGGGTGGGCTGCATGAGGGGGCCGTGCCGGCCTCCCTACACGGTCAGGTCAGGGCAGGCTTCCTGGAGGACACACCAGGTGAGCTGAGTCTGAACACACAAAGGAGCTCCCCTCAGTCATCCGAGGAGGAGGATTCTGGGCAAAAGGATTGACCGGCAAACTCTGGAGCCTCTTAGATGGGGAGCAGCTGATGTTACAGTCTGAGAAACAGGAGTAAGGATGGTGTGAAATGAAGACTGTATTCATCCAGTCGACTGAGGAGACGAGGGAGGCAGGGAAACAGGTAATTCTCACCGGATATTAAAACTGCAGAAATTGGCACAGAAGAGCCAGTCCACGCGATTCTGCTCTTGAAGTGGCTATGGGAGAGAAGTCCATGTACACTTTATTTGAGAGGTAAGCACTGGTAGAATAATATTAGCATGAAGAAAAACACTTCTCACTGACCTCCTGCATGGTGTGTATTATGCTGCATGACATTTCTGTACCTTTATTTTCCCTGTTTACTTACCCTTCAAAGAACGCAAGGTCTACACCCTCCTGCAGCTGGATCTAGTGCTATGAGCAGTCCTGGGGCCTCTCTCCGTTCCGTCCTGCTCCACCACATGTGAATTCTCATTCGAGAATAGAGTGAGCCCGAGCTCGGGAGCCCGAGTGCGGAGGGGAAGCGAGAGCTGTGTGGCTGAGCTTCAGGTCGTGTGGCTGAGCTTCGGGCCGGCTCCGTGCCTTTGTGCCGTTTGGTTCAGTTTCCAGCACACACAAAGCCACGGTGGTCGGAGCCCGCCTTTAGGCAGCCCCTGTGACTTTGGAGAGCGCTTTCTCTCTTTGTAAGAATTATTTTATTTACGGGGCCAGCAGTTAGCGTAATGGCTATGTCACTGGACTCCCACATAGTTGACCGCAGTTCGTGTCCCGGACCCGGTGGCTTAAACTCACACCGGGCGCGTGTGCGTGCGTGCCCAAGATCCCGAGAGGAGAATGGAGGAGAAGGGATTGTGGCGTGGCCATCCCCCCTAGGGGGTGATTTCTCGCTTTCTGTCTCTCTGTCTCTCTCTGTCTGTCTGGCGAGCGCACATGCCCTATGGCAAAAACCTCTCCAAAAAAAAAAAAAAAAGAATTATTTTATTTAACTTTATTTATTTATTTATTTATTCATTTTAATTTGACCAGAGAGGGACAGAGTAAGAGTAAGAGTGAAGGAAAGTGAGAAAGGTGAGAAAGCAAGCCGCCAGGTCCAGGACTCGAACCATGGTTGGCCATGTGGGAGTCTGGCACCCTTAACCACCATGCTACCTGCCGGCCCATAGGAGAGTGCTTTCTAACTCTGGTCCAACATGCCTCTCGTGGAAAAGCCAGGTACCAACAAACAAGTAAGCATCGAAAACACTTGGCTTTGGGGGTTTTCATTTCAACTGAATAAAAGTTGGCCAATGTTTACTGAGCTCCTGGTTACGTGTCCAGAAGTACACCAGGAGGGACCCAGCCAGCCCTCTGCATGACTTCCGTAGGGGTCCTGGTGCTGAAGCCGGGTTGTGGGGGATTCTTGAGGGGGATGAGCCGGCCGTGGGCGCAAAGGCTGAGGGACTCCTCCACATGTACATGATGGGGAAGGGAGAGGCCGGGGCACGGGGGAAGTCTGTCTCAGCAAGGTGGGGCCAGGAGCCTGCAGGGAGGACACCAGGGAGGGGAGAGGCCAGGCACGGGGGCGGGCGGGAAGGCGGTCAGTCTCAGCAAGGCGGGGCCAGGCACCTGCAGGGAGGACACCAGGACTGCTTTCTCTTTGAGACAGAGGGCGTTGCCTTGGCTCGGCTGCTGCAGGAGCTCTTGGAGAAGCACCTTCCGAATCACACAGCCGGCCATCCTTCCTAGGGACAGACAGCCGTGTCAGGGCGGCAGGCACCCAGTGGGCATGGCTGCCCGCTCCCGATGGGCTGGGCTGGGCGGAAACTGCAGAGAACCGAACATCCGCCCGATCGAGCTGCGTCCTTGGTGCTGAGCCCATCCTTACATCATCCCCCGTCCTTCCCGAGGCTGGGCCTGCGAGTCAGATTTATTACCCCGCTCAGAAAGGCAGCTCGGCTTGAGCACGCTGGCACACCTTAGTCTACGCAGCTCTTAAGGCAAAAAGCCAGCGCCCAGCTCCCCCCAGAGACTGCGGGTCTTATCTGTGTCAGGAGCTCGGGTTTCTTTTCTAAGAGTTTCTGGGTCCGAGTCTGATTCAGCTGTAATCTCCCGCCCAGTGTGCCCTGGCCAGGCCCCGGTCAGGGAAGGGGTCCACCCCGCCTACGTTTAGGCTCCGGGCAGCACAAGCCGCATGGCTTAGCCCCGTCCTGCAGATGGCTGTGTGCCTTGGTCTGTGCATGCTCCTGTGACAAGAGCCATAGCCTGGGGCTTGTCCAAGGGAGAGGGTGGTTTCTCACGGCCCCGGCCCTGGAGGCTGCAAGTCCACCACCAGGGCACTGGCAGACTCGAGAACCGGGGAGGGCCCTGCTCCTGCTTTACCTCGTCCTCACCTGTGGAAGGTGCCAGGGCCTTGCGTGGTCTCTTTTATAAGGGCACTAACTTTATTCACGAGGACTCCCCTCCTGCGCCGATCACCTCCTGAAGGCCCCACCTCCTAATGCCCTCACTTTGGGGATCAGGATTTCAACATGTGAATGTAGAGGAACATAGATACTGAGACCCCAGCACCGAGGCGCGAACTTCCGTGATGTTCACGTGTGGAGGCCATGGGGCTTGCTCCAGCGGAGCCCTTTGCGGCTCTAGTCCATGAAGGAGCTGAGTGGTACGGGCGCCGAAAGAGCCCCTGGACCAGGCCCATGCAGCGTGAGTCCCCTTGCAGCAGAGGGGCCGAATGCCTAGCCAATCTTCCTGTAAAATGGTGCTCTGAGACGCTTCTCTGCCCCGTGTGATCCTGGGCTGCAGTGAGAGATTTGCATGCCATTCTGATCTGCCCAAGCAAGGCCATTAGTGCTGCTCACCGCCATGGCCGCCAGCTCCCGACCACGGGTGAAGGCAGCCAGCCAGAGGGGCTCCCACTGCCGGTCTCTCAGACAGAGATGAAACAAGCCCGCTCTCGTTTCTGGTTCCAGACGACGCCTTCTTGAAGGTCCTTGGACACCACCGTTAGCTTCGCTGCTCCCCGGAGCGCAGACCGCAATCACGCGTGGCAGGGCGTCCATGGCCCCGGGGAGGCATGTGGTTTCTGAAGAACTATTTTGCCCCGTGGAAGGCTTTCCCCTCTGTCCTTTGCTACCCACGGGACCTGTGAAGGGAATGCTGCCTGCTTGCCTAGGCCGGGGCCCTCCTGGTACCACAGAGTCACTCCCTTGGTTCTCAGGCTGAGTGGTCCTCCCCAGTTGTCATCCAGTGACTTCCAGGTGACACTGTGTAGGTGGGGCCTGAAGGAAGCCTGAGGCCCTCACTGGGGGCCCAGCAGCCAGAGCTCCCCTAGTGACCTCTCCCCAGTCACCTCTGCCCCCCGAGGGTCTGTACACCATCCGCCTCTCCATCCCCACTCGGCCCCAGAAAGCAGGAAATACAGGCGTACGGCCAGGCCGAGGCCTTGCGCTCTGTGCAGGCGTTAGTCAGGAACACCCGGGCTCTGCGTGGCAGTTCTCAGCTCCGTCTCCTCATCCAGGAAATGGAAAACAATGTGTTGCTCAAGATCTCTTACCAGCCTCAGATATAAAAAGAAATGTGAAAACACCCATTGCAGGACCAACAGATGGCGTAATGGTTATGTCACCGGACTTCCACATAGTTGACTGTGTTTTGAGTCCTGGACTTGGTGGCTTAAAACTCATGCCGGGCCCAAAATCCCAAGAGGAGAATGGAGGAGAAGGGATTATGGCGTGATCATCTCCCCAGGGGATGATTTCCTGCTTTCTGTCTCTCTGGAGAGTGCACACCCCATAGCAAAAATCTCTCTCTCTTAAAAAACCAAACGAACAAACACACCTTGAAACCTGCAGTGCCCGATAAACAGCGAGTGTGAAGGTCCCTCTGTAATACCACCGCCACAGGCAGCCCTGGTGGCAGCCTGGCACAGCCGGCGTCTTACCCCGACCCGCCCTCCGTCTACCACCGCAGCGGTCACTCACCACGCCCCAGGGCCACACTCATGTGCCACGCTAGCTGCTGACCACGCACGTCTCTCTACTGCCCAAGGCACCTAGAGACCCCTCTCAGTCCACCACCGCAAATCACGCCCAGCAGAGCGAACGGCAGAGTGAACAGGTCTCCCAGAGGTTGGAATGAAAGGTCGGCCCTGCTTTGAAAACTCTCCACTCTCCAGCCCGTTCTTGATGGAAATGAGCATTCGATCCCCGGAGAGGCACTGACCCCGTGCGAGTCTAAGCCGGATGCCCGCTCTCGCTCAGAGTGCCTCCGGGAGTGTGGCTCTGTCCTGCTGGCCCCCGTGGAGCTGTGCCACCCGCAGTGACGGCGGCTCTCTGGCTCTGCTGGGCTCAGTAGCCAGGAGCTGATGCTGGCTTCTCACATGGCATGTGGGCTATGGTGGGCCTCGGAAACGGAATGTGCTGTCAGATGGCTTTTCCGATCACAGCTAACGGGTGCTGTGTTTCCTTTCCTAGAAAACAGTGGTCTCCATACCTATTTAGGGCTGGGGTGAGGATTTAACGTTAGCATGTGTAACTCGAATGCAAGGATTTCTGCTCAAGATAGAAGATTGAACAGATGTTGAGAATCCTTAATTCTGCTTCAAACACAAAAATTTAGAATTAAATATATGTTGAATGCAAAAAGTATGGTCATATTGAAAATCGGAAGGAGAATCCACCATATGGTTGAATTGTAGATATGCTTTCTGGCCGAAAATCAAGGACAGAAAATGCACGGCCCACCGCTTAGGACTCCTCAGGGTCCGCCTTGATCGTGCAAAAGGTCGCACGTGTGCTCAGTGCGCCTCCCTCCATGACGGGACCGTGACACTCACAGCTGACTAGTGGGCTGCTCCCCAAGGCCGTGGATGGGAGAAAGCATCTCTGACGAGACGGAACCCTGGGTGCTCGTGTGCACACCCAGAGCACACTCACTCACACACATGCTTATCCCAGAGCAGAGGACTTGCCAGCGCACCAAGGCAGCACACGTGATGCCCGGGGGAGCGCGTGGCTTCCCCTGAGGGTGCAACATGCAGCGGAACCCCCAGACACTAAACGACGGGTGATCTCAATGAGAATCTGGAACGAGGGTGCCTCCCGTGCTCAGACACACAGCAGATTACACCGCGAGGGAGAAGAGCAGTAGCAAACCCTGGAGTCTGCCCTCCGGGTGCAATAGACCGGATATGTGGGCCAGCCTTCCCACAGGGAGAGGCAGACGGAACAGTTCTGACAGACGCGGAGGCATCCGAGCGCTGTCCAGGGAAGGGGCGGGCTGAGGCCAAGGTGCAGGGTAAGGGGAAGCTGGCAGAGCTGAGCTGGCGCGTGAGGTCGCGTTGGCTGCACCGAGTGGTCCGGGACAAGCTCCATGTGGTGCAGTCTGCTGCGTGTGGCCATGGAGTCCTGATGGTGGCTGGGAAACTGAACTGTAGACTTTCCCCAACTGCGAGTTGATCTAAAGTCCAGAACCTCGTGACTCAGGCCGCCTGTAGAGCCGCACAGCTCCAACGCATTGGCCGAATGTGGAAAAGGGAGCTGAGGGCCGGGCAGAGTGACTAGCTGCCGAGTGCAGTAGGGGAGACGGATCCAGGTAGCAGAGCCCAGGCCTGCCGGGCGTTACGAGAACCGGGCCTCCCTCCATGAGCAGGCCGAGGGTCAGCACACGACGCCCCGGGAGCGAGTGCAGCTGGCGCTGGCCTCGGGTGCGTTCAGCACGGTGCAGCTGCCGCTTGTTTTCGACGGTTCGTCCGTTTCACAGGCCAGCAGCGAGTGGAGAGGCCGTGCCGGACTGCGTGGACTGCGCGCCCGTAAATACTGGTTAGCCTGAGAAAGCCGCAGAGAAAGCCAGCCAGCTCTCACTCCCCCACTTTCCTCTCGGAGTGCGGGCTGGCCACAGTCACAGCCCAGTCGCTCTAGCTGAAGGGACTTGGCCGAGGGCTGCACCCTCCCCTGGGGCAGCACAGACCCAGGCAGGGTGCAGACTCGGCCCCTCGCCTATGTTGAGGAAGCCACTAAGGGCCACGGACTCTCCAGAGCGCTCCACGGGACCAGCTGAGGCTTCTGTTATGACTTCGTGCTGTGCAGCATCTCCTGCCCCTTCCTCTCGTGGTGGTGCTCACTAGAACGCCCCCAGTAAAACCTCAGGGCACGCATCTCTGCCACAGACCTCTCTGTTTCCCGAGAGGTCTGCCTGAAAAGGGGTCTGGAAGCTTTCCCCTAGTCTTTGGGTCAGCTCCTCAGAGGAACACATCCTGGGAGGAAGAGCGGACTAGAACAACGGGCCCTGCAAGGAGGTAAAACCCAGGTTCAAATTGGGATTGCCTTGAGGAAGGGCCCTGAGCTGCAGGTGGTTCTAGACTCACAGCTGACGGTTGAAAACTGCTTCCTTTTTAGGGGAAGACGATATTACCTGCAACATGAAACACTCTACAAGTTTTAAAGTTCAATGTCTAGAATTTACTAAAAATAAACAGGCATATGACGAGACAGCAAAGTGACCCCAAAAACAAAACAAATAATAGGTAATAAGAGTGTATTCGTAGGGGATTTGGAGAATGAATGATCACATTATCATCCGATTAAACATATTCAAAATTCCCAAAGAAATAAAAGATACGATTTTAAAAATCATGTAGTGATTTGGCAGCTAATAAAAAAAAGCTGATGGAAAACTTAGAATTACAAAGCAAAATGAAATATACAATTTAATTGAAGGGTTTAATTCAGTATCAGATATTCTTGCACAGAAAATTAAAGAATTGAAAGGCAGATCAGAAGAAAATACTCAGATGCGTTCTTAATAACACAAGGTTTTAAAAATATGTAAAAGGCAATAAGAAGCCTCTGAGACATAGTGTGAGAGTTCAGGATATATGTAACTGAAGTTCTGTAAGGAAAAATACATCGTCCGTGGCCAGTATTATTTTTATTTATTTATTTATTTTTTTGGAGAAGTTTTTGCTATAGGGCGCATGCGCTTGCCAGACAGACAGAGAGAGACAGACAGAAAGCAAGAAATCACCCCCCGGGGGATGGCCATGTTGCAATCCCTTCTCCTCCATTCTCCTCTCGGGATCTTGGGCACGCACGCACACGCGCCGGGCGTGAGTTTTAAGCCACCAGGTCCGGGACACGAACCGCGGTCGACTACGTGGGAATCCAGCGACATAGCCATTACACTAACTGCTGGTCCTGGTGACCAGTATTTGACAATGGTAAGGGTAAGGCTTTTTCCAAAAGTGGCTAAATATGCCAAAGGTAAGACCTATGAAGAAGAAAGGAAAAGCAGACTCAACCACAATATAGAGCATATATGAAAACCAGACAATAGAAAACTTAAAGTAGACCAAAATATGAAAAAAAGATTTTTCTTAAAAAAATAAAACAATAAAATGACAACCACTTGATCAATAAAGAAAAGGAAAGCCAGAGGATAACGGGCCAATTATCTAAGTGCTGGGATAATGAACAGTGAATGGAAATACACATCTATGTGGAGATTAAACAGCACACACTTAAACAGTTTGTCAAAAACTTCAGTAGAAACACTGGAAATGCATTGGACTGAACCTTAACAAAAATAGCAGCGAAAGCGTGTGGTGAGGCTGGCCTAACGGTAAGTGGACAGTTATCTTTTTTAGTGGAAATTTGAAAAAAGTGTGTCATTTAGGTATTTTATATACCAAATTGTTTCCTTGCCTTACAGTAGATAAACACTATACCTACCTTCCAGGGGTCGTCCTGGGGTTCTCTGGACACTGGTCATATCATGTCGCTTCCCTGAGGCGTGGGGCACACACACACACACACACACACACACACGACTGCCTCCTTTGTGACCACTCGGTGGGTGGCCACCTTTGGAAACGCACATACGTATGGTTATGTACGATAATTCCATGGAGGAAACCTTGAATAACTAAAATATGTGCAAGGGGTACCAGATTTGGTGGTAAAAGTGGCGTGAATTATTTTTTGGTGTGAGGAATGGAATAATTATTAGCCAACGGGAAAACATTTTAAAAGCGTGTGAGCATAATAGACGTTTGCTTGTATATGACTCATACGTATTTACAGAGTCAAACAATGTAAATGTTGAATATAAGCCAATTCTGGAATTATTATATGTATGTAACAAATAGTTTTACTGGAGAGAAACGTGAGTGTTAAGATGATCATAAGAAAATTAAATCCGGGACTGGCAGGTGGCGTGGTGGTTAAGGGTGCTGAACTCTTACATGGCCAACTGTGTTTGAATCCCAGACCTGGCAGGTCTCACTTCCCTCCCCGCCCCTCTCGCTCTCACTCTGTTCCTTTCTGGTCAAATTTAAATAAATAAATAATTCTAAAAAAAGGAAAGTCAAATCCCCAACCTCTTTGGTAGGAAGACAGTAGCTAATACCCAATGATGAAGAATCAAAAAGTATAGTAAAAGTGCATTACTCAGACATACAAAGCTTCATAAGAAACAGCTAAATAGATTAAGCCATCATTTCTTGGGAGCAAGAGAGAAGAAATTGGTGCAAAGGGCTGCTTTGCAAAAAAAAAAAAAAAAAAAAAAAAAAAAAAAAAAAAAAAAGGTTGATAAAAATAAATATCTAGGTAATGAAATCTATAACTGCATGCATTAATATACCATGCAAATAAAATCTAGGGCAAGAATAGCTGCAGGATACATTTAGATCGGGAAATTATCCCACACGTCTGTAACGGTTTCATAAACTTGCAGAGAATAGAAAGAAGAGCTAGGTACCATCACTCGGAGACGGCTGACACAGGCCAGCAGGTGGCGTGGTGGTTAAGGCGCTGGATCCCACATGGGCCTTGACAGGATTCTGGACCAGTAGGCTTGAAAACGTGCCAGAGTTGCGTGCGTGCGTGTGTGTGTGTGTGCGCACGTGCACACACCAGAATCCTGAGAGAATGGAGGAGAAGGGGTTGTGGTGCGGCCACCCCCCGGTCATTTCTCACGCTCCCTCTAGTTGTCTCTCTACAGCACCTACACACACCCTATGGCAAAAATCTAAAAAAAAAAAAAAGTTGATACAATTATAACACCACAGCTAGACAAACAAGCACACAAAAATTGATAGCTAAGTCCACTTTAAGCAGATAGATAAGTCCTAAGAAGTATGTGATGCTGTGATCAACAAGGTATTAAAAAAATGGCATATTACAACCACACAGTTAATTACAGGAATCTGTGAACAGAAAAATCTATCAATTGGGGTTATTATAATAAAAGAATAAAAAAAAAACTTTAATTATCTCACTAGATGCTGAAGAAGCATTTGATAAAAGTCAATGCTCATTCCTGATAAAAAAAAAAACACTTAGAAAACAAATACAGTAATGAAAAGCTCTTATCTTGATAAAAAGTATTTACCAGAAAACCAAAGCTAGCACCATGCCCAGTCGTGAAACATTAGTGTCATTTTCTGAAATCTGCTCAGCAAGGACGCTCTATCTCACCATTTAATATGGTGCTGAAGGTTCTAACCAATGTAAAAAATAGAGGAGCAACATGTCATTACGGAGATGAGAATAGTCTTTCCTATAAAAATGCAAAACTGTAACTGATGACTTGCTTAAACCAGTCATGAAAGTTCAGCAACCTTGGGCAGATAGATCAACCCATGAAAATCAATACCTTTTCTATAACCAGAAACAGCCTAGTAGAAAATGTAACAGGAACAAAGATCCCATTCACAGTGAAAGAAACAATATGGAAGAACTCCGGACACTCGCACCTACTGATGAAGTAGCAGCCTGGACAGCGGGCTGACGTCACTGATCGGGGGCCAGGGCTGATGATCCGAATTCACAGCGGCTTGGTCAACGCTGGTCCCTCCTTGCCCACATCGTAGTTTGGTGTGGGTCCTGGGCTGGGCCCTCCTGCTGGACCCTTCCCTCTCACGGTTCCGGCATCCTGTGTGGCCTGGGGAAGCTTCCAGTCTCTGGCTTCAGTTTAGACCTTTGGATGTGGATCAGTGTATCGAGTACTTTGTGAACAGCTCTTACGTGCCAGCACCCACTGGGCAGCGTGGATGGACAGACGGTCACGACAGAGCCCAAGTCTCCAACCACTGCTAGGCAGTCACTTGTCAGGTTGCACATGCACCATCCAGACACACACACGTCTGCAGAAGTCAGTGGGCACCAGGGCTGTGATGGAGAGTAACGAGGACACTGAGATCTGTTTTCAAGGTCATGGAGACAACACGGGCAGAGCCACCGGTTGGCCGTAGGGAGAAGCTAGGTTCTCTGAATTGCGGTGAGAATCAGGTCGAGCCTTTAGCCGTATCTACTTTGTCAGAAAAGGGGTACGATACCTTGACTTCATCCGCTTGACAGTTCCAGCAATTCTCAAGCGGACAGACTAGATGATTTGAAAGTACATCTCTGACATAGCAACCACAGTTACATAGGATAAAATAGAGCAGGAATTCTGATATGCATAGCTGAGTTTGTGAAATGAAGGGAAAACCCCAGGGAAAAAATTACAGACAGCCTGAGACAAGCATATTTCGTGAACACTGAAGCCAGTGGCTCCCTAGGGTGTTTTCCAACTTATAAACTAAAATGCTTTTTTTTTTTTTAAACAAAGAGTCAAGTCTTAGGGTTCATGCAGGGAAGAGGGGTGTAAAAAGAACTGCCCCATATTACTGGAGCTTCAGGGACAGCTCATTCAGGAAAACCTACCGAGATAAAGTCCACCCAATGGCACGGGTAAAACAGGGCCCTCTCCAGCAGGGCACCGGGCAGGGAAAGGCAAGCGTGCGCAGAGTGCCTGACCGTGTGAATGGCTGCATCGTCTAAATTCGGGGCTCGAAGCTATGACTGTTACCTCGTCTTGGAAATGACATGCGAAGAGGTGAACCTTAGCTGTTGGCACTATGGAAGCGTAGGGTTTCCACGTGGAAACAGTTCTCCCTGGAGGGTACCTACACGAGTCCCACCAGATAAGCACCCAGCAAACATGAGGTTACAATCCAAAATCCCCAAACATTTAAGAAAGCAACCTGCCACTGTGGCCGAGACATCAGACCTGACAAAGCGCAGGCTAGCTGTTGGGACAGCGGTAACGCGGCACTCACAATGTTCAAGCAGTGTGGGAAGGTCTCTGGTTGGAGTCCCGAGGTCTCCCTGTACACACAGGGACGCACGCACATACTCGTGGTCCTGGCTGGCTGAGGCTGGGGCTGGATCCCAGCACAAACACCCTGTTGGGGGTTCCTGTTTTCCTCTCTCTGCCTCTCCCTCTCAAGAAATAAACTTCAAAGAAATGACAAAATGGATTTTGACAGGGGAGAGTTCAAAATAAAAGAATTGTTGGACACAAAATATAAAATGTGTGTATTAAAATATACAAAAATTACAGTCGGCAGATGGCACAGCAGCTGTATCTCTAGACTCTCACATGGCCACCTACAGTCTGCGTCCCGGACCTGGTGACTTGAAACGCGCCCGGCACATGTGCGTGTGTGCTCAGGGTACGAGGAGGAGAATGGAGGAGAAGGGATTGTGGTATGGCCATACCCCATGGGAGGGTGATTTCTCACTTTCCCTCTCACTGTCTCTGTCTCTCTCCAGTGAGCGCATGCAACCTAAAACCAACTCTCCTCTCTCTCTCTCTCTCTCTCTCTCTCTCTCTCTCTCTATATATATATATATATATATATATATATATATATATATATCTTTATTTATATATACACACACACACACACACACACACAATTTAAAAGATTGTTAAAAACCTCAGAAAGGAACAATATCATATTTGAAAAACACCAGAGAGATTAGAGACAGAAATAAAACAAAATTTTATAAATGTCTAGTTAATAAAATTAAAACATGGAGGAAGCATTAAATATTTAGGTTAAAAAGAATTGTTGAAATGGGGTATAAACGTAATTTTTTTTGTTTGTTTTTGGAGAAGTTTTTGCTATAGGGTGCATGTGCTCACCAGAAAGACAGAGCGAGACAGAGAGACAGAAAGTGAGAAATCACCCCCCAGGGGGGATGATCACGCCGCAATCCCTTCTCCTCCATTCTCTCGGGATCTTGGGCACACATGCACACGTGCCCGGCGTGAGTTTAAGCCACCTGGTCCGGGACTCGAACTGCGGTTGACTACATGGGAGTCCAGCGACATAGCCATTACGCTAACTGCTGGTCCTTAAACCTAAAAATATTTTATATGGAACACTTAAAGGAAAAGTTGTGGAACGCATTTAACAGAAGTTAAAACAACGGCTTGGAATGGCAAGGTCTGTAACTGGGTTTTCAAAAACAGCAAATACAGTTTTTAACCCCAACTGATGACACAAATCAATGTTTGTGTGGATAGTGCTAAAACAAATATTATCTGTGTGAAATCCTAATTTCAATAATAATTCCTGAGGTTTAAACCATGGGGCTTTGTTTAAAACACTGGGAAATTGATCCAGAATTTGGGGAGTCGGAGTGTCAGAACTAAGCCATTGTAAGGTCTTTCTGTGTCAGACATGAGGGGAACCACTGAAACATTTTAGCTTTGTCTCGCGTGTGGGGCTAGACAGCAGCATAGCTGGGTCCCCACGGTCATCCCAGGACCTCCCTGAGCACGGCAGGCATCCGTGCCTGTGATCTGGGCCAGCAGGACTGGGCTGAACCCAGGCTTCGGGGCCCGTTCAGAGGTGCCTCTCTTTCTCCCTGCCTTTCTCTTTCCCCGTCTCTCCCACGTAGAAAGAATTAGATGAATAAACTTAAAATATATATGTACATATACATCTTGAAGTGTCGGAGGGAGTATGAGCTGTGGTGAAACAGCACAGCAGCCCGAGTGGAAGGCGGAGTAGCGCGCTGAGCAACGCACAGGCCGCGCCGTTAACTACTTCTGGGTGCAGCCCCCACGGCCCTCCGGAGGCTGACCTCAGTGCAGTTGTCTGAACACGGTGCGATTCACACAGGAATCAATTAAACGGTAACGAGGAAAACCCTAACTTCTGAGAACTTGCACTGTGTGTTTCTATATAATCTACGGGTCAAAAAATCAAAGTAGAGATTTAAAAATACATTAGCTTGGTGGAATGGTGCTGAAGTAGTGCTACAGGGGAATCTAAGCCTTGGATGGATATTTCAGGACGGAGGTAAAGGCCCTGTAGGAAGCAGACATTAGAAGGCAGACTGAAGGCCCAGTTCAGCACACAGGTGCAGCTTACCGACCTGCAGCTCTGGAAGCCTCACAGCACTCTACGGATTCAGACCGAGTCACTCTGAGACACACAGGAGCACGTGCACCCAGGGTCCTGACAGCTGAGGGCTGCAGGAAGGGACCGCTGTGTGATGAGACTCCGTTGTGGGTTTCTGTCTCTCTCTCTCAAAAGAAATTCTAAATCTTAAAATAATAATAATAATAATAATAATAATAATAAACACTACAGTAAAGATCCAGTACGGGGGTGGGGGACCAGCAGTTGATGTAATGGCTATGTTGCTGGACTCCCATATAGTTGACTGTGGTTCGAGTCCTGGACCCAGTGGCTTAAACTCATGCTGGGCGTGTGAGCATGCATGCTCAAGATCCTGAGAGCAGAGTGGAGGAGAAGGGATTGTGGCATGGCCATCCCCCCGGGGGGTGATTTCTCGCTTTCTGTCTCTGTGTCTCTCTCTGTTTTTCTGATGAGCGCACACACCCTGTAGCAAAAACTTCTCCAAAAGAATAATAAATAAATAAATAAATAAATAAATAAATAAAATAAGATCCAGTACAGGGGAAAAACAATAATACTGGGTGGTCAGAAAAGTCATGATGGATTTTTGTAGAAACACATAGAAAAATACCTTACGAATTAATAGGATGCTTTTAAAAAATCAACTTTATGCCATAAATTTTCTCTTTCAGTTTCATTTTATTTTATAATTTCTTACTTACATTGACTTGTACATCTTTAGGTGTACAATATGGTTTTTCAAAGCATGCGCTAAACTTCATTTTCAGCAAAGAACCTCACATTCTTGCGTGTGTTGAGTCCTTCCCTGAGTCTTTCCCCCTCTGCTGTCCACTCTCCTACCGTAAGCCTGTCCTCCCGCTGTCGTGTCCTCACATCTGTGAATTTCTTCAGCTGAAGGATTGTCTTTCAGAGTCTGAATTGTTTCACATAGCTTTACATCTTCTGTATCATCCACTTTGTATCAAACGGCAGAGTCTTCCGTTCTTCATGATTGAGTAATACTCCATTGTGCATATGTGCCACGTTTTCTAAATCCAGTCATCAATCGCTGAGCACTCAGGGTGATTCCATGACCTAGCAATGGTGAATAATGCAGCAATAAACATGGATGTGCAAGTCTTTTTCTTTTTTCCTGTCCTTTGGGTATATACCAAAAAGTGAGAGTACTGGGTCTTATGGTAGTTCTAGTGGTAAATTTCCAAGAAGCCTCCATGTTGTTTTCCACAGTGGCTGCACTAATTTACACTTCCACCAACAGTGCGGGAGAGTTCCCTTTTCGTGACAGCCTCGCCAGCACAGCACGTGTTCCGTGCCCGCCGCCCCCCCTCCCCGCAGTGTGGTCAGCTATTGTTCTCATTCTCATTCCGGTGATCGACACAGCCCCTTTCTCTGTACCAGCTCTGTATGACTTTTTCCTTTTCCTAGGTTTTCAGTAATTTGATTCCGATGAGCCTAGGTGCGTTGCGTTCAATCCCCCAGACTTCACTGAGATTTTAGATCTGTGGATTGAGTTTTCTTCTCATTGAATGGACAACATGTCTAGTAAGAATGTTGTCTATTTTACTGCCTCAGTCTTCTTTTCTCTCCTTGTCATGCTCTAATTTCAAATGCATGTTAGACAGAGGTCTCATGGTGCATGCTACTGGTGCTTTGCTCTAGTTTTCACTCAATTTTTTCCTTTCTGCTTCATTTTGGAAAAGTTGTACTGACCTGTCTTCACCTTCACTCATACTTTCTTCCTTAGTCTGTAATCTGCTCTAAGCCCATTTATTTATTTTTTTTTTTAATTTTAAATATTGTGTCTTTTACTCTAGAATTCCATTTGCTCCTTTTTAAAATTTCCTTAATTGCTCTGAAATAGTTCATTCTTTCATCTGTTATGTATTTCATGTCATCCTATCCAACATTTACAAAAGGCGTTTCCAAGTCCTTGCCTGTTAGTTGTGACATGTCAAACATCTTTCACTCTGCTTCTCTGTGTTGTCTCCTGTTTGAAATTATCATGCTATTTCAGACATTTTATACTAAAGAGCACTAGAGACTGAAGTATTTGGCTTTGTCTTGGTATTTGGGCTCTTAAAAAAAGAGAGTGAAACACGTGCGCCTCTGTGGAGGCGATAGAGTAAACTTGTCCCCATGCCTAGACTAATTCACAGTTAGTGCAAGTTCAAGCAGAACGATGTCGGGATCCTTCACAGACCTTGCAGGTTGAGTCGAATTGTATTTGGAGTTGTGGAGGGGTTAGGGTGTCAAGACGGGCCACCACAGCAGACGAAGTGACTTCCTACTGTATGCGGGAGGCCTGAGCAAGGCCATGGGGCACTGACACAGACGAACCCAGAGAGCGTGGGGTCAGAGGAGGAAGCACAGCCTGGAAAGCAAAGAAGCAGGTGTGGCATGAGGGAGTGCCTCGGACATGCCACGGGATGGAGGAGCGTCTCACAGCAGTCTTAAACTACACAGATTATAGAGGAAACAGAGATACATTTAATAATACTTAAAAACAAAACCTGTGTTTTTTAATTTTTAAAAAATTCTTTGCTATAGAATGCATGAGCTAACCAGAGAGAGAGAGCGACAGCAGGGATAGAGAAAAGTGGAAAGAGAGAAGGCACCCCTGGGGGGAGATGGCCAGGCCCAGTCCTTTCTCCAGTCTCCTCTTGGGATTTTGGGTGCACATGCACTTGCGCCCGGGGTAATTTTCAAACTGCCAGTCCAGACTTGAATCGTGCAGTTGGCTATATGGGGTCCAGTGTCACTTTCTGGCCCCATTTTTGTTGTTGTTGTTGTTGTTATTGCATTCTTTGTTTTCTTTTTCCATGAGATAGAGAGAGAGGGACAGTCACCCCGATGACATCTTGACTCCCCGATCCACCCGGGCCCAGCCAGCACTGACTTGTGGGTGTGTCCGTGAGTGGAGTGTTCAGGGAAGTCTCTTGGGGCAAACCCAAGACCTTGCCCCTGGGTCGGCCACGTGCTGGCCGCAGGGGGACATGCTGCTGCTGAACCACCGTGCAACCCCCAAACCTTCGTCCTTCGAACACTGTCAACGAAAGCTAGCACAGCCCACAGCCTGCGAGAAGGGACCGGCAGAGTGCACAACTGATGGCGAATTGGAATCCAGACACAGGTCAATGAGAAAAAATCTGTAGTAGAAAAATAGATGAAGGAAATGAAAATATGGTTCAGAGAATAAGAAACCGGAATTCTGAATAATCATAGGAAATACTTCCCACATTCAGGAATAAGGAAGTAGGTGTTTTTATCTCAGCACGTCACGCGTTAGCACCTAGCAGGTCAATTAAGGAGGTACACACTCTCCAAGCCAGCTTGTGGCTACGACGCTAGGTCCCGCATGACTAATGCACAGTTCAAGTCCTTCACCTGACTGTTTGCAAAACACGTGGGGTACACGTGTGCGTGTGCCCCAAGTCCCAGGAGGAGAATGGAGGACAAAGGATTATAGTGTGGCCATACTCGCTGGGGCTTATCGTCCACTTTTCTTCCCTCTCGCTGCCTCTCTCCGGTGAATGCACAGCCCTATAGCAAACGAAAACGAAATGAACAGAAAGGTTCACATTAACACTCTGGGGGGCTGAGAGAGATGCCCGGGGCCAGGCATGTCTGGGAGGAACGTGGGTGTCTGCGGTCACTTCAACTCCACTCCTCAGTAACCAGAAGCAGAGACGTGAGGGGCCCACACCCAGCACTGCACTTGGAGCTGCAAAGCCAACCTTGGGACAGGAAACCTGGGTAGGGTTGGTCATTGCAGTTCAGATTAGTCTGGTATAAGAAAACAACAGAATCCATCAAGAGGGAAATGAAGAAATAAATCGCAGTATATCCATGCAATAAAAGCTCCACAGAGAAAACAAATGAACCAGGGTTTTGTGTAACAACATATTTAATTCTCACAAACATGATGCAGCGAAAATAACCAGGTTGCGGGAAGATTCATACATTTTAATTTCATGTAGGCAGCTTTATAAATAGAGAGATAAAATATAATGCACAGGCATGCATATAGATACGGGACAGACGTGGTGCAGGGCTGGGCCGACCAGGTGCACTTGGGCTTGCCGCCGCCTGGCAGAGGAGGTGAGAAGCGGGCACAGGGCAGTGGCGGCCTCGCCTAGACAGGGACGCTTACTCCTTGGCTGAGCGGTGGGCAGCCTTCCTCGCCTCGTTTCCTATCTCCTCCCTTCTGGTCCCGCTGCTTCCCTCTGTCCCCAGAGCACACGGCTTCACCGTCTTGCCTCTGCTCCCGTGCCCTGGCCCTCGGCCTCAGCTGTTTCTGCCAGTCCAGGTCAGTGTCCTCCGGATGTCCACACCAGCAGGTATCCCTTCATCATGTCTCAGGTCACACTCGATGGCACGGAGGCTCCCCGACCTCTCTGCTGATGCGGCCGAGCAGCGCTCCAACTCCTGCCTCCCCCCGCCCTGCACCGCGCTGTCACCAGCAGGTAGTTCCGCCCGACTGTGTTTGTCTCCGCCTGGTTTTAGTTGGGTCTATGGAACACAGTGCTCTTAGCAGAGACGCCAGGTGCCCAGTTCTCAGCAAGGCCTCCAGGTTGTGAAACTGGGCCTGGTGCCAGATGGATGTCCATGGGAGACCTGTGAATGAGTGACTGGGTTAAGACCAGGGATTAAGAACTGTACTCATTTGGGACCAGCAGTTGGTGTAATGGCTATGTCGCTGGACTCCCATGTAGTGGACTGCGTTTCGAGTCCCAGACACAGTGGCTTAAACTCATGCCGGGCACTTGTGTGTGCGTGCCCAAGATCCTGAGAGGAGAAGGGAGGAGAAGGGATTGTGGCATGGCCATCCCCACTGGGGGGTGATTTGCTTTCTGTCTTTCTGTCTTTCTGGCGAGCACACATGCCCTATAACAAAAACCTCTCCAAAAAAAAAAAAAAAGAACTGTAATTATTCGAGGGAATGTTGAAATGTGTTTCTATCAGTTAATTTATTAAAAAGAGGGTTATAGGGACCAGCAGATGGCATAATGGTTATGTTGCTGGTTATGGTGGACCACAGTTCAAGTCCTAGACCCAGCAGCTTGAAACTTAGGTGGGGCGTGTCTGTGTGCGTGCCCAAGATCCCGAGAGGAGACTGGAGGAGAAGGGACTGCAGTGTGGCCACCCCCCGTGGGGAGCGATTTCTCACTTTTTATCTCTCTCTGTCTCTATGGTGAGCACACGTGCCTTATAGCAAAAATCTCTATATATTTTTTTAAAAAAAGAGGGTTACAAAAGAAAAGGCCCCAAGTGCTGTGGGCATAGAAGAGACAGAACAGAAGCACAGAGGTGGCCACTGTGCTCAGGGTGGGTGAAGTCCTTGGGTCCCCCTAGAAAAGGCAGCCACAGAGTCCAGGGCTTGCCTCCCAGGCTGGGCGAGGTGCCCCTGATAAACAGGTGTCAGGGCAGTGAGAAAGAGTCACCCTCGGCGGCCCCCGTGGGGCTGCGTGTACCAATGGCTCTTACTCATCAGTCCCCACCATGCGGGGTCCTACGCGAAGAACTCTGCCTTCCCCTTGGCTCATCTTCCCAACAACCGGGCGAGGTAGTTGATTTTATCACCATGAGTTCTCAGGTTCAAATCTTGTCTCAGGGAGTTAATCGAGACCCCAGGGCCACTCAGGCAGTTGGATATAGTGACTGATGCTTCTTCCCCAAGGTCTGCTCCCCTCACACAGTCCCTCGGAGCATCCCAAACACCTGGCACCGCTGGGATGGGTGATGGGTGACGCAGAGCAGGGCATGAGGGCCGGTTGGCAGCCGGCTCTCCGAAGCACTCGTCAGAACTCTCCAGCCGCTGCTGATGGTGGGCTGCAGCTTTGGCTGTGTGTTGCCTGGAAGCCAACGCAGAATGGAAATTGCTCTGTGATTCGGTGCCCATTAGAATGATCATTTAAAAAATCTTCAGAAGCTGAGCCAAGTCCACCCCTGCTGCGGCCGAGGAGCAGCCCTTCTCCAGGGCCCTGAGAGGGGTGCTGTGCTGGGTGGTTCTCCTCTAATTTCCTCGTAGTCTCCCCTTGTACCTGCTGGGATCCTCCCTACCCAGCACCCCCAGTGTGTGCCCAGGGTCCAGCGATGTGAAGACCAGAAGGGGCTCATTTAGCCGGGGCTCAGCAGTAACATGGCTGGACCCTGGGAAGGCCCAGGCTGAGCGCGGCAGGGGTGCGTGTGTGCCCGAGACGGCGTCTGCTGAGACGGGCACGTGCGCGGTCCTGCTGGGAGCAGGGCTCTCACTCTCGCTTTCTCTTTCTCAGGAGAAATAAATACATAACCCAAAACAGAACAAGTTACTTGACAGACAGGGTCCCTGACGGTGTCAAGAACGCCTGGTGGAATCCATGGCCGCGGGCAAAGGGGGTGGCCTGGGACCTAGTCGGCCCCGGACGGAAGGGTGGGACCTGCCAGAGCTGGCGCGTCCTGCGGGGGCACCGAGAGGCGGCGGCGGGAGGACGGGAGCCTGCCTGGAGGGTGTGCTGCACTGGGAGGCCGTGAGGGCGGCGGGAGCCCTGCGGGGCTGCGCGCAGGACTCACCTCATCTGGCCTCGCCGAGAAAGTTCTGGCTGCTGCGAGTTCAGGGGAGCGCGCGGACGCGGTGGACCTACGGGCGGCCAGGGCAGCAGGCTGGCTGGGACCGCGTGTCATTTCTCACAGGATTTAGACCCACTAGCTTAGCTTCCTCTACTCAGCTCTGCTTGGATTGCAGGTTTGGGAGAAAAATAAATGCTGTTTTATGCCACGAAATGTGGTGCGATTTTTCATAGAGCAACTAGAATGGATGTGGGTACCAGGAGTGGGTGTCGTCCCACAAAACCCGAGAACATGGCCCTCGTTGGGCGCTAGACAGCGGGTAGAAGCCAGAACAGCCCGGCTAGGATTGTGGGAGAGGCCCGAGGGCGGGCGGGGTCTTCGAGGACAGGGAGGGGAGGTTATGGAGGGCGGGCAGCTGATACAGGGTCATAGGACTTTTCACGATTTTCACAACTGCCCCCGAGAAGGCAGCTACTGTTTGTGAGCCGGGCTGGGCAGCCAGCCAAGATGAGCCCCAGCGGGCCATGCCTCGCCCTGCCCGTGACCCTGGGTACGTCACCCTGCACTGAGTCAGGCTGCTAGGCCCACAGATTCAGAGATGACCAGGGCATGAGTCGGTTCAGTCTCCGCTCGGGCTGGAGGAAGCTAGCCAGCGTGCCCTACACAGCTCCTCGAGGGGAGGGACTGGAGCACCCGGCCAGCAGCCAGCACCAGATGCTACCCACGTGGACAAGCCCTTGGAGGTGGCTCCTCGGCCCTGGTCAACTCTTCCTTTTTTTTCATTACGTAATTTTTTTATTTTTGTTTATTATTATTATTCAATTTGACCAGAGAGAGAGAGGGAGCGGAAGCCTCCAGGTTTGGGACTCAAACCACAGTTAGTCATATGGGAGTCCAGCACTTTAACCACCATGCCACCTGCTGGCCATCCCGTCAAATCTTTCTGACTGCGGCCCAGTCAGCACTTGACTGCAAACTCAGGAGAGACCCAACAAGAACTGCTCAGAAAACCCTTCCCATGATCCGGATTCAGAATCGGTTGTGCACTACATGGCTGGTCTGAGGCTCGAAGAGTTGGGGAAATTTGTCACACAGCAGTAGGCCATGGCAGCAGGCTAGCACACTGTTGGGTCCTTGGTCAATGCTCAGAGAGTAGACATGGCTGTCTTCATCGGGTAAGGGCAGTTCCATTTTTTGACAGTTGTCTGCGATCGTCTGAGGAGATTGCTTCCCTCCAGGCTCAATCCACACCCACCAGGCCCCCAGGAGGGTCTGCTGACAGATGGCGACTGGCCCAGGCTGTCAGACCTCTTTGACTGAACGTTAGTCTAGAGAGAAGGTGGCCGAGGCAGTTTACGCGTGCAGTCGCCCCCGAGGGAGCCCGCTCTGCACTCGGGGGGCGTGCAGGATGTGTCAGCGACAAGCCGGAGCGACCTCGGACACCCTTCGCAAGCCCCCTCTTCCAGAACCTGACTCTGTGGCTGTTCTCCGCCTTCCGCCGCTCGGAGCTTCTGACCAAATTCCCTCTCTGGGAATTTCTCTCTCCTTTGAGCATTTCTTTGTTTCCTGCAACCTCAAAGAGCCCGTCTAAACAAGCAGGGTCGGGTTGAGGAAGGGTTAAGGACATCCCATTTAGTCCTAGCGAGCCCAGCACGGCCCGTGCCTGAATGGGTGATTTGTGCGCAGTTTCTGGGCGAGAAAGAAGCTGTTTCTCGCTCTGCCTGCGAAGGAGGCCTGGATTTCCATACGTAAGTAGATAAACACAACTCGGCTGCAGACAGGGAGAGCCGGAAGGGGAAGGAGCAGCGTTCATTAATGTCTCCACTCCCTAATAGGATCACAACGGGCGAGCGGCGTTTCTGCCCGAGTGCCCCAGCACAAAGCCGGGCCGCGCCTGGGCCACCTGGCAATTCCAGATTAGGCTCCGGCTCGCCCGCGCTGCCGTGCGCTCCTGCCGGTGAAACGTGCTCGGGCCGCGGCCTGCCGGGCCGTCCCAGCCCTGAGAGGGCCCGGGCCCGTGCGGGTGGGCGAGGAGCCGTCTCTGCACACGAGGTCCTCCAGCATGGCGCTCACCCTGCAGGGCTGGGGTAGAAGAGCCTTGCAGGCCCGTCACGGTGCTCCTGTTCACCAGCACCGCAAGAGCTGGCATTTCTTCCTCGTAGATGGGAGCAGGGCCCCGAAATGGACGGTCCACACTGCCTGCTGAGCGGCCCTGTACTAAGCACGAGCGTGGGGGCTGTGACACGGCAGTCCACGCCAGCCCAGCCAGGGCCACGTGGTGAGGAGCAGAGGGTACGCCAACCTGGCACCCAGGCCCAGCCTCCTGCTCCTGCAAGCACAGAGCAGTCACCTGGCACTTGGCTGGGAGCCCTGGAAGCCCGCCCGAGCCCACCACCGACCAGCCTATTGCCACCCACGGTTGGCCTGTGCATTTGCATCTTCAGACTTCTGCTTGCAAACTCCTTCCATCCTGAGTTGCTCTTCCAGATGTCGTTCCCCATGGGGGTAGGCCCGTGACCCTCAGGCTGCAGGGAGCCGAGCCCGAGCTCGCAGTGGCATGGGCAGTGAGCCTCGCCCGCCCCACCAGCAGTTCTGTCCTCACCGTGCCTGTTCCCGGGCACAGCCTGCTGAGGCTGCAGCTCTGCCCGGTTCCCTCGTCCTGAGCTTGAGCACACACCTGCGGGGCTGCCATCCCTCTGCCAGTCACCCCGAGGAGCGCAGAGCCTATCCATCTGGCTAGGGCCTCTTCACTGATTTCCAGCTTGAATAAGTCCCAAATTCCCAGCCTCCTTCCAAAGCCTTCTCTAAACCGACCCCACCTGGATCGCACCTCTGCTTATTCCACATGCTCTCCCGTGTGCCCTTTCCGGCCACGCATGCCCCTGTGCGTGTACACATCTCACCTAGACGCACAGCGGTGTGATTGTGGAGGCGAGGGCTCACGGGTCCGACGGGCCTGGAGTCCGCTCCTGTGCTGCATACACGCCTCCGTTTTCTCGTCCATGAAGTAGAGATCTTAACGATTCTTGGTCAGTTGGCGGTACAGTGCTAAACGCGGTGCCCGAGGCCGGCCTGCGTGGGGAAGGTCTGGGCTTGAGCTCGGAGACCTCCCTGAGCAGCGTGAGCACACATGCCGTGATCGCGGGCTGGCTGAGGCCAGGGCTGTGTCCTGGCAGGAGGACCACGGGCGCTGTCTCCATCTCGTCCTCCCTCTCTGTTTCAGCTCTCTCTCACTTAAGAAATAAATAAGCTTTAAAAATTGAGTCACAGAATCATTGTCCCTGCTTCCTGGACTTGGTGAGGGAATTAAAAGCCGATTCCGCAGAACTGGACTGACTGCCCCGCTCGGAGCTCATGCCCAGGGACCAAAGGCCGATCGCACTCTCAGATTCCCAGAGACGGCTGTTACTAAGACTCTCGCTCCTTGTCCTCCTGCCTTCCTGGCAGCAACCTGAGCCCTCCTCCGTCCTCCCTGTGCTGTTCCTACCACCCCACCCCTTCTCGGTCTCTATAGCACTCCCTGCTCAGGACCCTCGTGCGGAGACAATACCCACAGCTTCTGGTCGCCTGGTCACAGTCCTGGCTGGGCTTCGCAGGAAGCCTGCAGCGGCTGAGCCCTGACAGCTGGCCTGAAGCAGGGTCACGCGAGTCATTTAGTTCAATTAGTACAACACTCTACTGCGCGGCTCTAAGTACCCATCAGAACTCACCGCTGTGACAAGCCACGAGCGGCCTGTGCGGGAAAGCACGGCTGGCCGGCACCGTGGCTCGCAGCACACCGGAGGGGTGGAGCCCTGAGCAGAGCTGAGGTCCGGAGACGCCAGCTCGGAGAGGGCTGTCATTTCAGCCGAGGAGTCCTTTCTTCCAGGTGCCACCATGTGTGCCTAGGGCACGGTGACCTGAAGTGCAGCGATGTCACCTCCCATGACACTCAGATGAGAGCAGAGGAACCAGAGGTTGGGCTGTGGGACACCCATTGCCCTTCCGATCAGAGTGAAGCCGGCCTCATTAGACCCGAAGAAGCAGCAAGCCCTGACTACACAGGGACAGACTACATAGTGCGGGCGTCCTTGTCACAGGGAGCCGCCCGCAGGCCTCCTGGTTCCTGCCCTGGCCTCCTGGTTCCTGCCCTGGCCTCCTGGCTCCTATCCTGGGCCTCCTGGTTCCTATCCTGGGCCTCCTGGTTCCTATCCTGGGCCTCCTGGTTCCTGCCCTGGCCTCCTGGTTCCTTCCCTGGCCTCCTGGTTCCTATCCTGGGCCTCCTGGTTCCTGCCCTGGCCTCCTTGTTCCCATCCTGGGCCTCCTGGTTCCTGCCCTGGCCTCCTGGTTCCTGCCCTGGCCTCCTGGTTCCTGCCCTGGCCTTCTGGTTCCTATCCTGGGCCTCCTGGTTCCTTCTCTGGCTTCCTGGTTCCTGCCCTGGCCTCCTGGTTCCTGCCCTGGCCTTCTGGTTCCTGCCCTGGCCTCCTGGTTCCTTCTCTGACCTCCTGGCTCCTGCCCTGGCCTCCTGGTTCCTGCCCTGGCCTCCTGGTTCCTGCCCTGGCCTCCTGGTTCCTGCCCTGGCCTTCTGGTTCCTATCCTGGGCCTCCTGGTTCCTTCTCTGGCTTCCTGGTTCCTGCCCTGGCCTCCTGGCTCCTGCCCTGGCCTTCTGGTTCCTGCCCTGGCCTCCTGGTTCCTTCTCTGACCTCCTGGCTCCTGCCCTGGCCTCCTGGTTCCTGCCCTGGCCTTCTGGTTCCTATCCTGGGCCTCCTGGTTCCTTCTCTGGCTTCCTGGTTCCTGCCCTGGCCTCCTGGTTCCTTCTCTGACCTCCTGGCTCCTGCCCTGGCCTCCTGGTTCCTGCCCTGGCCTCCTGGTTCCTGCCCTGGCCTTCTGGTTCCTATCCTGGGCCTCCTGGTTCCTTCTCTGACCTCCTGGTTCCTGCCCTGGCCTCCTGGTTTCTGCCCTGGCCTCCTTATTCCCATCCTGGGCCTCCTGGCTCCTGCCTTGGCCTCCTGGTTCCCATCCTGGGCCTCCTTATTTCTATCCTGGCCTCCTGGCTCCTGCCCTGGCCTCCTGGTTCCTGCCCTGGCCTCCTGGTTCCTGCCCTGGCCTCCTGGTTCCTGTCCTGGCCTCCTGGCTCCTGCCCTGGCCTCCTTATTCCCATCCTGGGCCTCCTGGTTCCTGCCCTGGCCTCCTGGTTCCTTCCCTGGCCTCCTGGTTCCTGTCCTGGCCTCCTGGCTCCTGCCCTGGCCTCCTGGTTCCTTCCCTGGCCTCCTGGTTCCTGTCCTGGCCTCCTGGTTCCCATCCTGGGCCTCCTGGTTCCTATCCTGGATACCTTTAAATGGTCAAATATTTGCATAATGGGTATTTCAGAAGCTTAAGAGGCAGGTAAAGGCATAGAAAACATCTTTCATAATATATTAGCTGAATATTTTCCAAATCCAGAGAGGCATGTGGACATCCCAATCCAGGAGATATGAAGGAAACCAAATAGATACAACATAAGAAGGTCCTCTCCAAGGCACATCATAGCCAAATTGGTAAAATCAAAGACAAAGACAAAATTCTAAAAATGGCAAGAGAGAAATGTCAAGATTTTTGCAGATCTCAGGTCAAACAATGCAGGCAAGCAAACAATGAGAAGACATATGTAAAAAGCCTGAAAGAAGAGTAATTTCAGCTAAGAGTACTATACCCAGCAAGATTATCCTTCCAATGGAAAGGAGAAATAAAATCATATGGAATGATTTTATACTGAAAGAATTCACCAAAATAAAGCCAGTTCTTCAGGAAATACTTAAGGGACTGCAATATCAGGAAAACTAAAGAGAAACAAACAGTAGTAAGAGAACACAAGTGGAGTGGGTGGCATCTCACTCCCTGAACCAAAAATATACTACAAAGCTATGGTAATCAAAACAGCATGGTACTGGCACAGAAACAGACATGCAGACCAATGGAACAGAATAGAGTCCCCAGAAATAAATTCCCAAACATACAGTCAACTGATTTTTGACAAGGGGTACTAGTGAATCCTGTGGGAAAACGAAAACCTCTTCAGCAAATGGTGCTGGAAAAACTGAATTTTCACCTGTAGAAAGATGAATCTGAACCCCTACCTCTCACCTCTGACAAAAATCAAGTCAAGGTGGATCAAAGATCTAAATCTAAGATCCCAAACTATAAAACTGCTTCTAGAAAACAAGGGGGAAACTCTGGGAGACATTGGGGTAGGGAAAGATTTCTTAGATAAGGCCCCCCAAAGCACAGTCAATAATCCCCCAAATTTACAAGTGGGATTACATCAGACTAAGAAGTTTCTGTGTGGCAAAAGACATAGTAATTAGTGTGAATCGGCAGCCCTCAGGATGGGAAAATATTTTTGTAAATTATGCATCAGATAAGGGACTGATAATGAGAATACACAAGGAACACAAGCAGCTGTTTGGAAAAAAGACGATCAACCCTATTAAAAGATGGGAGAAGGAGTTGACTAAAACACTCTAAAGATGACATACAAATAGCCAAAAGGCATACGAAAAAATACTCAACATCCCTCATCATAAGGGAGATGCAGATCAAAACAACAATGAGGTACCACCTAACCCCAGTCAGAATGTCTAAGATTAAAAAAAAAAAAAAAGATAAGTGTTGGTGGGGGTGTGGTGAAAGGGAAATTCTCTTATACTGCTGGTGGGAATGTAAATTGGTCCAGCCACTGAGGAGAACAATTTGAAGATTCCTCAAAAATCTACAAATAGAACTACCATATGATCCAGCAATCCCAGTCCTTGGTATATACCCAAAGGACAGAAGAATTCTTAATCAGAAAAGTGCTTGTACATCAATGTTTATTGTGGCACTATTCACAATTGCTAAGACATGGAACCAGTCCAAATGTCCCTGAACAGATGAATGGATTGAAAAACTGTGGCACATATACTTTATGAAATACTATTTAGCTATAAAAAAAGCCTGGCTTTTGACAGAAAGTGGAAGAATATGGAAGCTATACTGCTGAGTGAAGCAAGCCAGGATAGGAAGGAGAGACATTGTATGTCCCCACTTAATATATACCGAGTATCCACACTCTATGACTGAAACTGATCGACTAAAGGATATACAAACACAATAAATGGGTGTAAATACCAGATATAGTGTGTGTGGAAGAGTAGGGCCTGAGGAAGGACATTTGGAAGAAAAATAGGGAGGCGAAGCATTAATGGGACAAAAAAATGTGGTATTATCTGTTGAAGATATTTTATAGTTTAACCAACTGGACTAGGGAGAAATGTTCACATAGTGAAATATTCACTCTGTAAGCTAAAAAAGGTAATTGAATGTATAAAAAAAAGAAATAAAAAAAAGAAGTCCGAGAACACAAAACAACTAGAAAAAAAGGTTAAGTCCACACATATTGATAGTAACATTGACTGTTGGCACTAAGTGTAGAGTCAACAGTTTTACATGTAAGCAGGTTCAGATACACATCCATCAATGATTTGATAGACGGTTGTCTCCACAGGTTTCAATTTATGTATTTACTATAATCATTACTCATTGCATAAAACTAGATGATAGAAGAAAAGTTCAAAATGTTATTTTGAACTTTTTTTAATATTAGACAATCTGACTGGGGTTAGGTGGTACCTCATTGTTGTTTTTATCTGCATTTCCCTTACGATGAGGGAGGTTGAACATTTTTTCATATGCCTTTTGGCCATTCGTATGTCATCTTTAGAGAGTGTTTTCTTCATCTCCTTCTCCCATCTTTTAATAGGGTTGATCATCTTTTTTCCAAACACCTTTTTTAGTTCCTTGTGTATTCTGGTTATCAGTCCCTTATCTGATGCAACATTTACAAGTGTTGGCGGGGGTGTGGTGAAAGGGGAACTCTTTTACACTGCTGGTGGGAATGTAGATTGGTCCAACCACTGTGGAGAATAATTTGGAGATTCCTCAAAAATCTACAGATAGATCTGCCATATGATCCAGAGATCCCACTCCTCGGTATCTACCCAAAGGACAGAATTCTTCATTGGAAAAGTGCTTGCACATCGATGTTTATTGCGGCACTATTCACAATTGCTAAGTCTTGGAACCAACCCAGATGTCCCCGTATGGAGGAATGGATTGAAAAACTGTGGCACATATACTCTATGGAATACTACTCAGCCATAAAAACCAACAGAGCCCTGGCTTTTGACAGAAAGTGGAAGAATATGGAAGATGTACTGCTGAGTGAGGCAAGCCAGACTATGAAGGAGAGACATTGTATGTCCCCACTTAACATATACCGTTTGTCTGCTTTCTATGTCTGAAACTGATTGACTAACAGTTGAACAAACACAAGAGATGGGTGTGAATGTCAGATGAGGTGTATGTGGAGGAGTGGGGCCCAACGAAAGACATTTAGAGAAGGGATACAGAGGTAGAGCATTGACGGGATGGGGAGGTGTGGTGTTATCTGTTGAAGATATTTCGATCAACGGGTCTGGGGAGAAATGTTCACATATCGAAATGGTCTCATTGTAAGCCAAACAATATGATTGAAAGTATATACAAAAATAAATAAATAAAAAAAATAAAAAAATTAAAAAAATTAAAAAATAAAAAAAAAATGTTATAGCTTTGTCTTTCTTCAGAATGAATTTTTAAAGAAAGCTAAAAATCAAGAATTTTATAAAGCTTATAAATCACCAAGTCACTGGCATTGCCATGTCTTCGCTTTTAAAGATCTCTTTCCAGTTTTGTTTTATCTCTGCTTTTGAAGACTTATTTCTTTAAGCACAGTGTAGTACTGTGGTCTTATAAGAACTCACAGCGTGTGAGTAAAAGTATTGTTTTTCTATCTCTTCCTAATGAGCTATTGTTATCTACAATGTTACCTATCTAAAATTGGACCGATGATTGATACGACAGAGCTATCCAGACTATAAATGCTTATCTCTCATAATCTTCTGCTTGGAAATTACAAATTCTTTCACTGACTATGTTAAGATTATCTTTGCTCATTTATGGAATTGTTTGTTGCCTGATTTTCAATCAATATGTTTTTCTTTAGAACTGTCCTTCGCGGTAGAGAATATTGTAGACAATTCAGTACACACTTGCAGAGTAACCACTGGAGCAGGCTTGGAATGTTTAAAACACAACGCTAAATGCTGAAAGTGGTGACTGTGTTTATACCCTCAAGTTGTTTGGTATACACCGTATACATGCTTTTAAAGATCATTATGTATTCTATGAAGATGTGTAATGGTTTTGTATAAATCATAAATTACAATAAATGCTTAAAGAGAAAAACATAAAAGACCTTCTCAGGGAGGGGCCACAGGACAAAGTCTCGCATATTAAATACACACGTGCATTAGAAGACATCTGATTTCAGGGACCAGCAGATGACATAATGGCTATGTCACAGGACTCCCACGTAGTTGACCACAGTTTGAGTCCCAGACCTGGTGGCTTAAAACTCATGCCGGCTGTGTGTGCGTGCCCAAAATCCCAAGAGGAGAATGGAGGAGAAGGGATTGCAGCATGGCCGTCCCCCCTGGGGGTTCATATCTTGCTTTCTGTCTCTCTGGTGAGCACATGCACCCTACAGCAAAAATCTCTTTTAAAAAAAAAAAAGAAAAGAAAAAAGAAAAGCGAAGGCATCCAATTTCAATTTCAGAAGTACGTATGTGTCTCGGCAATGAGGAAGCATGACATCGGCCTTCCTGGACGAGGAAACAGGAATCAGGGAAGGAGGAACAAGCTATTGTGGCTTTACTGCAATGCCAGAGCTGGGCTGGGGGACAGCACGGGCGGGCACAAGGCCATCCCTGCATGGACAAGCAGACACTTTCCTGTTGCCCCAGCAAGTGATCCAGGTTCAGCCCTCCCGGGGATGGAATCCACCTAGCTCTGAAAACGAAAGGACTACGTGGAACTGCTTCATGATAAAACCCAGGCTGGGCTGAGCTGGCCTGTCTAGGTGACTGGGTCTGACCTGGGCCACTGTGGTCTTCAGTTTGGGCCCAGAACTGAGAACATGTGTAGGTGCCCTGGCAAGTCTCTGGCCATGGTGTTTGACCGCGGTGCTGTCTGCAACCCCAGGCTCAACCCCACGTCCGGCGATCAGGCTCTGGCCATGGAATTCACGTGGGTAAATGCAGAGATGAACATCCTGGGTGTTCACTTGAAGGCCAGCATTCAACATTTGTGACCCTTGTGTCCCTGCTGTGGAGACCTTTCCTCATGTGCTAAGCGAGGAAACCAGGGTACGGAGGGGACTGGACGATGGCCCAGGCACAGGCCTGGCAAGTGGCGGGTCCAGCTTCAGGCCGTGCACTGACCCAACAGTGTGTGAACTCCAACCACAGCTCAGGGTCACCTGCTGAGGCCTCCTCCGACACCCTATTATCTGCTCAGGTGCTGGCTGTGGGTGCCCTGCCATCTCTACAGGGGACATGCTCTCACTTCTGTGCAGAGCTGCCACTGAAGGAGCTGCTGGGCCTGTGTACCACCTGGTCCTCACGGCACATGCTCTCGCTGCTGCCACCAGCTCCCGGGGTGGGCCAGACCTCACTGGTGGGAGGCACCCGCCATCGCGGTCATTCGGCCTGGCTGTCATTCTGGGGGCCTCACAGCAGAAGTGCTGGAAGGGAAGTCAGGGAGACAGGTGCGTTCCGGTAGGTCTATGACCCTGGCATGGTGTAGGTCAGCTCTGGGCAGGCCCGTCAGGGTTGACCTTGAAGCTGGAAAAAGCCAAGGACAGAGCCCTCCACTCACGTCACCTTCGCTACTCGGCACCGTGACTCCATGCTAAGAGACCGAAGCCGGGGAGATGGTAGGAAGCACCAGGCCCTGCGGAGGAGAGGACTTGGCCCTCGGGGTCTGGGCTACCTGGGCCGATGCCTGGGAAGGGCTCACCCCGCGACCTGCTGCCCGCCCTGATGACTCCCACAGCCACTCCCTCGGGTGGAGGCAGGCCGCGAGTTCCTCTCCGCCCTGCGTGGGTTTCCACCTCATTTCCGCTGACCGGCTGGCTTCCCCACTCGGCCTCTGCCCCTGACCACGCGGTGTGGAGTCACAGGGTCGATTCATTGCTGAGCTGCCAGGAGCTGAGGTAGCCCCACATGAAACGTGACAGCAGCCGGTCCTGGAGGACGACTGGCGTCCCTCCTGCTCACTGACCGGGCTCATTGTGGAGCCTGCAGCCACACCGAGTCCTCGCTGGGCTGCGTCTTCGGCCCCGGACCTGCCCCTCCCCGCAGACGCCTGCAGGGAAGGACAGGGTGCTGGCCTTGCGGGAGAGACAGCTTCGCCGCCAGGGCTCCAAGAGACCAAGGGCACTGGGTGGCTGTGCGAAAGGGCAGTCCCCACCTCACCTACCTTCCTGCTTCTCGTACCTGTCCTGAGAAACCCCTCATGGCAGCCGGGGCTGGGGAGGGGGCTGAATCTTGGTGGCCATCTTCCCTGTCAGTTTCCTGAGTAAAGCCCCTGTCCCCTCCGCCAGCACTGGGCTCCGGGTAGCCTTTGAGCAGCCGCAGAGAGCTGGGCTGTCTCCAGGCAGGGTCTGCAACCAGTCCGATTACAAACGCGGCATGTCACTCTTGAAGGGGTCCAGGCTGCAGAACGGTGCGTATGCAGCGGGAGCGAGGGGGTGTGGGCCTGTGTGCTCCTGTCACGTGGACACGAAGCACAGAGGGTGGGAAGCGCAATGAAAGCAGCCGGGGAGAAGGAGCCTGTGGCTCAGAGCAGCAGAGAGAAGCTTAGGGGCAGAGCAGACAAGGCAGGGAGGTGCTTGCAGTGCCACAGCCCAGTGGTCCCTGCCAGCCAGGGCCTGTGACTTCACCTCCGCCCCGCATAAAGCTTGCCGGGATTGCTCGTCCTTACTGGGCCCTTACACACAGTGACAACCCGCCAGCGCTTCCTGCATGGCACCTGCTGCCTGTGAGCGCACATGGTTTCTCGGGAGAGCAGGAGCGCATGCCTCTAAGAGCCACTGCTGCTTCTGTCCTCTCCAGCTGGCCTCTCTGCCTGGACCTGCAGACCAGGGAGCCGTGAGCCTCAGCTCTGCTCCCCTTCGGCTCTGTGCCCTCAGTGCCTGCCACAGCCTCTTCATCGGAAGTCCTCAGAACTCAGCGAGAGGACACGTCCTGCTTCCCCCAGTTCCCGCTCTGCACCCCCGCAAGGACGGCTCCAAAGCAAGAAGACGCTGCTGTGGGGGCTCCTGAGGCAGCCCAGTCCGGCCTGCAGCATGGCGCTGCAGGCAGAGGAGGGCTAAGCAGATATTAGGAAGCGAAAAATATAATTTACAGCTTCTTAAAATGGTTTGAGGTTCAGAGAGAGGGGGAAACACCAGCAATAGCAGTAGCACTAATTTCACTAAACTCTCCGTGTTCTGAATTTTTAAAACTTGTTTTTCAAAGGGACTTGGACTTCTTCCTGATTCATCGGGCTGCTCCTTTGCAAATGCCACTTGATTCCTGAGCTCATCATGAATTTTATGAAATTTTTATTTTACACCAGGGCTCTTTGAAGCTTTACCTTTAAAAAGCAAAAAACAAAACTAAAGTGAGACTTTCTTTTTTTTAATAGAGAAGTGTGTGCAGCTGCTACAAAGTTCACGCTCAACAGCCATTGAAGGGTGGGAACATGAACTTGAAAGTGAACAGCTCTGCAGAGACGCGCCCCGCGGAGCCGGTGCAGCCGCTCTGCCGGGTGACGGTGGGAGTGGAGACGAGCTCAAAACCCAAGATGCTGAAAGGTGTGTTTAATAAAAGGCGCTTTTGCAAGGCAGGAATGCAGCACGGAGCCTGCTGATGTACCTGTGGGCTTCTGTGTTTACGAGTGTATAGACAGACACACACGCTGCGCACCCTGCCTGTGCAGGTCCACACACAGCGCGGTGCCTCGTGTCCATGCTCTCACTAGACAGAGAACTTGGGAGACCAGGTGGTGTGGCTTCCTGGTGCCAGGAAGAGAGATTGTGGGTGAATTGAAGAGGGTGGAGGGGGAGGCCAACTAAGAAAGAACATCCGAAATGTGTGTTTGGAAAAATAAATGGAGTGCTTTTGCGTACTTTTGTAAAGCATGTGTATGATTACGTATATCATAAATAAAATGAAAAATGAAAAGAGGGCTGGGCAAGCCTAGGGTGGAGTGACATGAAATGATGTCTAAGAAAGTGCTTCATAAATGGTAAAGTCACGCCCCCAGATTATCGCTGTCGTCAAAACAGCTGTGGCTGCTACTGAAGGCCCAGCCTAGGCAGGGCTGCAGCTGTGCTGGCCTCGCCGGCGTGTCTGTGGCCGGGTTCTGCCAGCTGGGCCGGGTGTCCTATCTGGGTGTCCCAGCCCTCATCCTTGTCCCGGGCACCCGTGTCCTGGTAGTTCACCCACTCGACACAGCCCACTTGCTCCTCCTCCCCCAGGGCCTCCTGTGGATGACCAGCGGCCAGCGGCCCTCTCAGAGGAAGGCTGTCCCTCTCCTGGAGGGCTGCTGGGTCCGAGTGGGATGGGCTCTTCCTGTCACACCACGGGTCCCAGGTCACCTCCTGACCCGGCAGCAGGCCCACCCCCAGGGAGAGACGAGTCGTGTGTCCGTCCCATGCAGCGCTGTCTGCCCATGGACAGAGGAGACGAGGCCATTTCAGCCGGGGAGTTCAGAGGACGTAGCAAGGAAGACGGCAAGAAGACGACCCATGTCTCCCTGACGCCAAGAACAAAGAGGACCTGAGTGACTCTGAGCAAGCATCTGGGGGAGGCAGAGGCAAGACGAACGTCATCTCAGCCTGTTTCCGGGTAATGTGAAGGGGTGGAGGTCCCTTCATCTCTGGTTCCGGAGCTCCGGGTGGAAGGGCTGCGTGGGGTGGGGGCCTCTGCAGAGTCCGAGGCAGCCGAGGACTGCGTGGTGAGAGGGCAGGTGGGGGGCAGGTCTGGTCTCCCTCCGTCTTCTGACAAGGTCACCTGCATTCAGTTGTGGGGACCCACCCGATGACCTTGTCTAATTCTAATCCTCCAGAAGACCTCATTCTCAATTCTGTCATTGGACTAAGTCACCCTCTTCATGCCTCACGACAGGGATCAAATTCCAGCAGGGGTTTTGGTGGGGCATTCGAGCCATAGCAGACATTAAAGATCAGAGCTAAAACTAAACTCATGTTTGGGGGCAGCCAGAGCCACCACGCATGCCAGCTCAGAGCTGCCGAAGATGGTGCCGCTTAGGCCTTAGTCTGTCAAGAGACACTGGTGTGGACCCTGCGTGCTCACCCCTACAGTAACAGTGTCTCTCAGAACTCCTGTCCCAAAGCTCTCTGTGCGGCCCCAAGATACCCTTCCTGCCATTATCGGCAAAAGCCAAATCATTGCCTTCCCCCTGTGCTGGGGGCTGAGGTTCCGCCGCCCCGCCCACCCGTGTCTCCCGGGTCTTTTGCAAAAGGAGTCTCACAAGTGGCTTTCTCTGAGCTGCAGAGTGAGGGAGGATTTAATCAGCAGCACATGAGACAATGCTCAACATGACTAAGTATCAGGGAAACGCAGCTCAAAGGCGCAACGAGGTACGCCTCACCCAGTTAGCGTGGCGGTTATCCAGACAAGGCACGGCAAGTGCTGGCGAGAACCAGAGAAAGGCAGCTCTGTCCCGCGGCTGTGGGGATGGAAACCAGCCCGGCCGCTGTGGAGAGCAGTGTGCAGCTTCTTCAGAACTAAAAATAGAGCCGTAGTACGCGAGCCAGCATCCCCTTACGAGATGCACCCAACGGAGGGCAGGGCATCGGCGTGGAAGAGTCCGCCCGCCCGAGCTCCCCGTGGCCAGGACGTGGCCTCATCACGTGTCCACGAGCAGGTGAGGGAGGCGCAGTGGAGCAGTGTGCGGCCGTGAGCGGGCGCGGGTCTGCGGTCGAGGTAGCATGGACGCGCCTGGAAGGGCGATGCTACCTGAAGTGAGCCGGGCCCTGGGAGAGCTACCGCAGGTCCTCGCTCCCTCACGGAGGCTGAAGGTTCGGTCACAGAGAACTGGGAGTGGAACGGGAGACACCAGGGCCTGGGAGGGGCTGAGGGAGAGGGCAGGGAGGGCTCCGTTAACAGGTACAACGCTGCGGTTAGGGAAGGGCGAAGAGCTCCAGGGCACCACGGCACAAAAGCCCAAGTGCAGGACCCGACCACGTACTGAGCATTGCACCGCAGCCGGAAGGGGGCGTGGGCGCTCACGGCACGTGCTGTTGAAGGTCTGGGATGACAGGTGTGTACTGCCCTGGTCGGATCATTACTGCGCACTGTGTGCACGAACCGGGCCTCATAAATATGTACGACGACTACGTATCGATTAGTAACTGTAAATAAAAGAAACCACAAGGCCCACAAGGTTTGGTCCTTGCCTCTCTGTATTACTTGGGCTTGGCAGGGACAGACTCAGGACATCAGTATAAATACTACAGTAATGGGGGACTTCTCAGGACGAACACGATGAAGGGACAGGGACCAGGTTAGCCTTCTCATACAAAGTGATCAAAACCAAACCAAACCGGATGACGCCATGGTTTTCAAGACGCTGGGCATCAGGCAGACCGGACAGTGATTCCTGGGAGGGGGAGCCGGCCAGGTGGAAGGACCACTGAGGGTTAGCCCAGAGCGCCCGGCCTGCAGCGAGGGTCACAGCCGGACAGCTCTGCACGTGGAGATGAGGCTGGCCATGGAAGGTCAGACAGCTAGAGGCTGCAGGACCCCGGGTCAGGGAAAGCTGCACACAGAGGCTCGTGGAGACCCGGACTGATCCTCACATGCGTGGGAGAAAACTTCCCACAGCCAGGAGGGGGAGTAGACGGTCAGAGCAACCCCAAAGTCTGCACAGGGCTGGACACAGCCTTCGTCCCCACCAGCCAGAACAGACACCTACACCACAGGAGACGTTCTAACTCAGGGAGTGAGGAGACACTGATTAGTAAGAGTAGGCCTCGAAGTGACAAGGATGAGAGAATTAGGACGTGTGTGCCTAACTGTGGTAGCCGTAACTGGAGCCCAGGTGTCCTAGGAGCAAGAGGGAAGATCAATCATGTTAAATAGAAACGAAAGAATATGGAAAAATAACAGTGATGTGGTGGTTCAGGTGTTGTACTCCCACACTGCTGAATATGTTCAAATCCTGGACCCGGCAGCTTGAAAATCACACGTGTGTGTGCATGCCTAAAATCCTGAGAGGAGGCTGGGGAGAAGGGATGTGGCGTGGCCATGCCTCCTGGGGCAAGAGGTGACTTCTCAATTTTCACTCTCTCTGTCTCTCCCTGGCGGGTGCACACACCCTATGAGGGGAAAAAAAAGAAAGAAAAGAAAAAGAAATTGTCTAAACTAAACTTTTAGAGATAAAACTGTATCGTTTGATATGTAAATATTCCATAGATGATGTACTGCAGATCAGACAATGCTGAAGAAATGATTAGTGAATTGGAAGGCAAATATATATATATATATATATATATATATATATATATATATGTGTGTGTGTGTGTGTGTGTGTGTATGTATATATATATATATATATATATGTATATATATAAAACAATATATATATTTTTATATATATATATATATATATATGTAACAATCTAAGATAAAGCAGAGCATTGGCAATTCATGAAACAATGTCAAGATAGAGGAAGAATAGAAAAAAAAATTTGAAGAAATAACAGCTGAAAAAAATAAAATTTATAAACCCACAGATCAAAGAAGTTCAAAGAACACCAAGCATAAGCAACTTGAAGAAAATTGCACAGAGTGATATCAAAATTCCAGCAGGAAAGATCCCCCTCAGTGAGGTGGACATCACCCGGTAGCAGGAGCCAGGACGGGGGACGGGCACAGGAAGGAGAATCCCTTCTCTGTCTTCCCTGGCGGGGGACACCCTTCTGCCTTGGGCGTCACGGCTGTAGGCTCTCTGGCCTTTGGATCTGGAACTTGTGCTCACCGTGTTCTCAGACCTTTGGCCCAGGACTGGGAGCAGCGTCAGCTTTCCTGCTGCTGAGGCTTCTGGACGTGGGCTGCACCACACCACCCCCATCCCAGGGTCTCCATCTGGACTCCAGCTCCCCGGGGACTTCTCAGCCTCCGTGGTCGTGGGGTGGAGCTCCCCACTGAGCCCTCTCAGGTACCTGTGTCTGTCTCCGAGCGTCCCATTGGCCTGTCTGTGTGAACCCTGACTAATACACCCAGCTGTCATGTTGGAACAGACGAAGAGGGGAACTCCTGCCCCCTCTTCCCTACCATGCCCAGTGGTGAGGAGAAACCTCTCCAGCTGTGAGGTCACATGAGAAGCATTAACAAGGCACCCTGCCCGGCCAGCCAGACATCAGCAGAGCCCTGAGGGTGCCCTAACCTCCCAGGAGTGAGGGGTCCGTCCAGCAGCGTTTCCGTGGGGGCTGCATGGAGAATCTGGGCATGGACCCCGGAATGGGGTGGTGTCTGCCTTCCCCCATCAGAAAGTCTCAGGGCACGCCCGCTAAGGTTCAAGACTCAGAACCGCCCAGGATTAGATCCGAAGTGTCCAGCATTCAGTAGGAAATCAGCCGGCATACCAGGAAACAGTAAGGCCTCACCTCGAGCGAGAAGGGCCAGGACAGCTGCCCACAGACACAGCCGCGGCCGGAGCCATCTGAGGTCGAAGGAGCCGGCCCGAAAGTGCTTCAGGAAGCAGTTTCGAACATTAAGGCACATGAAAATGTCTCTGTAGAGAAATAGAAAAGCCCAGAATTGAAAATGTTCAAACAGAAAATGAAAAATCTTGAACTGCAAATAAAACAAAAATCCTTAATGAGCCCCACAGCAGAATGAAGAGGGCAGGGCAGGAGCAGTCAGCTCACTGTGGAGCCACAGAAGTGACTCGATCAGAAAAGCGGAAACGGATTACAAAGAAAACAGACTGGGAGGGGTCTCAGGTGGGGCCAGAGGGGGCATGGTGGTTGGGGCACTGGACTCATAGCCGACTGCGGTTCAAGTCCCAGATGTGACGGCTTGAAACCGAAGCCGGGCATGCGTGCGTGTGTGCCCAGAATCCCTGGAGAGTGGAGAAGAGATTGCAGTGAGGCCGCCTGCAATCACCTGGGGGTGATTTCTCACTTTCTCTCTCACGGCCTCTCTCTGAGTCTCTCGCAAGCACACACATCCTATGGCAGGAACCTAAAAAAGATATAAAGTCCCCAGCCAAGCACTGGCAAGATGGCGTGGTAGGTGATACCACAGCCTTGATTGGCTGTCCCAGTCCCAGCTGGCAACTCGGGAAACATGGCGGGCACTCGTGCATGCATGCCCCAAACCCTGGAAAGATAATAGAGGAGAAGGGATTGTCTTTGGCCATCACCCTTGGGCGGTGGTTTTTCACTTTCCCTGCCCCTCTCTGGTGCTCACACACCTTATAGCAACAAAACAAAGCAAAACAAAAATAAAAAGTTCTCTGAATCGCGTAGTACTATGAAAAAGGATTCAATACCCCTGTCGTCAGTTTCTTGAAATGAAAGAAGACAGACACTGGGGCTGGGAAGTATTAAATAGATCATGGCTGGAAAATCCCCCAGACTTGGCCAGACACAAATGTTTATGTTTAAGAGGATGAGCAAGTCCCAGCAGCGTGGCCACGAGGGACACCTCCACTGTCACACGTCAGTCAGGCTCCTGCTAACTGAGGGCAAGGAGAACCGTGCTGGGGCCGGTTCTATAGCTTAGCGGTTGAGGGATCAGGATCCCCCACGGCTGACCACTGTTCGAATCCTGACCGCAGAGGCTTGAAAACAAACGTGTGTGTGTATGTGTGTGTGCACGCGCACGTTCCCTGACTGCGGCAGGGTGGTGGAATGCAGGACACAGGGCTGTGCCTTGACTGCACCCCACTGACGAGCGTCCTCTCTCACTGCCTCTCTGTGTTGGTGCGTGTACGTGCCCTCGGGCAATCAAAAAGGAAAAGAAAAGAAAAAAGTAAAATACCATGGAGGCAGAGACAGAGAGGGGAAAAAAGTGAGTTACCTACAAGGGGAAAAGAATTCTAATCACAAATTTCTCATCAGAAACTGTGGTGACCGGGAAGGAAGCCATGCGACATTTCCAAGTGCTGAAAGACAGGGACTGCGGGAGTTACAGGTCCACAAAAAGTAGCTTTTCGGGATAAGGGGAAGCCATGGTGTCTCACAGGAAGGGAGACAAGAGCATTTGCTACCCGTTTTAAACAAACAGCTACAGAAGGTCTCAAAACGGAAAGAGGATGCAAAAGGACAAAACCCTGCAACCACGGGCCGGTAGGAAGAGCAAAGGAACGAGCGGACACAGGAGAGGATGGTAGACTCGTCTGTCCTTTTGAGTTTTCTAAGTTATACTTGATTGAAACAAAAATTACGGCCCTTTAGAATGAGGTTCTCAATGTATGTATGGGGAATATTTAAGACCATTATAATAAATATGGAAAGGAGGAAAGAATCTTCAAGGGAATTCTGTTTTCTATACTTCATTTTAACTGGTTAAATGTCGACCGCGGTAGACTATGATGTGTCATGAAAGTTATATATATATATACAGAAGTCTTCAAAAAGTTCATGAAAAAATGCACATTATAAAAATCACACTATGAATGAATTTCGAAATTTTTGTGTGAAAATAAAATTATACTTCAATTCAATATTTCCATGAATTTTCAAAGTCCCTTTGTACAATGCAAGAGTGAAAAGTAATTGTTGGGACTAGCAGTTGGCGTAATGGCTACGTTGCTAGACTCTCATGTAGTTGACCATGGTTCGAGTCCCGGACCTGATGGCTTAAACGCATGCCAGGCACGTGTGTGTGCATGCCCAAGATCCCAGGAGGAGAATGGAGGAGAAGGGACTGTGGCATGGCCATCCCCCAGGGGGGTGATTTCTTGCTTTTTGTCTCTTTCTGGTGAACACATGTGCCCTATAGCAAAAACCTCTCCAAAAGAAAAAAATAGTAAAAAAAAAAAAGTAATTGGTTTTTATAAACTTTTTTTTAATATCAGAGGGCACATATACTCCTGAAAGAGAGCCCCCAATGGGGCATTGTCATGCCACAATCCTTTTTCCTCAATTTCCCCATCCCATCACGATTTGGGGCATGAATGCACACGTGCTGTGTATGTTGTACAAGCTGCCGAGGCTAAGATTCAGACTGTGGTTGGCCATGCGGGGTCTGACTCCCAGCACACAGTGCTTACCCACTGTCGGATGGGGGCCAGGCTGAGAGCAACTATTTTAGAAAGTTATAAAAACACAATAGAAAGGTGAAATTTAAATCCTAGATTTAGCCTTAACATAGTATAATTACATTAAATATTCTGATTAAAAGATAAAAACTTGGACCCAGAAGGTGGCCTGTTAGTTAAGCTAATAAACTTCCACATGGCCAACTATGATTCAAGTCCTGGACCTGGAGGCTTGAAGATCACACTGGGCATGTGCACGTGCACCCAAAATCCCCGGAGGAGAAGAGATTGTGGCATGGCCATCACCTATGGGGGTGAGTTCTCACTTTCCCTCTTACTGTCTCTCTCTGCTGAGCACACATGCCCTATCACAAAAAATAAAACAAATAAAAGTGCAGAAACTTTTGAAGCAAAAAGTGACTCAAATATCTAGTTTTTATGTGACAACATAGTAGGTTAAAATAAAAGAATTAAGATAGTTTGTGCAAAATTACTAGAGACAGGGAACGACATTACATAATGACATAAGAGTCACTGCCAAGGATGCAGAGCACTCCTAAATGCGGAACACAAACAACAAAACCGTGAAGTGAAGCTGCTAGGACTGAAGGAGAGATAGATAGACCTGCTTAATTCTGAAGACTTCAATGCTCCTCAGTAGGTTAAACTAGCAGACAGAAAATTAGCACAGACTTAGAAAAACTTAATCAGCCCACATCACAACCAACCAACCGAGTCTAAGTGACATTTATAGAGAACCCCACCCAACATTTCAAATGGCCCCATAATAGGTACTAATATCGTCCATAAACACATCTTGAGCCTTACCATGATATAAAAGAAACCTCAACTAACTTATTTTTTTTTAATTGCCAGAGGGCACTCACCAGAGAGACACAGAGAGGAAGGAAGTATCTCCTAATGCCCCTTCTCCATTTCTCCATCCTGACAGGATTTGAGCCACGCCAGCATACATGCCTGGTTTTTAAGCCAGCAGGACTGGGAGGCAAACCACAGTCGGCCATGTGGGGACCTACTTCCTCAACCTCTAGGTCATGGGGCCAGCTTTCAAAAAAGTTAAAAGAATTTAAATAAATACATTTAAAAGAATTGTGTTAGTACCAGTTAATTCTAGTGGAATTAATTATAGCAAACATCTCTCTTTAAAAAAAAAGAAAAAGAAATCCATAATGTAAAGATAGTAGGAAAGATGCCAAACACATGGACACTAAACAGCACCCTTCTCAATAATACATGTGTCTCAAAGAAAGTCTCAATGAAAATCAGTAAATACATGAAAGTGAAATAAATACAACATGTCAAAATTTGTAGGACACACCTAAAGCAATTCTGAAGGAAACTTACAGTATTAAATTCTTACATTAGATAGGAGGAAAATTTCAAATCAATAACCTAAGCCCCTATCTCAATAACATGGAAAAGAGCAAAAAAAAAAAAAAAAAAAAAAAAAAAAAAAACCCTAAGAAAGAAAGCAGGAAATAATAAAAATAAAAGCAGATATCAGTAAAATTGAAAGAAGAAAAACAATAGAGAATAGCAAAGGGGAAAAAAGCTGCTTTTTAAAGATACCAATAAAATAGACAAATCTTTGGAAAGACTGACCAAAAACTAAGAGAGATATTACAAATATCAGAATTGAAATAGGGGATATCATTACAGGTAATGCACACATCAAAATGATAGCAAAAAAATACTACAAATAACTCTTATAAATACACATCAAAATTCAACAGTAGATCAGTTCCTCAAAATGTACAAATGATTTTGACTTCTCTAAAATGAAACAGATGACTTGAACAGTCCTATAACTATTAAGGAAATTAAATTTTTAATTAAAAAATTTTCAAAAAGCATGTATCCAGCCCTAGATGGTTTTATTGGGCAATTTTACCATCCATTTAAAAAGGAATTAATATCAACTTTAGACAATGTCTTCCAGAAAATTGAGGAAAATAGAACACTAATCAACTCATTTTCCAAAGCCAGACAAAGATAATAGATAAAAGAAAATTACAAACTGATATTTTAATATGAATATAGATATAAAAACTGTTAACAGAAAAGCTGCTAAGAATGCTTAGCAAAATTCATTGACATTCATCATAACCAAGTGGGATTTATTTCAGGGATCAACACTGGTTTAATATCAATAAATGCAATACAACATATTAATAAACTAATGAAAAAATATCAGTCATATTAATTGATGCAGACAAAAGGTGTGACAAAATGTAATATTCATTCATAATAAAAAACTAGGAATGAAGGGACATTTTCTCAACTTAATATAGGCATCTTCAGAAGACCATATATACAAATTTATTTAAATTTGTATATATGTATATGTATGTGTGTGTGTATACACACACATACACACACACACATATATATATATGTACAGGTTTACTTAAATTTATATGGAAAGGCAAAAGAACTAGAAAACAGATGATTTTGGAAAAGAAGAATGAAGTAGGTGAATTACTCACCTGGATTTCAAGACTTACCATAGAGCTACCGTAATTAAGAATGGATGGTGGGAGCCAGCAGATGGCATAATGGTTGCATTACTGGACTCCCACATGGCCGACTGTGGTTTGAGTCTCAGACCCGGCAGCTTAAAACTCATGCTGGGCACGAGCGCATGTGTGCCTAAAATCTGGAGAGAATGGAGAGGAAGGGATTGTGGCATGGCCATCCCCCCTGAGGGGCTGATTTCTCACTTTTGTCTCTTTGTCTCTCTGGTGAGCACATGCACCGTATAGCAAAAAAAAATCTCTAAAAGAAAAAGACTGGATGGTATTATTACAAAGACAGATTAATGAAACAGAAAAGAAAACCTAGAAATAGGTCCATACGAGTACAGCACAATTAATACTCGGTAAAGGTGAAACAGTGCTGGAGCAATCGGAAATCCATATGCAAAAGAAAATACAAAGACGCTCCACTGAGATCTTACAGCTTATGCAAAAATGTATCATAGATTTAAATGTAAAGTGTAGAACCATTATACTTGTAGATTACATAGGAGGAAAATCTTTGGGATCTAGAGGATAGTACAAAGCTCTTAGAAATGACACCAAACACATGATTCAAAAAGAAAAAAAAAACAATAAAGATTTCATCAAAATTAAAAACTTTTGTCATCAAAAGACCTTTTCCTGCCTTAAATACCCAGCACTGGTTCTTACATTTAATGTCTGCTCTACAAAGACTTTCTACCTTAGTAGATTACAAATTACTTTCTTGTGAGAAGTTGGCTTTAGAGTGATTATTTCTATTTCCAGTTGTTTCTATTTGCAGGTCCTTATCTAGAAACTGACTGACTGTTTTAGTGTTTTACACTTGGTTCAAAATTTTGCCCAGGCCACACCTGAATATTGCCACTAGTTACAAAAACCAGGAGTGAGTACAACTTGAAGGAGAGTGTGTGTGTATGTGTATAGTGCGTGGGATGTGGTATATGCTTGTGTTAATGTGTGTGGTGTGTGGTGTGTATTGTGTGTGCATATGTGTGTATATATACATGTGCCTGCATGTGTATGTGCACTACATGCATGTTTATGCATGTGGTGTGAGGTGAGTATTGTATATGCATACAGGTGAGTGCACATATATATGTGTCTGCATGTGTGTATGTGTGTATGCACTATGTGTATGTTTGTGTGAGTGGTGTGACGTGTGCACACACATATGTGGGCACGCGTACACATGCCTGCATGTGTGCACATGTATATGTGTGGCATGAGGTGTATGTTGTATGTGCACACATATGTGTGTGCATATACATGTGCCTGTATGTGTGTGCATGTGTATGTGCACCATGTGTATTTATATGTGTGTGGCATGAGGTGCATACATACATGTGCCTGCATGTGTGCGCATTTCTGTGCAGACATGTGCACATGCACATATGCACATGCCTAAATGTGTGTGCATGTGTATGTGCACTATGTGCCTGTTTATGTGTGTGGCATGAGGTGTGTGTTGTGTGTCTGTATGTCTGCATGTGTATACACGTGCCTGCATGTGTGTGCACGTGTGTGGGCACTATGTACATGTTTATGCATGCTGTGTGCAAGCACATGTGTTCTTGCTTGTGTGTTATGGCATGCACACTTTATGTGTTGTGCATCTGTGCATGCATGCATGTCTGTGCGGGGAGGCAGTGATGGCTTCACTTCTGCACAGTTTCATTCCCGACAGTCTCGGGGCAGGCTGCCCAGGAAACCGATGTCAGGAGAGGAGAGCTGTTTGACACTCTGGACCTCACGGCCGCACATGCGAACGCTGTCAGTGTCAGAGCCAGTGTTCCCGGCATGCGGGCAGGGCAGTGCCGCTTGGAACTGCTCCTCTCCACAGTCGAGAAGATGCAGCCGCACCCTGAACAGCTCCACGGAGAGCCCAGCAGAGCGGGCGGTTCCCAGACCTCCTGCTCGGCTTTCTGTCCATTAGCCCACACTCTGGGCCCAGAAACTTTGCCAGCAGATGAATTGATTTGATTATCAGGCTGATTTTATTCTCTGTGCTCTAATGAAGAGTGCATATTATGCAAATGCATATGATTATGACAGCAAGTTTTTTAATTGCAAATTCATTCCCCAAGCCCAAAATAAACTTTCGCCATGCCAGGGGGGCTGCTGTAACACAAGGAAGATAGGAAGCTCGTTTCAGGAAGAATGCATCCCAGGAAAAAAATAATTAAGCTCCTTAGAATTAATTTGAAGTCTTTCATATTTATCTTTTCTGACTCATTATTGAAAGTTAGAGGAACCAATCAACCCACTCCTTTTTATTCTGTCAAATTAAGGGAAAGAAAGGGAGAAGAAACTGCACCCCCCATGGAAGGATACATGCTTTGTACCCAGAGGCTTTCTGAGATGGCAAGATCTTAGCACGTGGGTGCCCTGGCTCCTGCCCTGGGTCATCTTTGTCCGTCAGTCACAGCTGGAAAGGAGAATGGCAGCCCTGTCTTGAGGGGGGTGGGTAGCCTCCTAGGGGCCCTCACTCTGGTGGAGAGGTGAGGAGGGAGTCCCAGCCCCTTCCACCAGTTGGTGAAGGAAGAGGAAAGGAAATTAGTCTGCTCAAGATTTGCAAAACCAATGTTTTTGTTTTTGTTTTTGCCATAGGGCATGTGTGCTCCTGGGAGAGAGACAGCGAGAAGGAAAGAGAGAAATCACCGCCCCATGGCAGGGGATGGCCAGGCCACAAGCCCTTCCCCTCTCTTCTCCTCTTGGGATTTTGGGAACACACATGCACACCCCGTGTAAGTTTTAAACCATCAGGTCTTGGGCTCTAACTGCAGTCAGTCATGTGGGAGTCCTGCGCCTTAACCACCAGGCCACCTTCTGGCCCCATGTGAGGCCAATCTTAATTCTTCCTGGTCTGTTTGGATATTTTCCTCCCCTAGGGGGATCAAGAAGCCTTGGATGGCTGCTTCCCCGGCTCAGCTGCCCAGCCGAGCCCGCCCGTGTCCTCGCACAGCTCACATCACTGAGCGCTGGTGGTGTTGAGGACGGGGCACGGACAGCGGCGAGCTCTTCCTCCTCTTCTTTCTGGAAGTGAGACAAGTGAACAGAGGCGTGGCTGGGCGGGGCATGGCAGAACTGAGGCTCTCGAGCCCGTGGGCCACTCTCGTGCAGAGCCGGAGGCCAGTGCGGAGAGCAGCCGCCCTCTGCCATCCCTGGGCGGCTCTTTCCTGACGTGGGATCTGAGGCTCCGCGTGTTGTGTCTACCTGGCGTTCTCTCCTTGGGTTTTCCTGACACCGAGCGAGTGCTGTCGGTATGCAGATTTGGAACTTCCTGGGGCTCCAGGACCAGCTGTTGGCATAATGGCTATGTCGCTAGTCTCCCATGTAGTTGACTGCAGTTTGAGTCCCGGACCCAGTGGCTTAAACTCACGCTGGGCGTGTGTGCATGTGTGCCCAAGATCCCGAGAGGAGAATGGAGGAGAAGGGAATGTGGCATGGCCATCCCCCCGGGGGGTGATTTCTCGCTTTCTGTATCTCTGTCTCTCTCTGTCTTTCTGGCATGTGCACATACCCTATAGCAACCCCTCTCCCCCTCCCAAAAAAAAAAGAAAAGAAAAGAAAAGATGATTGTTTATCCCCATCAAACTGCCAAGGGCCTTTCCACCTTCCGCTAGACTGGACCTGCATTCCTCATGTCCCTGCTGCTGCCCTGGCCAGGCCCAGGACATGGACTTGCGCCACTGCAAGCACATGCCTCAGATGCTTCTCATTGCTCCCCAGACTGACGGGCTGCACCCCCGACGTTCTCTGTGCCAGGTGGGTACTCCCCCGCTCTCCACAGGCTGCCCCTCCACATTTAGGCCTTCGCACGAATGTCGGGAACTTCCCCGAGCCTCCCAGCGGAAGGGACACCCGCGGTCCCTCTGTCCCATTGCTCCCAGGTCCTCAGTGATACACGCGAGCCTCCCTTGTGCCCACGGTTAGCAGCCCTGCCCCCGGTCAGGGCTCACCCTCTCGCCCACTCTCCCCTGCACGTCACAGGGGCTTGCTAGACCTGGCTAGGTAGGTCTGAGCTCTGCAGCACTGCGGCTATCCTGGAGGACAGGACTCTCCCCTTGTCTTCGGTGGCCCTAGTGTGCACTGGCCCAGTTCTGGAAACTTCTGAAATCTGCCCCCTTATCGCTGAAGGCACAGATCTGCTCAGCACTGTCAGACTGCGAGTTGCCAGCCCTCCGCCCGTGGTCCGCAGGGAAGGCCCCCTCAGGCTGCGCCTCCTCCTGTCCTCTGGGACAGGAGCATGCGAGCGTTGGCGAGAGCAGCTGCGCCGTGTGCGTCTCCTCAGCTGCCCTCGGCCCGGCCGCGGTGGCACCGTGGGCAGCGCCTAGACAGCCAGCGGAGCCACCACAGCCGCGGTCCGAGCCCCAGCCCGTGCTGCTGACACGGCGGTCGGCCACCGTGCACATGCCCAGGGTCTGGTGACTGCAGGACTAGATGAAGGGGGCAGCGGCGTGACAGCCCCGTGAAGGGGGTCCCTCCCCGCCCTCGCCATCTGCCCCCCTCCCCCTCTTGTGCACATGCAGGCCCTGTTCCCAGCTCTCGGCTCGCAGCATTTGGGCGTGTGTGGTGGGCGGTCGGCTTTCAGGGTACGCCTCTGAGCACGCCCGCATCAGAGCCCTCGGTTCCACAACTGCACTGAATTTGCACCCTCCTTCACAGGCGCTGCCCTGGCCCATCCCTGGCCACCTGCAGAATGTAAGCCCTGCTTCCGCAGAGCAGGCCCCGGGACCCACTGAATGAGTAGCTGGACACGCGTAAACAGCACATGGCAGCAGGTGACAAGATGTTTCCTCGGGTTCCCGTGTCCTAGGTCCCTTTAGGAGCAAGCCCCACCTGACACGTGACAGGACTGTCCTCCCGAGCAGCCCTGCTCTGCCTTCCAGGCAGCTGCTGGTAACGAGTGGGTGATGAACGTGTGTGCCATAAACTCAGTAGCCGCCGTGGTGGAGCACCCCCTTCGGCCCTTCTCTCAGCCTTCTGCTGAGCCTTGGGCCATCCGTGTACTCAGACTGTCTCTGGCCATGACCAAGGTGGGAGGCCCTCAGCTCGCCTGGGGGTCCACAACCCGTCGAGTGTGCACAGCCTTTGAGCTGCTTGTGCGTGTTTGTGTGAAGTTCAGGTATTTCTTCCCCGAGAGCAGAGGAGAGGGGGGCATCCATGCAGGGTCTCCACACTATGACCCTCCCCGGCACACGCACCCGGCGTCCATGGCGGACCTTGAGACTCGAACCTGGGACCTGCATGGCTTCAGCTCTGCAGGGTGTTGTGTTCCCAGCTGCGTCACTGCGGCTGGGCTCTGACTTCCTTCTGACCAATGTAAGTGACCCGGTGGCTGTCACTTCCTCCGTCATGTCACCTGAGACCGTGGGTCTGTCACACCGAGACGCTCTCCTCACGGCGGAGAGGGAGCCAGCTTCCGGGACACGAGCTGCCCTCCTTCCACACAGGGCCATGCAGCAGGAGCTGGACACGGCCTCAGACACGGACAGTGGGAGACGGGACCTCAGGCCGACGGCCCTCAGGGCTGGAAAGCTATCGACAACCAGGCGCACCTGACACTGTGACCTCAGCCCTGCAGAGGGCGCTGCCAGGTGCCTGCCTCCGACCCACAGGACTGCGGGATGGTGGCATGCTGTGCGGGGCCAAGTCTGCATGGACGTGATGGGGCCTGGCCACACAGGATGGGAGGGCCCTGGGGCACACCTTCCCAGCTCGGACATCCCCTTCCTGTGGACCGCACCCGCTGTACCTTGCTCTGCCTGTGGTCAGTCTCCTTCCCTCTCTGGCAGTCCTTCACCTTTGGTCAGCAGCCACGTTCTCACCCAGTCCCTGGCCTGCATCTGTGCCACTGCTGTGCTGCCAGAGTGCTCGGTGGGCCCGATAGGTGCTCAGGAGGGCCCTGGACGGGTGCTCTGTAGGCCCTGCACAGGAGTTCAGGTAGGCCCTGGACAGGTGCACTGTAAGCCCTGCACAGGAGTTCAGGTAGGCCCTGGCCGGGTGCTCAGGTAGGCCCCGGACAGCTGCTCAGACCTGTTTTCCCCAGAAGCCTGGGGCTGTGAAAGGGGAGGTGTGCTTCCTCGTCGAGCCCCCGTGCTGCTACACCTGTTTCTTGGTTCTGCCTGTGCACAGGGGCCCTAGAGGAGCTGCCCTGGCCAGCACCCCCAGCCCCTCATCCCCCAGCCTGGGTGTCCTGGGTACATCTCTGTCCCACAGCTAGATGCCTTCAAAGTGCTGATTCGTTGCTCAACTTTGCACAGTGTCCCCAAGCACTTTTCCAGCCGTGCGGGTCGTGCATGTGTTCACACACTTGTGCATTTTCCAGGTCGCATTTTGTCACCACAATTGGACTGAGGAGGAAAGGATCAAGTTTGTGTCTTCAAACATTGTTCCAGAGCTTCGGGAAATCTCCACAGCGTGTAGTCCGCACAGGGAGAAAACCTGAAATTAAATCCCGCGGGGCCAGGCTCGGCTGCGGCCTCCCGGAAGTGGGCGGGCACATGCGGGATTCTGGACTCCCTCTGTATTTGCACACGTCAGGAAGACAGTCACACGGATTACTGTTGCTATGCCCTTGTCCTTATTGGTCACTTCTTACACGACAGACTCTCCACAAGGAGGGATCAGAGGGTTGATCTTTTCTTAAACCCCCGTAGCAATTTGGCACAGTTGTGCAGAGGCACACTTTACAGACACCCTGCCGCGGCTTGGCTGGTGCGGCCCCTCTGTGGACGCGTGCTTCCCGCCGACCCGTCGTGGCTGAGGGGAAATCGGGCGCTGGCTGCGCAGAGCGGCCCACCTGGGTGCAGCCCTCCGAGAGCGGCACGGCGGTCCCCAGCTGCATCGATCTTAGAACCAAATGGCAAGTATCCACTTCCCACAATAAATGCCTCTCTTGGAAGTTCTGTGTAAATTGGATTTTTATAAATCAAATCGTACTGTAAAGCCAGCCAAGGAGCGCCGTTTACCGGAACTTGCCTGTCTCCTTTACAGGCGGACAAAGCCCCTGCCGTGGGTAAGGACTCAGTTAACCGGGTTTAAAGCCTTCTTCGCCGGTTTTACTTTCCACAATCTGGGTGCTTTATAATGGGGGTCACTGGTTCTGCGACTGTGTTTGGGATTTCAGTGAGTGGTGAGCTTGGGTGTATCCGGGCTCCAAACACGGGATTTGGTTTCCCATCACAGGGTCTAAACAGAAGAGAGTTGCTTTCAGAATCCTCTTCACTCACTCACTCCACTTTTTTTTTTTTTTTTTTTTTTTTTTTTTGGCTGTAGGGCACATGCACTCTCCAGAGACAGAAAGAGAAAGGTGAGAAATCACTGCCCGGGGGAGCCACACTGCAAACCCCCTCCTTCAGTCTCCTCGGGACGTGGGGCATGTTGATATACGCACACGCACTGGTGCCCTTTTCAGACCACTGGGTCCGGGACTCCAACAGCGGAGCTGGCCCTGTGGGTCCAGCACCTTACCCACCACGCCACCTGTGGGCCCCATTCACGCGAGTTTTCTGCTGCTTCAGGCTTTGGGCACTCCATTGCCAAACAGTTCCCGAACTCGAGTGTGCGTCTCCCGGATGACTTACTAGAACACAGACCTGGACACCCAACCCCGGAGTTTCTGACTCAGTAGGTCCGGGGGCAGCGGTGTCTAAGAGTGTGCATTTCTCCTGAGTGGGGCTGAGTGGCTGTCTGAAGCACACGTTGCTACTTCAGTGAATGAACGAAAATCGTCCCTTCTGGCCTCTCCATAGACCTCACGCTCCTGCCCTGGCACAGTGCGTACCAGCTGGCAAGGACAAGGGCACGTCCCTGTGACGCGGCGTGCTAACTGGTTAGGAGCGGCAGTGTACTCTCATCACAAGGCCGCAGGGACTGAGTACACAGCAAGCATGAACTTGCGGTAAGGAGAGTCCTTGTGGTCTCTGATTCGAAACGAAAATGATGACTGACAATTCGAGTCGATCTGCGGGAGAACAGAGCCTAACCCTGTGGGCCTGCTGCTGCTCCTGCGAGATCGTCTCTGCTCCTGGTCACTACTTGTCCCTGTTAGTTAGAGTGCCCACCATGTACCTCGGCTTTGTGAGCTTCGGGGACACAGATGAGAACTGCAGACGGATCAGATGACCAAGTGCACCAGGCCAGGGCCAGGGGGACCCTCTCACAGAAGGCGAGGCTCACGCCTGCCTTCCACTGGCCGTTTCCACTCACCAATGCAGTGTGCATGCGCACGGGGCAGGGCTGGGGTGCTTTTGGCTTCCCCTCCCCCGGTAAAACTCAGGGTGTCCCAGGACTTTTCTGCTCAGTGCAGTCACCCCTAACCCCTCTTAAAGCAGCCTGTTTTAGAAAGTAAAATGGGCCCAGGCAGGTGTGCAGTGGCAGCTCAGTGTCCCGTGAGGCTCCACCCCCACGTCAAGCTGCCGTCTGCATCTCCTGTACCCATCAGGCACGTGTGTGCCCTGGCTGCTGGCGAGGCTGGGGGCGGGTGGTGGCATGACGATGCCGTCGGGGTGCCCACCCCCCTCTTTCTCTGTCCCCTTTGTTTCTCTCTCTCTCTGTCTCATAAAAGAGCTGAAAAAACACACTTTTAACAACGAAGATGGCTGGTCTGTGGCATTTCAGTCTTTACCCACAGGCCGCGCCCTCCCTGTACCCAGCCCGGGCTCGGGCTGTGCAGCTCTTGGGAGAAACAGGCATTAACCAGGGTCTAGTCCAAGCCAGAAGCCATCCTCAGCAGCTCAGGCAGAGGACGAACAAGGCAGAGAAATGACTACAGGTGCAGAGATGCCGCTGATTTGCTTCACGCGAACATCACATCTGGCAGAGAAGCTATGATTATATTCACCTCCCACTCAATTTTAGGATAATTTGACCATCTTTCCCCAAGATGCATCGACCTTGTGCTTGGGACAAGCTGGCGAGCCCTCCCTGCATGGATGTGTGCAGCCTTTGGAAGGTGACTGTCTCCGAGGTCTCGGGGCTGTGGAGTCGCTTCATCCACTGGTGGCACACCGAAGTCCAGGCCTCCCGCGGCTCTGCCACCACAGACGCTCTCGCTCCGCAGGCCAGGGGCCATCTGGGCTTCTGACAGCTGTCAAGGACGTCTACTCTATGAGGCCCTGAGGAAGTGGGAAAATGTGGGGTCATTACCTGGACCAGCGGGCCCGTTTACCCCTGACCATCATTACAGGGGTCACACTGGCATTCGGGCTCCAAGAAATCAGCATCAGTTCAGAGCCAGGGTCCCGTGGACAGAGAAGACACAGGCCACTGCTCCTGCCCGCAGCATCTCAGCCCTGTCAGCGGCTGCAGGGCCTCTGAGACAGCCGGGAGTGGCAACAGCACGCTGCCGAAGCGCACCGCGGGGGCTTCCACGCAGACCCAGGCCGCCCCTCCCAGCAGCTCTGGTCTGTGGGCAGGGGCAGGGGCAGTGAGGAAGCGGGTGAGGGGACAGCGTCAGGCTGGTCTCTCCGCTCACGTTCCTGCCGGCCGGGACTCAGCATTCCCTGCATTTAGCATGTTAAGTCGTGCATACCCGCTTTCCGCGTGTTGCGTTCTAGAGACGCTGTGATCCATAGTCATTGTTTAAAATGCCTGTGGTGGGGCCAGACGGTGGCACAGCAGGACAAGGCAACACCCCCCTGTGAGGCTCACCCCCCGGGAAGGTTCTGGGTTCTCATCTCGAGACCGCCCTGAGCACGCCGGGCACGCACACGCCGCCGTCAGAGCTGAGTCAGGAACGGAGCACGCCATCCAGGCCCTGCGGGGGCTCTCTGTCTCTCTCGCTCTGTCTGTCTCTCCTGCTCATGGAAGAAATAAACTTTAAATAAACGCCTGTGGGAAACAGTGACCTACATTTTGTCATTTATCCCGACCGTGGCCACGGCTCTGTCACTCGGAGGTTGTGTTCTGGCCTCTCCTTCTCAGGACTCCATCGCCCCAGCACCGTGGTGCTCCCGACCTTGGCCCACGCTGACCAGAGAACTCCGCTGGATCACCTCTGCCTCTGCAGCACGCGCTTCTCCGCGGGGTCTCCTCGGCTCTCGGGAAGGGAGGCGAGGACCAGATGACGGTCCGCTCTGACACTCCTCGCCATCCAGACTGAGATCCGTTTTCTGCATTATGCCAAGAAAGATCCGGCATCTCAAATGGATGTGGATCAGTGGTGAGTCTAAGTTTCAGTCAGTCAATCGAGAGAAGTCTTTCACCTTCTTGAGCTGACATATGCAATCCAGCCTCTCTGCTGAGTGTGCTGCAATCTCAAGTCGTCTTCCGTCCTCTGTGGTCTGACACCCTTCAAATTCATTTCCTCACATACTCCTCACATTTCTGCTGGTGAAAATTAGCAAAATTTCATGATTCTTTCATGCTATAAAGCACCTCCTCACAGGTCAGCTATCACACCAGCCCCCACTGAAGTAGGGGGAGCCCCGACTCTTGCTCCGGGTAGAGGGGAGAGAAGGGTAGGTTTGGCAAGATTATGCACCCCTCGCAAGCGGCTGCTCCCAGGTGAGCCTGGTGCAAGGCCGTTAGACAAGGCTGAGCTCACCAGGCTCTTCAGAGACAGAGCCCACTTAGGCTGACAAGGACCTCAGAGAGAGTCAGGATTCCCACCGGAAGTCCACGCAGAGGCACCCGTTTGTGTGTCAAGCTTTGTTCTTTAGAGAGGAGACCAGAATGGCCAAAGCAAGGCCAGCTGCTTGGCTAAGGAGGCACACTCGCTCTCCACGGGGAAGAAGACGAGCTCAGCAGATCCGGGCGATGTAGGAGTTGGAGACGCACAGGAAGGAGACAGAGGGTTGGCAGGTAACGGCCCCTTATGAAAAAGACATTGAGAACAGCGGGAGTGAAAAGCGCATTCGAAGGCATTTGGCAGTGAATTGAAAATGCACTTCCATCTCGCCAACACCCTTTGAGAGAAATAACAGCAAGAGTTTGAACCGAACTGGGTTTTTTTCTTTTGGACCTCAGGTGCAGAGAGAGTTCCTCACATCCTTGTAAATACTAGCTCATTACCATCCTCCATTCAGGCAGGACCCAGCCCCTCGGTTCACTCAGCTGGCTCCCGTTCCATGACAGCCCCGCAGCAGCCCTGCTTCCCGACGCCACATCTGCACCGATGTGTTTGCTATATGCAATTAGACAGACACGTAACTTCGGAAAACGCGCAGTGTTGTGTACATATGCGTATGTATAAATATATTTCAAACTTATGTAAAGTAATGTGCTAGGGATCTCATTTGGTTTCTGACATTTCACTCAAAGTACCGTATATGTAAGATTTTTCTTTGCTCTGTAGCTCACAATCGTTGCTTCTGTCTACCCTATAATGCGAGGTGGTCCATCTCCAGTGAAGGCTAGCCGAGCTCCGTAACAGATACTCTAGCTGCCTCCAGACCCACGGTGCTGCCATGTGCCCCAATCCATGCGTGACTCTGTTACCATCTAGGACAGTAATAAAGCATATGATGTCTTCCCTCATATTAAATTGAGATATAACTTACATGCTACAAAACTTACCCTTATAAAGCGTACAATTCAGTGGTCTTTGGTATTTTCACAAATATGTTCGCATCAGCACAGTCTAACCCCAGAAGCTTCTTCCTATCCCGTGAAGAGACAGTGGACCCATTTAGCAGTTCTCCACCCCCCAGCCACTGCGACCTGCCGATTTACATTCCGTATGGCTTTTCCGGTATTGCTTTCCTTTGAAAAAATGCTATTTCTTAATTTATCAGCCATCTAATGAAAGGAAATCAAATTAATATGTACTTTGGTCCACGAAATGCGAGCCACCTGCCTGCCTTCTTCCTTTCCACCAGTCTCCTCTGGGACTTCATTCCCCCGAGCTCGTCTCTGCCACCTGCTCCGGTGTTTCGGGTTAGCCACATTTCACGTTAAATATGACAGCGAATACGTGTATGGAAGAGGAGGACTTTTGGTGGATTTTCCATGTGCAGAATGGTACCGTGCCATGACTTCTTACTTTCTAATTCAACTCTACGGTTTGGGATACCCAGAGAAGCTTTAACGTAGTGATTAAGAGGAAGGGCCAGCTGGTGGCTGGTGGCTGGTGGCTAAGGCAGCTGGATCCCACATGACTGGCCATGACGTCTGAGTCCTGGATCCAGTGGCTTGGGAAACATGCCAGGCAAGTGTGTGTGCATGCCCAAAATCCTGAAAGGAGGGAGAGCTGGAGAGAGAGGATTGTGGCATGACCTTGCCTCACAGGAGAGCTTTCTCATTTCTCTGGCTCTTTCCAGTAAGTGCACACGCCCTCTGGCAAACTGAAAAACAGCAACGACTAAAAAGAATAGCCTCTGTTTGAATATCATTTCTCACTAAAAGGAGCCAGAGTCCACTGGAGCTATGTCTGACTCCAAGTCAGGGCAGGAAATGGCTGGGAAGTTCTGGAACCGCCCTTCTCCTTCACAGCAGGAAAGGCAGTAAGGCCACCCATGTATGTGAAGCACCCTCAGAAGACAAATCAGAGATCTCTAAAAATACGACTTGTAAATCATCAAATATTGATAGATTTAAATATGTGAACTCTTAGTAACACTTTAAAAGTAGGTCGCCGATCGGCTCTGGAGGAGAGTAGGGGTGGGTGTGGACAGGTTCACCGGAGACTGGGAAGTGGGGAAGCGGCAGTGCCTGCTGCTCCTCCTCAGCCCACCTCGGGGTAACCCAGTAGGTGACGAGGAAATGCTTCTTTATGAGCTGTTCTGACTGATGAGTACGTGCAGCATTCTGAAATTCGAACACCACAGCTTTTACCCTAGCGAATGAACAGGTGGAGCGATCACTGACAGCTGTTGACAGACGACAGGCAGCCAGGCTTTGGTGACCAAGATGGACGCACAGCACCATCGATGAAACGCGTTTGGCCGAGCAAAAGGAGCCGACGATGTCCCTAGACCTTTCAGCTCCCAAACTGGCGGGGACATGAGGACATCCCTAATTCTCTCAGTGGGATGCCATAGAGAAAATCCAGACTCTGGGCAACACTCTGGTGGGATAAACATCCTGGTTTTCTTTAACAAATCAAACAGGGAGAGAGAGGGCGGGGGAGAGAGGGAGAGAGAGAGGCGAGGGAGATCCCATCAGAAGATTAAGAGACTTAAATAAACCAATCACTTTCTCTCTCTCCACACACAAATCTACACATACAGATACACGCACACACACACACACACACACATACACACACACCTTGCTATGAATTACTTCAGGACAACCAGGGAAACGTAAATACCAGTAGTTATTTGACCATAGTCAAAATCAATTGTTGAAACTGAAGTGGGATTATAATACTGTGATGATATTCACAAGGGATTATATTCCAAGCGTGGGGTCTTTATATTTCTGAGGTGTGTGCTTGCTTTGGAATGTGCTTCAAAAATCAAATGAGGCAGGATGGGAGTGAGTGGAGCCATAGAAGAAGCAAGACTGGCTTGAGGCTGATTCTTAGAAAAGTGGGGAGATGGCCACGGTGGGGGGTGGTCACTATGCCATTCTTTCTGTTTTTGCATAGAGTTGAAATTGCCCATAATACAATGGAAAGTAAAAAGAGCACAGCTCTGAGGAAAACCCTGAAGTCTGGTTCAGCCCTTCATTGCTGTAAAATGCGGAGACCTAGTTCATTCTCGGCCGGCGGTTTCTTCCTCTGTGAAGAGATGATTACCCATCTCCTAGGTTGGCTTGAGGAGAGTTGATCAAAGCATACTGATTGCATCTGGGGGTGCTACTCATTGCTCTGTAGATGCCTGGTTCACTGCTTCAAGCTTCTACAAAGTCTAGAGTGACTTCGGTTAGTTCCATTTGTTCATCCCTCCAGAGTCACACAGAAGGACCAGCAACAACCTCACGCCGGTTCACGCATGGGCCAGGTCCTGGGGCTGAACACAGGAGGAGATGGCTGGGTCGTATTTGCTTCTCCGCCAAATTGTTCACACTCCTTCTGGGTCTCTGCGGAATATCCCATCTCCCTGCATTATCTTCCTGTCCGTATTTTACCAGCATATCCTGTTTTTAGGCAATTTCACTCTCTTGGCCTATTTCTCAGCACTTCAGTTCTGTTTTTCTAGGAATCATCTGTCATCCTCTTTGCCAATATTTCCATTCATTCACTTTTTTTCCTTATGGATTTGAACAAGTGCCTTATATGTTCAAAGTGACACTACATTGTTGGTTTTAGATATTTATTATATATTTATATTTTTATAGATAAATAAATATATTTATGTATTTTAAATATATAAATAACAATGTGCATAATATACTTATTTCTTATGCATTTAAAGTTATATGTGTAGTTTATATATACTGTATAGATACGGTATGTGTATATATTTATGTGTGTGTGTGTATTTATTTATTTCCTAAGCAAGAGAGAGTGAGAGACAGAGACCTCCCCAACAAGGTCTTGGCACCGCAATTCACCCCAGCTCCAGCCAACTCAGGTCACAGGTAGACACGTGTCCCATGTACTCAGGGAGTTCTCCACACGAACCAGCAAGCTTCTTGTGCCTCACAGAGTGGCACATTTGACCTTTGCATCGCCATCTGGCCCCTAAAAAATCCAATTCTGATGCAATCCTACAAATCTTTGGATTTGTGCTTTTCAAGTCATGGTTAAGAATATGTTACCAAAAGATTATAAACATAGTCCCACCATGTTCTTTAATAATATGATTGACAAGTTTATTTTTCCTAATTTTTTCCTTGTTCTCACGTATTTTAAAACTTAAAATAATAAATGTTCATGATTATTCAAAAATCTTAATTGTTATTAATCAACATATAATTTTTTCATTAGTCATATCTTTTGTATGAATATTTTTAAAACCTACCTGGAGTTTACCTGTGGATACAGTATAAGAGATCCACCTGTGTTTTTCTCCACAGTGTGAGAAATTGCCCATGTGAAATACAATCTCTGAAACAGCCCATCTTCCTTTCTGGTTTGCAAACAGATACAGGCAAACATCTCTGAAGGTCATACAGTTCATGTGAAAGATTTCCCACATGTAAAAAGTGGCAAAACGGATTTTCTACCACACCCCTGGCTCCCATAGATCATCACACATAAGTTTTTGAGCTTCACTGTCTTCTTTGCGCACATCTGAGATACAATCACCATGCCGCTGGTATTTACGCTGGCTTTGGAAACTGTCCGTATACATAGTAGGGAAGAACCCTACCTTTGTTTCTTTTTAAAATTCTACTTAGCTATTTATAGATTTTAATTCTCTGAGATACATTTTAGAATGAAGGTGCTGCTTTATAAAAAATAATAGTTTTAATTAGAATCACATTGAAGTTTTAATGTAAGATAGGAATAAAACATCTTCAAAATGGTAAATTACCTCATCCTTGGTCAAGTTTGTTCTTCTTATTTATTGAATTCTTACATTAATAAATTGAGTTTAAATTTTTCCATAAAACTCTTATTCATTTTCTTAGGATCATTTAAATTTTTTATAATGATAATTGGTACTGAGAATGGTATCCTTTTTTTTCTATATTATTAGGTAATTATTTCTGATGTAGGAAATTATTATTCATGTAAGTGAATTGATCTATAGCCTTACTGAATTCTCTTAATAATTACAACAGTGTTTATTTGTGTGTGTTTCCGGTAATGATCATATTAATGAATAACTTATGTTTTAAACTTGAATTTATAACATAAATTAGGGTTAAACTTTATCACATTGTTTTTATGTATTTATTGATAGAACAATGTACTTTTTTTCCTTCATTAATTAATGGTATATTACCTTAGTACATTTTTTGTTCCTAGGCTAAAATACATTAATTATGTTGTATTATTTCTAGTATACTCTGAGAAATGGCTAGCTAATATATGTGCATGCATCTGGTGATGTACAGTAAACCTCATTCATCTACTTAGCTATACACCTTTACAACACACAAAATGAACTTTGCCACCATAAATACGCAGTGACAGATATTACTATACACATTATCAACAGGTAATTTTCCTTTTTTGTGTATTTATTTTGCCTTTTTTGATACTTCATCTCAGATTCTGAAAGAGTAGTGTTAAAATATTCAAGTGGGACCAGCAGTTAGCGTAATGGCTATGTCGCTGGACTCCCACGTAGTCGACCGCGGTTGGAGTCCCGGACCCGGTGGCTTAAAACTGACGCCGGGCACATGTGAATGCATGCCCAAGATCCCGAGAGGAGAATGGAGGAGAAGGGATTGCGGCATGGCCATCCCCCCGGGGGGTGATTTCTCACTTTCTATCTCTCTGTCTCTCTCTGTCTGTCTGGTGAGCGCACGCGCCCTATAGCAAAAACCTCTCCAAAAAAAAAATATTCAAGTAAAATATTGATAAATGTAGCTTTCCTAATTCTTTTATTGTTTTTACTTATTTTAAAACTTGAAATCATAAATGTTCATGATTATTTAAAAATCTTAAGTGTTATTTATCAATTTATAATTTTTTCCTTGATATATCTTTAATCTAAAATGTTCTTTTCCTCACACTACTCTTGATTTTGTTTTTAATTCAAATATGTTTGTATTATTATTAGATTATTTTTATTTTCTCCATTCTAATAGTTTCTTTTTTTCCAGAAATTTTAGTACATTCACATTTATTGTAGTAAAAGTTATATTTACATTTTAGCAGAATTATGTAATATTTTTAAAACTTACTGTCTTTCTTCTCAGATTTCCCTACTTTAACTTTCCTTTTTAGTGTTGAATAGAATTCATATTATGCCTATACCTATTGTTGTTTATCTATTTATCAGAGGCGTATAGTGTTCTTTCCAGTTTATAACTATAATGAATAAAAACCTTTGTAAACATTTTCTTATCAATTTTGTATAGATATGTGTTTTTTTTTTCCTCTTAGGTAAATGCCTGTGAATGGAATTGATTCCATTGTTTTTCAAAATGGTTATGTTATTTACATTCTCACCATCAGTGTATGAAAGTTTTAGTTGCTTTCGGTCCTTGTCAAGATTTTATATTCTGCTGATTAATTCTGGCCATTCTATTTAGATTTTTAGTTTCAAGCTATTCTGTGTTAGATGTGCATTTTCTTAATAATTACTATTTACCATCTTTTAATGTGTATACCTACCATACATCTCTCTTCTGTAGTAAAATGTTTCTTTATGTCTTTTGTATGTTTCTAGATTAGTTTACTATTTCCTTGTTTTAAGTTGAAAATGTTCTTTATATATTATGGGTCAGTCCTTAATCCTTAATCAGATGGATTTTATAAATATGGTTTCCTACTCTATGGCTTGCCATTTCATTCTCCAAATACAGCTTTTCAAGTGGCAAAAGTTTTTCATTATTATGGAATCCAATTCTTCAATATTTTACATCATACTTTATGCTTTTGAATTTTATGGAAAAATAACTATAACAAAATATTTGTATCTAAATTCACAAAAATGTTCTATATGTTTGCTCTTAGATATTTTTCCCTCAGAGTTTTTTTAATCTTTTTATTATTTGTGAGAGGGTTCATATGTTTTCTAGAGACACAGAGATAGAGACACAGAGAGAAGGAAGAAGAGAACGAGAAAGCATCCCCCAGTAGGGCATAGTCACTCCATGATTTTCTCCTCCGTTTCTCCATCCTGTTGGGATTCCGGCCACACGTTTTTCAAGTCATGAGGGCCAGGATTCAAGCCACACAGTTGGCCATGTGGGATCCAACTCCCTGAACCAGTAAGCCATGGGGCTAACCCTTTTAGAGTTTTAACCAGTTCTCTTAAGAGTTGTTTTGGATATTCTTTGTCATTTGTAGTCTACAAATTTTAGAGTCATCTCGTTGCTTTCCAAAATAAAAGACTAATTTCATTGGGATTATGTTGAACTAAAGATTAATTTGGGAATAATTTACATCTTTGTCTTTAAATGTAGCTTGCATTCATATTTGTGTAGAGTAAGGACAACAGAGTAGGAGAATGTCCACTGAAACAATTTGCTATTCACAGTTCCCAAGAGGCAGGACTTGCCACACCATGCATGGCCATGGGTGGGAGGGGGGCGGGCAGCAGGGTAGTCAGAGGCAGCAAGAAGGAAGGAGGAGGGTGGTGTCTGGAGAAGACAAAGCCAGGCTGGGCGAATGGGTTTCAACTGGTTTGAATAATTTCGGTGGGCTCCAGGATGTGGAAGTTTCCTTAGTTGTCTGGGACCTGGTCCTGGGATGATGAAGGTGGAAGAATAGAGCTTCCTAGAATGAAATAGCCAGGCAGAGGAGGTGGTTCTAAGTACAGATCTGAATTTGTCAGTTTGGATATAAAAACTGCACTCCTGGGTGAATTGCCTGGTATGTGGACCTGAGAGGCAGCCTCTTCCTAGTTAGCAAGATCTCCTCTTCCTAGGCAGCAAGGCCTCAGAAACCAGACCATTAGGAATACATAACGTAAGAAAACAGTTAGGAGAATTTTTGAAATATTTATTTTTTTCAGTCCATGAGCATGAGATTTGTGCATTAATTTAGCTATTTTAAAACTTCTTTCACCAATGCAATGTTGCTCATAGCACACACATCTTGAACATATTTTGTTAGATTTACCCCTAAATATTTCACGTTATTTGGTACTACTTGAGAGGGTGTTTCTGTTTTCATTGTCGTTTTTCATTTAAGTCAATTTTATTAAGGCATAGTTTATAGTAACACTTTACCATACAGGTATTGTCTGGAAAATAAAATGCATTTTAACTGCACAATTCTACTCCTGTGTTGCCCCCACTGTAATCAAGGTACAGGACATTTGCAAAACCCCGCACAGTTCCCTTCATGCCCCTCCCCATTCAGTCTCCCAACACACGTTCACTCCAGGATGGGTAATCACTGTGAGATGGTATTGCAAAAATGCCAATATTCACAGCCAATATGTAAAAAGAAGACACAGTTTTTGTATGTTAACCTTATATAGTGAAAAATGTGCTAATTTTAGAGTGGATTTTCTTTTTAATCCTGTTCATGTTTTTATCTCTTTTGTACACTCCTTTTTCCCCTCTTTGTCTCTCTCTGTGTCTCTGTGGTGAGTGCACACACCATTCAGCAAATTAAAAAGAAAAAAAATCTAGATTATTGATTCTATTATTTGTGTTATTTCTGGTTCTGTTTTTATTGTTTTGTGTTTTTGTCTGTTTGAACTGATATTTTCCAGCTTCCTTCCATGACTGGTAACTTCTATTGGATTACAAACATTGTCATTTGAAGTTGGCGGGTGTGGAATTTGTTGTGCTTTTGAAAGTAGTATGCTTTGTTCTTGGGAGCAGGAAAGCTTTTTGGAATCAGTTTAATTTTTTTCTTTCTTTTTAAGTTTTTGGTTTTAAGCTTTATTAGGGTATGGATAAGCAAACTATAGTATAATCTTCCCAATAGATATGTGAAAGGCACCACCTCCAGAGACTATTGGTGAGTTGGGGGTACACTCACCATCTAACAATACATGGAAAGCAATTCAAATGTTACATGGTTCTATCCAAGATGATCCTAATACTCATGCTTTTTTTAAAAAAGAATGTTATCATATGTGTATAAATAGCAAAGTTGAAGAAAATATACTAAAAGCACAGGTTTGTTTTTTTTCTGAGTGGTGAGGTTATATGTTATTGAACATTTTTGTTTAAATGTATTTATTTTATTAATAATACAGTGTACATATACATAAGGGAGAGATACCTCAACATTGTAGTCCCCTCTCCCTAGGTCGTGGGCACATGCGTGCCCCTGGCATGTTTTCAAGCCAACCCAGGAGCCAAACTGTTGGCCACGCGGCCTCCATCACTGCCATTTACTTTGCTACCGACTGCACCATCAGAATGGGCCCACACAGTTTTTAACATTTTATGATTTTCACATATTGCTTTTGTTAGAAAGAGCTAACACAATGAATGAAAACTCTTGAGTGCGCTGTAACCGTGGAGTGAAAGTGGCAGCCAACACTGGATGTTGGGAAGGGTGCGGAACACCGGGCACTCACGCGGGTGCAGGTGGGAGGCGAGCTGGACCAAGGTTTTGAACTCTTTACAGCTATTTACTAAGACAAGACGTGCTCCCCCGGGCCTGCAATTATATTCCTAGGGCGCTCCTAAGGAGAGCGTGTGCAGCCGAGCCAAGCCGAAGGCAGGAACAGCCTGGGAGCACCACTCCCCGCGGCACAGCCCACAGCGCCATCCGCGTGAAACGGCCGATAACAGGATCCACCGGCCGAGTACACCACAGAAAGGCAGCAGGTGGACGGCTCCCCGAAGATAGCCGAGGTGAGCCTCACAGACGTCGCGTGGGAGCATAGAGCCCGATGCAGACGAGAACGCGCAAAGTACGGAAGGAGGCAAACGAGCCCCCGTGCTTGAAGTCAGGGAAGCGGCTCCTCTCGGTCTCCAGGGTCGGGTGAGGCAGCCTGGGCGCTCGGGTGCTGGCTTCACGGGAGTGTAGGCTTTGTGCCCCGCTGAGCTGCACGGCTCCAAACTGCCTTTGTGGTGTACGTGCCACGAGGAACTACGTGTGGCAGAAGCAACGCCGCTGGCCGATGTGCTGCGGCATTTACGTGGCCCCACGTTCCCTGGGAAGCAAGTCCGTTTGGGCCACTAGAGCTTCCTCCCTGTCTGTGTAAGTGGAGACGCGCCGACAGTGACAAAGTGCTTGAGCACCAGTCGCTCACCCGAGACCGGGCGTGGGTGGACAGGAGTGCGGCCTCGCGTGTAGACTAGTTCTCTGCTTCTTCAGGAGGCTCTTCTCACCCTCGCCAGCACTCAGTCCCGGGATTCTGTCTCCCCCAGCTCTCCCACGGACAGGGGAGGGCAGTCCAAGCCCATCTGATATGGACTGGGCACCAATCTGGATTTGGGATTAACCTGCTCAAGTGACTCTGAAAATAGTGATTGATTTTTCTATTCTTTTTTTATTTTTAAGGTTTTTGCTATAGGGTGCATACACTTGCCAGAGAGAGACAGTGAGAAAGTGAGAACCCCTCCCCCTTCCCAGGGTGCGTAACTCTTTTTTCCATTTTTATGTAAAATATGCCGAGATAAATGGCAAACAAACGAGTTCCATGGGCCTTATGGTGGCCACAACCACCCACTGTTTACCCGCGCCCCCCCAGAGGAGAGCCCACAACCTGCTTACAGGTGCTCCTCAGAGGAAGAGTCTGGTGGCACTCCGGGCGGTCACAGGTGTTCCAGAGAAGCCAGTCCTGGACGGTCAGAATATTCAGGTCCATTTGTCTGCAGGGAGAGAGGGACCTGAGCACAGGGGGCGTGGGAGGCGTTCGGAGGTAGCCTCGGAGCAAACAGGGTGTACTCCGTGAACCCCTGCAGGGCCATTTCAGGCCGCGTGCTATCCCCCGGAGTGGGGGGCAAGAAAGAGTTTTACTCCCACCAAGCCTTGATAAAATAAATAAATTCCTAACTAGAAGCCCAAGGAAGTCAAACTGCAGTGTTAGAGCTGGAGAGTGTCTCCACCGTCTGAGCGTCTTCGTTTTCCAGAACGGCGGCTGCAGCCTAGCTGGGTTGGATGGCTCGTCCATGCCTGCCGTGAACCACCACAGTCTGTGTTCGCCTGGGGATCCGGGCCACCGCTGGCCGTGTGGCCTGGTGAACTGGGAAGTCTTAATGAGCTGTAACAGGATGCAGGAGTCAACCGGCTCCTCTCGAAAGAACACTCGGAGAGACTTTTCACTGTGCTCTGTTTACACTCCCAGTACCGTTCAGCCGCTTAAATACTTTCTTTTTTTAAATTTCCCAGAGGGCACATACACTCGGGGTGGGGTTGGAGGGTGGGGTGAGAAAGCACCCCCAGCATGGTCACACCACAATCCCCTGTCCTCAGTTTCTTCCTCCTCTTGGACTTGGAGGCACACACACGCCCAGTACGTTTTTCAAGCCACTGGTCAAGGACTTGAACCACGAGGTCCACCACATGGAGCCTAGCGACTTCTACAGCCACGCGGCAGGCTGGCCTTGAACACCCTGGTGCATCTCAGATGGCAGTGCAGGGATGAAGCATTTCTGCAGCCCTCCCTGGGGTCCCAGATGGACCAGCCTCTGCCACAACTTCACCCTTCCTGAACAAGTACCTGTCTGTGGTGGGAAGACATGTACTTATGTGTGCATGAGGCCCTGTACCTGAGTGTGCGTGGGGACATGTATATGTGTGTGAGGACATGTACCTGTGTGTGAGGGGACATGTACATGTGTGTGTGAGGACATGTACCTGTGTGTGAGGGGACATGTACATGTGTGTGTGAGGACATGTACCTGTGTGTGAGGGGACATGTATGTGTGTGTGAGGACATGTTCCTGTGTGAGGGGACATGTACATGTGTGTATGAGGACATGTACCTGTGTGTGTGTGGGGACATGTACCTGTGTGTGTGAGGACATGTACCTGTGTGTGGTGGGAAGACATGTACCTGTGTGTGTGGGGACATGTACCTGTGTGTGTGAGGACATGTACCTGTGTGTGTGAGGACATGTACCTGTGTATGTGGGGACATGTACCTGTGTGTGTGAGGACATGTACCTGTGTGTGTGAGGACATGTACCTGTGTGTGTGAGAAGACATGTACCTGTGTATGTGGGGACATGTACCTGTGTGTGGTGGGAAGACATGTATCTGTGTGTGGTGGGAAGACATGTACCTGTGTATGTGGGGACATGTACCTGTGTGTGTGAGGACATGTACCTGTGTGTGGTGGGAAGACATGTATCTGTGTGTGGTGGGAAGACATGTACCTGTGTGTGTGAGGACATGTACCTGTGTGTGTGAGGGACATGTACCTGTGTGTGTGAGGACACGTACCTGTGTGTGTGAGGACATGTACCTGTGTGTGGTGGGAAGACATGTACCTGTGTGTGTGAGGGACACGTACCTGTGTGTGTGAGGACATGTACCTGTGTGTGTGAGGGTACCTGTGTGTGTGAGGACACGTACCTGTGTGTGTGAGGACATGTACCTGTGTGTGGAAGACATGTACCTGTGTGTGTGGGGACATGTACCTGTGTGTGTGAGGACATGTACCTGTGTGTGGTGAAGACATGTATCTGTGTGTGGTGGGAAGACATGTACCTGTGTGTGTGTGAGGACATGTACATGTCTGTGTGAGGACATGTACCTGTGTGTGTGGGGACATGTACCTGTGTTTGTTGGGGAAGACATGTACCTGTGTGTGGGGACATGTACCTGTGTGTGTGTGAGGACATGTACCTGTGTGTGGCGGGAAGACATGTACCTGTGTGTGCGTGGGGACACGTAGCTGTGTGTGCATGGGGACATGTACCTATGTGTGCATGAGGACATGTACCTGTGTGTGTACATGTACTGTGTGTGGCAGGAAGACATGTACCTGTGTGTGCATGAGGACATATACCTGTGTGTGTGTGGGGACACGTACCTGTGTACGCCAAGACAAAATGTATCTGTGTGCGCAGGAATACGTACTTGTGTTTGTGGGGAGAGGGGCATGTACCTGTGTGGGGGAGGGGGCATGTATCTGTGTGTGGGGGGGCATGTACCTGTGTGGGGGAGGGGGCATGTACCTGTGTGTGGGAGGGGGCATGTACCTGTGCGGGGGGGAGGGGGCATGTACCTGTGCAGGGGGGGGGGCATGTACCTGTGCGTGTGGGGGGCATGTACCTGTGTAGGGGGGAGGGGGCATGTACCTGTGTGGGGGAGGGGGCATGTACCTGTGTGGGGGAGGGGGCATGTACATGTGTGCCTGGGAGCACCTGTGGGAGCGCTGGCCAGAAGCAGCCATGGGGCAGAGGAGGGAGCATGGAGCCAGCCATGACCCTGGGCCTTCGCCCTGTGTCTGTGCCACCCCGCGTCCCGCCCGCTGTGCAGCCCGTCACACGCAGGGAGGGGCCGGCACCCGGTCTCCCTTCCCTTGCCACCCAGCCGTCTGCCTATGCGTCTCCGGAGCCCTGTCTCTCGCCCGCAGAGCTGCATGGCCGGGGCTCGCGGTGCTCTCACCTCGTCGGGTGGGAAGGGAAGCGTCTCTGGCGAGGAGGCACGCCAGTGGGGAGACCCCGTCCGCAATCTCGGGCTTTCCGCTGCCCCACCCCTCCACTGCCGCCCGTTTCCATGACCTCGGCAACTGCTTGACACAGAGCAGCTGAAGGAGCCTCCAGGAGCCGGACGGAGACAGATGGCCAGCGCAGGCGCCAATGGCTGCATTTGTTCCATCCAATTGTTCCCAATGATGGCAAAAAGTCATTAAAAATGCACTTAAGACTCTAGTTAATATTGATCAATGGCAGGGTCGGGGGAGATGCCCAACCTTGAGAGAGCAAGCGCTGCGAGAGGAACCGAATGATTTTCCCGATGGATTATTAGAGAAAGCACTGTCATAATGCAATTTTCCGGACAGTGGATCAATGCTGTCAACTATTATGCCAGCGTTTGAATGATGAGTCAGATTCGGGAGTTCTTGAAGAATGGGTAGGGGAACGGTCATGGTCCCTCTAATGGACAGTCTGGAAACACTTGACGTGACCCCAGGCAGGCTGGTCCCCATGCAGCTCCGAAGACAAAGCAGCAGCCCGCTGACTTCGAATCTCGCCTCGCTAAGTGCCAGGAAGCATCAGAGACGGAGCAGACAGTGGAAGCAGCTGTGAGCTCGGGGCTTTCCTGTCCAGAAGCTGTCAGCGGTGGAGAGCCCCTGGGCACGCTGGGACGGCGTGCGCATCAGAACACTCACCGTGGACGACGCTAGCCTGGAAAATGTCTTTCCCGTCTCCTCTTCCCCCATCTCTGAGCTGGACAGTAGCCAGAGTCACCTGACAAATGCCCTTGCCCCTAAATGGCCTCCTTCCTCACCAGGTGATGGAAGCCTGCCCCTTGGCCAAATGACCCTCAGCGTCGGATGCTTGCCTGGTAGGCTTGGCACGTGAGGACAGAGAGCATAAGTGCCTTGGTGGCCACTGCTGCCCATGCGTCCCGTTTCTGTCACGGCTTCCTGGCATGTCATATGCCAGCCCAGGCCTGTGTGTCCAGCCTGGGCACCACGGTCACAGCACAGTGGACTTGGGGCCTGCCGTGCTTTGAAGATCGTCTGGGAAGAGCCACGTTGTATGAGGTTAGGGCACGACATCAGGTGGTCTTTTACCACCCGTTTCCTCCCGCCACATGCTCAGGCAGCTCAGTCATCACAAAGGAGCGGCCTCCTCTGCCTGGTCCAGTACAGGCTGCCCAGAACCTCTGCCACCGGAGCTGACATTCCAAAACTTTGGATCTCCTCCCTTCGGTTTACACGGGTGGCCCTTTCCAGCTGAAAAGGAGCTTCCTCGCCTCCTTTCCCTTACCTCCTGCCACCAGCAGCTGTCCGAGTCCCTACACAGGCTGCAGCGGTGACATCAGTGTGTGTCCTGGGATCCAGAGGTGCACACAGGCCTGTGTGCTGACTCCCGTGTCCAGAGGACAGGGGAAGGAGGACCCCGGCCGTGGCAGGTGTCTGCCTCTCTTGGTAGCAATGAGCAGAATTGGCAAACATTACTACTTGTATTTAGGACCTACTTACACTAAACATGTTGTCATCGCTCACCTGATTTTGGTTGACGACCGAACGGTGCCCGAGGAAGGCCAAGAGCAATGCCGGGTGTCCGGAGAGCGCTCAGCTGACTGCGGCCATTCCTGCCATCGCCTCTGCTCTACCCTAGTCCTCCCGAGCGCGGTGAAGGAGGGGTAGACGCGTACACACGCACACACACGCACACACACGCGCACACACACGCACACACACATACACATGATATAGATTGGACTGTGTCCCCTCCAGTTTGTGTGCTGAAGTCCTAACCTACAGCCCCTCAGAATGTGACCTTACTTGGAAATAAAGTCTTGTATAAGTAATTTGTTAAGATGAGGCCATACACGCCCAGGAGAGCTTCATCCATTACAACCCTCGTCCTTACAGAAGGGGGAGATTTGGATACAGACTCGCATGGGGATGATGGAGGCAAATATTGAGGTGGCACACCTAGGAGCCAGAGACCAAAAGTGCCCGGCAAACCCTCAGGTGCTAGAGAGAGGCCTGGGACAGACTCCATCACGGCCTCAGAAGGAGCCCCCTGCTCCCACCCTGAGCTCAGACTTCTGGCCTCTGCAATCGAGAGACGTTTCTGCTGTTAAGCGACCTAAGTTTGGGACTTGGCTACGGCAGTGACAGGTGTCACTGCCCTGTGGGACACACCCAGGGCCTTGGTTTATTACCGTGGTCCCGAGCCCCTGGGCTGTTCGCTGTAGTCACCCTGACAACGACAACGCCTTCTTCTCAAGCACTTGCTCGTCCTTACACGTGACGTGTCGGCTCTATCTACTCAGGACGGGATTCCATCCACTGGTCTCGTGCTCAGCCCAGGCCCCGCGTTGCAGAGGCCAGTACTAAGTGCAGCCCCACTCTCCATGGACCCCAGATCTGCTCCTCTCTACAAACCCCCTTTGCCTTCTCCCCCCGCTGCCAGGGCTCCACCATCCCAGCCCTTCTTGGGGCCCCTAGAGTCCCAACTCCTGACCACCTCTCCCGTGACAACACCCTTCAGGAGTGACAGCCCCTGGGCCTTCCTGGCCACTCTCTTCCCATTGTTCCTGATGGAGGACTAATGCAGAAAGGGATTCAATAAATGTCTAAAGACTTGACCAAAGTTTCCGCTGGAAATCTTGTCTTTTGACTAATGAGTACTGTAGTTTGAAAAATAATCCTGAAGAGCAGTCACATGTCAAAATGATAGGCAGCCACAGGCACTCAATGGACATTTGCTACATTTAATGGAGTTGAATTTCCTAAGAGCTGGGCATTTCCTCTATCAAATCTCTAACATATCCTGCCCATGTGCAATAGATAGCACAATAGATAATACACATCTCCTCGAGTTGGTGGCCGAGACAGATGCAGCGTGGTAATGAGCAAAGTCATGCTGGGAAGGGACATTTCTGAGAAGAAGTCTGGATTATTTCATTAGTATAGAACATTGGAAAAGGATCTCGCTCACTAGGAAAAGTGGAATATGGAAAGTAGTGGGACTCCAGCTGCCTTTGGGAGAGCTGCAGTGGGCTGCTCCGCACGGGTTGCGAGCCCACAGTGGGCCTCCACTCTTCTGGACAAGCTCATGATCTCAACAGCAGGCACTGCAGATTAGAGTGGAGAGGAACCACCCGAGCAGGTGCAAACCCTGCAGTTAGGATAGGGCGAACATCAACACCAGGGCCTCTGCTGCTCCTTAAGTGATTCCTCCCTGGGAGAGAACGCAGGAAAACTTGCGGGAATCCATGTTGGGCACAGCACTTCTAGCTGGGGCTGACATGACCCGAGCGCCTTTGCTGAGCTCAGCTCCCCCTCAGTCTTGCTGTCCTAACAGCCACCATTGCAGGTAGTTGTCTCAACAGCGAGGAGCAGGAGCCTCTCCACGTGGCTGACCACGGCTTTAGATGCAGACGGTGTGAAACACACAGGGCACATGTCCCCAAGGTCCTGAGGTGGCTGGATGGCAGGAGGGAAAGGACTGGCAATGTGACAAGACACTGTAGAGAGTGCCTGTCTCTCTCTTTCTCTCTTCGTTTCTCTCTCTTGTGTCCCTTCTCATGAAAGATATAAATTAAATAAATTTTAAAGAAAATAAATAGTGACTATTAGAGAAAGATCATTTATAGGTCCACGTCAATTCCTAGTTCTTGAGTGTCTCTTGTGTGTCTTATAAAACTGGGATTGCCAGATAAAAATATAAGATGCCCCATTAAATTTGAATTTCAGATAAGCAACAACAACAAAATGTTTAATATAAGTAGGTTCAAAACACTGTGTTTATTTGCTAATTCTGGCAGCCCTGATAGAAATCATGTGCCTTAGTGGGGCCGGCAGGTGGCGTTGTGATTAAAGGTGCTAGACTCCCACATGGCTGACCATGGTTCAAGTTCTAGGTCTGGTGGCTTGCTTTTTCACATTCTCTCTCTCTCTCTGATCAAAGTAAAAATAAATAAATAAAATTAAATCCAATAATTATTTTAAAAAAAGAAAGAAATCATGTACCTTAGGAATAGAATTATGCCTTTGGCCAGACTGGGAACAGGGCATTTACTGAGTCCCTGCTCTGTGTATCCAACAAGTCCCCCACCGGGCCTTGAAACTTCCCATGTGCTGCGCTCTCTCTAGGCCTACCACAGCACTGTTGTAGGAATTAATGGGAGTGGGGGAGGTTAAAAAGGCCCTCCTAGTGCCCCGGGGTTTCAGGCATTCATGCATCCATCCACGCACACCCTTCCTTTCTTCTGTTCTCCATCCTTCCACCAGCTGTCCACCGGGTATTCATTACTAGATGCCAACTAAGATGCAGGTGCTGTGGCAGGTGCTGATCCTGGCTCACAAATGCTAGTGCACTTCCTGGTTGTACCGAAGGAACGTGGTGATCTGAAACCACGCCAGCTAAAACACTGGGGAGCAACCATCCCGGCCGCTGCTGTCTGCCAGGTTCGGTCTTCTGACTGATAACAGACCAAGCCACAGAAGAACTGAAGTAACAGTGTTAAATATACTTAGTTTTATAGGCCATCCTAATAGATGAAACCTTAGGAAAATTGGCCTTTACCTCTTATCTGTCTCTTCTCTCATAAAGAGCCTTATTTACAGAGTGTTTGTGGATGCCTGGCTGTGGAGGTGGGGAAGCCAAAGGTCCACCAGCCTCCTCCCATGTGACGGCTGAGATCTCGTCACTGAAGCATTACAGCCACACCCAGCTTCTCAGCCAGGGTCTAAGAGCTGTCCTGACTGACTCTCTTTGCTCCTGCTGCCTGATTAATCTTTGCTTATATTTCAGCCTCTTGCAGAGAAGGAAACTGGTCATTCCGCCCTGCCCTACAAGCCTTGGGATCCTAGGGGAAGACAATGACCTGGCCTCTTTACCTTCTCATTTTGCCCCAAGGCAACAAGTAACTTGACCTCTGTCTTCTCTGTGCAAGTTTCCTCATGTCCCAGTCCAGTGGAGACTCATGGCCTCGGCCTGCCCCCTGTGTTGGCCTCACTGAGTAAACGCCTTTCCTTGCTCACCAGGTTGTCTCTTTGCAGTGAATGGCACGAACACGATGCGGGGCTTCCCGAGTAAGCGCCCTTGCCTGTTCCCACATCAGTAGCACTCCCCAGATGTCCCCTCCTCAGAGAACTATCTTTATCACCAAACAGGAGTGCTCTCAGCCTTCCATCCCCACCCAGCAGGCAGATCTCTGCCAAAGTCCGAGGCTCCCAAGGTCCGGGCTCCCTGGCTTCAAGGTGCGATGGGCCCACAGTGCACGCCGCTCCCGGGCGCCCACGGAAGACCACGTTTTCGGGCAGCTCTCTGCTCCCTGGTTCCTCTCTGAGCCCCCACAAGAGCATCGCCCTCCCTCACCTCACTTGGAGGTATACCAAGCTCTGCTCTGGGCACTGGACTTTGGACAACTCACGTCTTCTTAGTTCTCGAAGTATCAAATGTCTCTCAGTCACCTACCTACTGAGGAAGTAGACAAGAGACACATGTTTTGCTCCGATTTCGCAAATCGAAAAACTGCACTCAACGAAGTTAAGGAATCTGCACGGGGCCTCCTGCAGGTCAGCAGAGCAAGAGCAACGGTCAGGCCTCTAACCCTAGGACGATGTTTCTCTTATCCTGAATGAAAAAGTCCAAACTTCGGGCAAAGTGACAGCTAGACCTGTTCTCAGTGTCTGCCACAGCCCGACCAGGAGCGTAATGCATAAATCCTATTTAATTTGCAGCCCGCTCCTCCTGCAAAGAATGGTTTAGTACCTATCACCCAGCCGGCCAGGGTGGCTACAGAGCTAGACAATGGGCACCACATTCTGAGCCTCAGTGAAAGGACCCATTGAGATACAAGGCTTTATGCTGCTAATGTATTTGGGACATAAATTGTTCTTATCTCAGACCATTCTCCAAAAGATTAAAAAAAATCTACATTTCTCTGTCAGACAAAGGATGAGCTCTGAGGTGGGATTTAGAGACACAATGGGGTGTGCAGAGAGCAAAGGAATCCAGTCTGAGCCCATGCCCGGACAGCTACTTCCATCATGGTGGCTACAGAACCGGTCCTGTGTCCCCTGAGAGGCATGAGACGAAGTTGAGGAGCCAAGAAGGGGCTTTAGACTGTGCTACCTGTCCCTCCCCCAGGCACACAGGACTCCAGCTCGGCAAGGTGCAAGCAGCCAGGAGCAGGAACAGGCCTGGGCTCTCCCTGGCACAGGCCTGCGACATCCAGGCCCATCCCTGCCTGGTGGAAGCCTGGGTCAGGAAACGTCCTCTCCTCGAGTCTCAGTTTCCCCTTCTACATTGCACTGTTCCACACAGGAGTCCCAGGTGGTTACTACAATTCAGTGGTGAAACAGAGTGGACTGCCACAGCCTCCCGTGCCTCATTTCAAGGGTGCAGTAGCCACACGTGGCTGATGTCAAGTGAGAAGTAAGTGCAGACCTAGTGCAGGGGGTCAGCATTTGCCACCCCAGACTCGCCTTTCAGATGTAACGACGTTTTCAACTGAGAACTGAGCAATTGCAGACACAGAAGCTTTGAAAACAGGAGTAGAAGTTACCTTTCTGTAAAGGAACTGACTCCTACCGAGCTAATCTCCTTGGCAAGGGCATCCGTACCAGGAGGACTCCAGAGGGCTAGAGGTCCTTATCAGGGGTTTAATCTGACGACGTGGAGGTTTTAAGAAAATAGGCAAAGATGAGCCTGGCCAAGGAGGTGAGTAAACCTACTCAGGTGAATGAATAGGGCCCGGGGGAAAGCCCTCAGGAAAGTTTGTACAACATGGGAAATGGACTCTCACTCTGATTTGGAAGGACCCTAAATTTGTGAATAACTCAGGGCTGATAGCTGCCTGAAGTTTCTGCCATCTGGCAAACTTACCGCCTCTCTCCAGAGCTATAGGGTAACCTGAAAACCTTGAACAGATTAGTACCCTGAATAGATTAGTGCCTTGACTAGATTAGTACCTTGAATAGATTAGTACCTTGGATCAGTTAGCGCCTTCCATGTATTAGACTTCCTGCTTCTCTGACTCCTCCCTGTGTAGCTGATAGACCTCCTGCACTCCTGAGAAACCACCAGCCCATCTGGACTGAGCTTGTAGGATTTACCCTTACTCTCCTCCTACAATGAAGACCATGAAAGGAAGTCCTTTCCAACGGGTGGGAACCTGCTCCAGTCTGACCCCAGACCATCTCACTTGAGCTCTAATAAACTCAGCTGCTCACGTTTCTGTTTCTGGTAAATGCTCTTACCACCCACACACCAACCCCACTGCCCCACTGTGCACAATGCACCTTCCCTTCGCTAAAGCTTTTCCTGTGCATCTCGCCTTCAGTGTCCCAGCACCCTTTCTCAGTTTTAGTTGAAGAGGGCATTTAACCCTGAACTCTGAGCCACCGCATGCACATGTGCTGCTTCCCTGGGGCTCTTGCAGGCATGGGTGTGCATGTTCGTGGTTGTGCTTCTCTTACTGAGCTGCTGCTGCTGCAAGGTGGCTGTCTCAACTGAGGCAGTGGAGGGGAGAACTGGACAGAGGCCCAGTGGTAAGCCACGGTGCTCTGCCAGGCTGACCCATGCGGGAAGGTTCTGAGTTTGTGTCTGGAAAACCGTTCTGACTAGCTTGGACCTGTGGGTGCCTATGACCTGGGATGGCAGAGGCGGGGGAAGGGTCACAGAGTGGTTGGGGGTGCTGACTACCTCTTAGTCACTCTCTCTTTCTTGCTCGTGGAATAAATAAATACATTTTTTAGAGATTTTTGCTATACGTTTTTAAAAGTTATTAAGGAGGGATAGGAGGAAAACTATAATTTCCTTCCTTTCATAAAACAGACGTTCTATTGGGAAGGATGATTACTTGGGGGCAGCTATTGCAATGAGGGGAAGGAAGCTGTGACTTTCAACCTGCAAGTGTGTCACTAGACAGCAAGAAGGTCTTGCTTTTACAGAGTGGGGAAGGCTAGAAAGAGCCAGGTGAGGGGGAGGGGTGTCAGGGCGGCAGGCTGGACCATAGTCCGGCATATTGTATGGAGAGGCCGGCCGCTCTACGGGGGCCTGTGGGAGGGGCACGTCTCAGCCCAAAGTCAGCCTTGAAAGGAAGGCAGAGGCACAGCACGCGACATGACTGGTTAATCTGAGCGTGCTTAAGATGAGTTGCTGGTAACACAGATTGAAGTGGACTAGAAGGGCAACCGCCCAGAGGTCTGTTTACATAACAAAGAGGAGGGCAAGAAGAGGGAGGTTGAATTTGGTTGTGGAGAATTCACATTGGTCCATTTAAAATAACAAAGACAACTGATTGGCTGTACCATACTCTCTCTGTCAAGAATTCCTGGGACACTGTCACAGGGAAAAGGTGGGGTCACACTGCAGATCTGGCACCATCCTCTGTGTCAGTCTGTTTATTATAAACCAAGACCAGCCCTCGGGACAGTAACAGTGCAGGGCCTGATCAAGACTGCCTGCTTCTGCCTCTGACGTCCGCAGACCACACAGTGCACACACCGCCCGGGCTGCTTCTCTGCCTCACAGGTGTTTAGTCCCAACTTCGAGTGGGGACAAACAGCTCTGATCACCACACGAGGCACAGAATGGGAATTTGGAGGATGTGTCTGACCGTGTCCTCATAAATGGGAGAACCCTCAAGCGTCATCCAAGTCCTATGGGAAGGGTGGTTCTTTGCAGTGAGCTGTGCTTTCCAAAACACAGAAGGGAGAGGGATTTCTTAACCTTCACTGTGTTCCAGGAGCTTGGGACTCAGGGGGAATCTCTGCTGTCATCGGCATCAGTGTATGGGATGGTGCCAATTATAGAACATTCCCATCCTTCAGACAGGATGTGCTTTCAGACAGCGCTGTTCTATAAATAGGAACAATAATCTCTCCCTTTTTGATTTGTTGTGAGAGAGAATACCAGAACGGTTCCTGGCCCAGGGCAGATGCCCCAAAACAGATTTACAGTATTTTCCTATCTCATCAGCCACAGTTAGCAATAGAATGATTTCAGTTTGTGTAAAGGTTTCTGAAATCCTGCCATGGAATAAGCTTCCTATGTTTGGTCCCTTTCTCTTGTTACTTACCCAGAAGGACCCGGTACCTGTGTACCTTCTGGTGGTCCTGGTAGGTCAGTCACCGCCTCCACTGACCTGTCCTCTGAGATCTGCTGTCTCTGCTTGCCAAGGGTCCCTCATCTGTCCTAGTCCCTTGTCGCTCAACAATGTCCCTGAGGCTGGTGATGTAGAACTGACAGAGGTGTATTTGGCTCATGATCCTGGTGGCTGGGAAGTCCAAAGCATGGGTCAGCAGGAGGCCGGCTTCCAATGTTGTGTCACCTCATGGTCAACAGAGACATGAAAGGAAGAGATAGAGAGAGACACTCAGAGAGAGGGGAAGCAGATGTCTCAGCGCCCTCTGTTTGCTCCTCCCAGGCTCCCAGCTGACCAGGTTGTGCTCACCCAGGTTGAAGGTGGGTCTTCCTCTTAGAGTTCTCACCACTCCAGGCCCAATGCCAGTACATTAGGGACCAGACTCCAACACGTGAACCCCTGGGGACAAATCCTTATCCAAACCATAGCACCCTCTCTGCCACCGCCCTGCGGTCTCTGCACTGTGCTTCAGCCAAATCGGCGCTGAGCTCCATGAATCCTGTGACTTTGAGTCTCCCACAGCACAAGGGACTTGCCCACAGATGGTGATAGGGGACCTGAATACGCTTCCATCCAGGCTACAGGGAAGATGGTTTTGGCTTCAGATTCTGTTGAGGGTGCTTGTCTTTCTCTGGCTCTCATATTCATGAAATAAATAAATAAACACACAAGAAAAATAATGTAATGCTGCCAAGTGATAAGCATGCATGCTCCCAAGCTGCGTTTTCACACCAGCTTTCAAACCAGATGCTATAACAAAACTCGTATGCACTCGGTGGCTTACGGACAACAGAATCCATTCGTCACAGCTCTGGAGGCTGAAAGTGCGATGAAGGTGCTGGCAGAGGTGGTGTCTGGTGAGGGCTGTGTCCTCCATGATGGGAGGGGTGAGAGAGCTCCCAGGGCTTCTCTTACACGGCACTAATCCCATTTATAAGTGCTGCACTCTCTGACCCAATCACCTCTTACTGGTATCAAATTGGGGGTCAAAGATTGAGGGGAGAGTGTGAACACTCAGACACCTCTTCTGTAATTTTCTCCTGCCCCATAGGTGCCTGGTTCCTTTTTCTGTTCTCCTTTGCTCTCTTTGTCTTTGCTGGCAGTAAGTGGCATTTGCGTCCTTCTTTCTCCAGTCCTGCAGTAGTCTGGATAAAGTCTGTCTGATTTAGATTTTTTTTTTAATAATTACTAAATTAATTAACTAATTAATTAACTTGAATTTGACCAGCAAAGGACAGAGTGAGAAAGTGAGAGAAATGGAAAGTGAGAAAGCAAGCCACCAGGTCCAAGACTGGAACCATGGTAGGCCATGTGGGAGACAAGCACCCTTAGTCACCACGCCGCCTGCTGCACCCTGACCTCCTTTAATGAGCATCTGGCTCTGCTCTTCTTTGCCAGAGCAAATGCTACTTTTAAAAGCCACCTCCCAGACACCTGGCTCCCAGAGCCCTTCTTTCTCATGGCTTTCCCCACCCTGAACTGTCCTCACCGCACCGTCAGGGCCCAAGCACCGCAGCTCGAGAAGACACGAGCCCAGCCCACGACACATCCCTGCAGCCCGCACTCAGCTCACGGTTGGCGTGTGCATCATGCATTGAAAGGATCCACCCAGGGAGGGTGAACATGAGGATGCCACTTGAACTTGTACCTCGTGCACTCAGTCTTTCTGACCTGCTTTACGGGGCCCCCAGGATGCCAGCAGCACTAAGGTGGGTGCCGAGCAGGGATTGCGCTCCCCAGACCTGGACCTTCCCAGGAAGCAGTCTCAACCCTGGCCTCGAGTCCGTTCCGTGCTGTCCACTTTGTGAGTTGATCAGTAGTTAGCCACTTAGGCAGGCAGTAATGGGTGTGGGCCACAGATGGAAGGTCCTGAAACGACCTTCTGAACCCTGTGCTTGGTGGTGCTCCCAGGAGGCCACGCCTATAACAAGCTACGTTTCTCTGCTTCTCCCAGGGAAACCTCACCACGGCAGTTTCTGAGGAGACGGCTCAGTGGCAGCTCAGGGCCTGCCAATCATTCTGACGCTCTGAGGAGTAGCACCGTCTTCTCTGGAAGGCAGAGCCAGCATGCATTGCGTCAGTCGCCCTCCGCCGCTCACCGCTCTGTACCTTGGCGCTCCTGCCTCACTCTCTCCGGGGCTTCCTAATGCATGTTGGAGGCAGGTGTCAGACAGTTATGATCAGCTCCTCATTCTTTCATTGTTTCCCTAATTTCATTTCAGAAAATGACTGATGGGGAGAAAGACTCGGCAGAGACTAATTCATAGCTAATTCTTCCAAATAGTCATGATTGGCTAAGCAAAACGTGGATGCTTTTTATTTAATTTCCGAGTTCGCAATTAAAGCTAAGCCATTGGAAGGCTTTTCTACAGATCTTGCATTTATATAGAAGCACAGAACGGTGGGGTTAGAAAACCCCGTAGGCATGGAGGATGCTCCGAGGGGTCAGTTGGTGGGAAGGACGTGCACTCAGATGCCCTCAGATGCTGCTGCCTCCTTAAGTCTAGGACCTCCCCCGAACGCCTGGTGTGTTGATGCGGTTCTGCTGGCCGGAAATGCAGAGCTCTGGACAGAAGGCATTCTGCTAAGTCCCTTAATCCTAGTGGTGCCTGACCTTGCCTGTTTAGGGAGAGCTTATGTCAGGTCTCACACCCAGCGTGCTCATGGCGGAGAGACAGGCCAGGGGGGCTATAAACACACACGCATACGAAGAGCTGGCTATAATTACTTCAAAGATAGGAAGTGGGGCGCTGATAGAGTGACTGGTGGGAACTGGCAGCTGCCCAGGGGAGGTCTCTCTAGGAAGAAGACCCGTGAGTAGATGAGCAGAAGGCTCTGTGATGGTCGGTTTTATGTGTCAACTTGGTGAGGCCAGAGTACCCAGTTATTCAGTCAGATGCTAGTCTAGACGTCACCGTGAAGGTGTAGTGTAGATGGGGTTAACACCCACCTCCATCGACCCTATGTAACCATTACCCTCATGTAGTCAGTCGAAGGCCGTAAGAGAAAAAAGAAATGGTGCCTCCAAACTGTAGTCTCAGCTTCTGTCCTAGGTCTCGAGCCAGCTTTACGGAGCTCAGACTTGCTGGCCCTAGAGTCATGGGGGCCAACTCCTTGCAATAAATCTCTTTTATCCATTTTTAATTTCTATTACACTTATTTCTCTGTTATTTTGGGTTGTCACTGAAGTCATGATGCATTTTTGCATTGAAAAACAGAAAAAACAGGTTATGACTTTTCCAACAACCCAATGCATGCACACACACAATATCCTACTGGCTCTGTTCCTCGGGAGAACCAGGTCTGGCTCTGCCACCAGGTTCAAAGTCGTATGTCTTCCTTCGAGTTTCCTCTGGGCACGGCAGTGGTGGATGGGGTCCACCACGGCACACCATGACTGAACTGCTCAGATGTGCTGACAACAACCGCTTTATAGGCTGAGGCTCTTCCTGGTGTCATGACCACTAAGCCCACAGCCAGCCGGTCCTGGGTACTGGTCACCCTCAGGTTCTAAGGCTTGACATGTCTACTAGACAAAGAAAATTTGTCCTTGTCCTGCGTTTCTCCTTTATTCTTCTTTTTAAACCCAATGCTTCATCGAGTTCCCATTATGACGTAGCATACACACACAGGAAAGTGTGCTTGTGCACAGCACAGCGACTTTTCAGGAAGCAGAAGCACCCATGATGTTACAACTAGATCAACATTACATCCCTCAAACCCCAGACTTTCCGTGTTCTCCCCAGTTATGTCAGCTTCCCCTGCATCGTCACCTTCCAACTGCTGCTCCCTAGTTAGTTTTGCTTATTTTGATTTTATAGAAACTGAATCACATACTGTGTATTCTTTTGGGTCTGTTTTTAAATTCACATTTGTGTGTGAGATTCTTCCTTCGTATGTGAATAATGTATCCATTTAGGCCAGCTACAATGGAACAGTAGTTTGTAGTGCTCCAACCACACAGGAAGGCCCCAGGTTTGTGTCCTGAGGCCTCTCCGTACATGCTGGGGACATGCGCAATGTGCCAGTGATCCTGCTGGCCGAGACGAGGGTGGATAGCAGCGTGAAAAACAGTGAGGGTGCCTCTCCTTTCTTTCTCTCTCTCTTTGTCTCTCTCCAATGAGCACATGTACTCTCTGGACAAAACATTAAAAACCAAAAACCAAAAATGTTATCCTTTGTGAAGCACCTGTTCAGATCTTGTGCCAAAATTTCATTGACATTTTTTATTTGATTTTTCTTTTTTGATTTTGCATTCCTTTGTTATATGTATGGTAAATCTCTTCTCTCAGTCAATGATTTGTGAATTTCCTCTTTTTGGTATCTTTCAATGAACATGAGTTTCTCATTTTAATGTAGGAATTGATGTCTTCTTCTGTATTGTTTGTACATTTTGTGTCCTATTTAAGAAATCTTTACTGACTAAAGATCACTAAGCTGTTCTCCTAAATTGTCCTTTCTCCACATTGACATTTTCAGCATCTCTGGAAATGGATTGGTATGTGATGTGATGAGGACAAGATTTATTTTTTTCCATAAGCATATCCAATTGACTCAGCATCATTTATTGAAAAGACATCATTTTCTTACTGCTCTGGAGCACCATTATCGTAAATCACTTGTCTACACCATGTGTCTGTGTCTGGACTCTCTTCTCTTCCACTGGTACCCTTGTCTGCCCTTGCATTACAGCACTGTCTTCGTCACTGGAGCTTGTAATAAATCTTGATTTCTGGTAATGTGATGCCTCAACTTGCATTATTTTTAAAGATTTTCTTGGCTATTCTTGGCCCTTTCACTTTCATATAAATTTCAGAATAAATTTGTATATTTTCAAAACAATAATCATACTGGCTAAGATTTTCTTTAGGATTGCATTAAATCTACACATCAATTTGGGATGAATTGATATCGAACTGTTATGTATTTCAGTCTATTATTTTATTTGTTTAATTTCTCCAAATACTTTTTACTTTTTTGCAAAGAGAATTTTGCACATTCTTATGGGTTTATAATTTTCAAATCATGGTTAATAATGTCTTTTACATTTTATTGTTTTAATTGTTTTGAGTATACAAAAATAAAATTGATTTTGTATTTTGACCTTGTATTCAATGACCCAGTTAAATTTACTTATTAATTATCCCGGACTGTCTGATGGCACCTGAGAATTTTCTATATGTATAACAATGTCATCATAGAATAGTGATAATTTTATTACTTTTTCTAAATCTTATAACTGTAATTTCTTTTTCTTGCCTTATTGCACTAGCTAGAACTTCCAGTACATTTCTGAATAGATATGGTAGCCTGTCTTGTTTCCGATATCAAGAAAAATGCCATCAGTGATTTACCATTCACTGTGATGCTCACTGTGGTCATTTTGTAGATGATGTTTCACTAGACTAAAAACTTCCCTTCTATACCAAGTTTTCAAAGAGTTCATGCGTGGGGGTTGAATGTTACCAAATGCTTTTTTGTTTATAAAGAATCTCCAAAAAGCTCACGGAAAATGCATATTTTAAAAACATTATGCATGGATTTAGAAATTTTTTTGCAGCAAAATAAACTCATACTTCTGCTTTTCCAAAAGTTTTTGAAGAGCCCTGTATCTATTGAGACAGTCATAGGATTCTTCTTTTTTATTTGGTTATTACTGTGATTTATAATGACTGATGGTTAAATGTGGCCTTTTTATTTCTACACAATTTGTATTCTTGTAATAAATTCAACTTGGTTGTAATGTATTACCTATTTCTAAGTACAATGGATTTGATTTTCCCTTATTTACTTTGGAAATTGTAGCATCCATATTCATTAAAGACAGTGGTGTCTGCGTTAGTGTTCTGCCGCTGCTGTGCCAGTTTCTATAAACCTCGCTGTTTAAGACAGCACAGGTGTATTAACTAACAGTTCTGGAGGTGAGAAATCTAAAACCTGGATGTTATCAGAGCTGGTTCTTATTGGAGGTGTCCAGAAGAATCCATATCCTTGCCTTTTCAGCTTCCGGAGGCCTCCTGCATTGTTTTACCTCATAGCCCCTTCCTCTGACCACTCTGACTTCCTGTTTCAATCATCATGCTTCCTACCTACTACTAACGCTGGTCCTCCTGCCTCCCTCTTCTAAGAATCTTGGCTACTGCTCCAGGGTAATCCGGGACAATCTCTAGAACCCCAACTCCAGACTTCTTTTGGCTTATTATTCCATTTTAATCATTCTTCCTTCTTTTCTCCTACCTTATTATTCATGCATCCTTTTACTGTGTATTTTTGTTACTTTGTAGATTTTGTTTGTTTGCCTTATTTACATTTCATCGCCACACATTTTTACAGAATATAAAAGGAAACTTTCCAAAATGAATACTCTGCTTATTAGTCTAGTCAAAGATATTACCATACACATCATCCATAACACATAATTTTATACTTTTGTGTCTTTAAATGTTACTCTGTAGATTATTGTTTTTTTTTATTTTTAATTTTTATTTATTTATTATTTATTTATTTATTTTTTGAGAGATTTTTTTCGCTATAGGGCGCGTGTGCTCGCCAGACAGACAGACAGAAACATAGAGACAGAAAGCGAGAAATCACCCCCAGGGGGGATGGTCACGCCGCAATCCCTTCTCCTCCATTCTCCTCTCGGGATCTTGGGCACGCACGCACACGCGCCCGGCGTGAGTTTTAAGCCAGCGGGTCCGGGATGCAAACCGCGGTCGCCTACGTGGGAGTCCAGTGACGTAGCCATTATGCTAACTGCTGGTTCCCTCTGTAGATTATTCTATGCATTTCATTTTAAAAAAAATTTTTGCCATAGTGAGCATGCACTTGCCAGAGAGAGGGAAAGTGAGAAATCACCCCTTCAGGAAGGTTGGCCGCACTGCAATCCCTTCTCTATTCTTCTCTTGGGATGTTGGGCATGTGCTCACATGTGCCCAGTATGATTTTCAAGCCACTTGGTCTGGACTTGAACCGTAGTGAGCCATGTGGGAGTTTGGCACCTTAACCACCATGCCACTTGCTGGTCCCCACTACCTGGATTTTTAATTTCTAGAGTATTTTTTATCTCTTCTTGAACACAAAATCTGTGTATATTAATCTTCCTCCTTACTTTTATGCCATTATTATGTTATATATATCTCAATATCATATATTTTATTTCCTACAATTGTTACAGTTATAACAATTATAATCACAGCTATATACACCATAAATGTGTGTATGTGTGGCTATGTGCATATTTCCTGCATATCTAGACTTCCACTGAGAGTCACTTTCTTTTCTTCTTTCTCTTTCTTTCTTTCTTTCTTTCTTTCTTTCTTTCTTTCTTTCTTTCTTTCTTTCTTTTTTTTTCTTTTTTCTTTTTTTTTTTTTTTTTGAGACAGTGTCTCACTGTGATTATCCTCTATCTCATCTCAGCCCCAGCCCTGGGATGACAGGAGTGTCACACTGCACCGGGTCTTTAGGTTGGACCAGGAATACAACTTGGACCTCCCACGTGAACCCAGAAGGACTTAGCAGCATCTGCTACTGTGGCTGGCTTGGGAATTACTTCTTACCTGAACAACTTCTACAGCATTTTTCAGAGAAATTTCTCCTAATGTCTAATTATCTCAGTAATTGCCTACTTAGTCTTCATTTCACCTTCACCTTTGAGAAATGTTCTCTCAGCATGGAGACTCCTCAGCCGGCAGTGGCTGCCTTTCAGCACTCTGAGGGTAATATATCATCGTTCATTGGAGTCCAGAATTTCTGTTGAAACATCTTTCTTGTTTTTGTTCTTTGGAAAGTAATACATTTTATTTTCCTGGCTGCTCTTAAGACATTTCTTTTTCCCTTGCTTTTCTTCTTTTTTATTAATTAATTAATTTTTTAGTATAGTTAATCGCTGCATATCATTATAGCATAGCAAATGAATTTTCCCATGATGAATTGGATGTTGGCCCAAAGACATTACTATGAACATTATGTGTACACATTTCCTTACATTTTGGGTCTCGTAAATGTTTTGCTTCTTTGTTTTTTGTAAGTTTGACTAGAATACACCCCTCTGTGCACAAGCACCTGTGTGCATCTGTGTGTGTTTGACCTCTTGTGATAAATTTTATAGAAATGTTAGACAGATACTGCTCTGCCCCATCTTTCTTTCTCTCTGATTCTTCACTACTCCCACGTTGTACTTCCTCGTCACGTCCTGCATAGCTCTGTGCCCTTTTAAAACTCTTTCCACCCCGCACCCTATCGCTTCCGCCTGTCTATTTTCTACTGAATTATCTAACGGTTTACTCATCCTTCTTTGTCTGTAACATTTATTCATTTGGTTACCCAGACATATTTATTATGATCTAGTAACTTAGGAATACCGCTTGTAAGTGTTCTAAATCTGCATTTCAGAAAACAATTTAAACTCTTTTTATTCCCTTTGACATTAGTGTTTGTCATAATTCAAGTGACATTCTGAGCCGTGGAAGATCACACTCCAGTGCATTGGCTTTACTCCCAGCAACGTTGCTTTGAGATTTCTTCCTATTTGTTTATTCTGGTGTTTGTCATAGGGCATGTGTGCTCCTTTGAGAGAGACAGTGAGAGGGAAAGTGAGAAATCACCCCCAGGGGGAGTGGCCATACCGCAATCCTTTCTCCTCCATTCCCCTTTCAGAATGCTGGGCAAACACACACACATGCACCCAATGTGATTTTCAAGCTACCAGGTCCAGGATGTGAGTCCAGGTCGGCCATGTGGGAGCCCGGTGCCTTAACCATCGTGCCACCTGCTGACCCTGAGATTCCTTTTTATTTACGTAGAATGCTATTAATGAAAACTTACTCTGAGCCTAATATATACACCTGCATAATAGTTGGGTAGTTTTATTTTTTTTTATCATCTAGATGTGTCTTTGTGATCCATGCAAAATAACTCCATGGTTATTGCTTTTTGGTATTTTTTGAGATATAATTTACATGTCATACATGTATCATCCTAGAGTACATAATTCAATGAATTTTAGTATATTCACAAAGTCCTAGAATCATCACTTCTAGTTAATTCCAAAATATTTTTTATTACCACCCAAAAAATTCCATATATAACAGCACCCCTCCCCACCTCCAGCACTGGGAACTAAGCACTAATCTACTTCCTATCTCATTAATGTGTCTATTTTGATCATGTTACATAAAAGGAAGCATACAAAGTATGGTCTTTTATAACTAGATTCCCCCAGCATATTGAAGTGCATACCAATTGTCCATTCCTGTTCGTGGCTGAATAACAGTCCATGGTATGAATATGCTACCTCTGTCCATCTATGTTAGTGGACACTCGAGTTGTTTTCACCTTTGGGCCAATGTGGCCAATGCTGCTATGAACGTCCATGTCCAAGTTTTGGTTCGAGCACGAGATGTCAGTTCTCTCGGGTACACGCCAAGGAGCAGAGGAACTGGGAAGTGGGACTCCTCCAACTCTACGTGAGGTGCTGTGGTAACTCCACATTAAACCTTATAAAGAGCTGCAGAGCACTTCTCACTGGCTCTGCACTGTTCGCAGTCCTACCAGTTGTGTACGAGGGTTCCGATTGCTCCACATCCTTAGCAACGCATGACTGCCATTTTTGATCATAACAACCTGTCGCGGTTTGGATGATGGTTTATTCCCTAGAGTTTCATGTTGGGAGGTGACGAGACCTGGTGGGCAGTGATTGGCCCACGGTGATTGCCTCATGAATAGATCAGCAATGGTCCAGCAAGTTCTAGCTCATGAGGAACGGTTAGTTCTCACAAGAACTGGTGGACATAAAGAGACACATCACTCTCTGCCCGTGCTGCCACCCTCTGTGTCTGTCAGCCATGGTAGGCCGAGGGCTAGGACGTACAGTTGTGAGCTTAGATTCTCATAAATTCACCCAGCCCCAGGAATGACTGTCGCAATGCAGCACCGTACCGGGACATGATCTTAGAGGGTGTCGTTGTCATTTTGATTTACATTTCCTTACTGTGTGATGGTGTGGGGCATATTTTTATGTACTCATTGACTATTTGTGTATCTTCACTGAAGAAAAGTCTGTTCAAGTGTTTTGCCCACTTTTAAGTTGGGTTATTTGCCTTTTGTTGTAGTTATTAAGTTATAGGAGTTCTTATATATTCTGGATAGCGAAGCCTGGTCATATATATAACTGCAAAGTATCTTCTTCCATTCTGTGGCTTGTCTCGTTATTGTTTGGATGCTGTTCTTTGATGTACATTTTTAAAGTTTTTAAAAGTGTACTATTTCTTCCATGCGTGGGAGAGAAAAAAGAGAGTGAAGCATGGACAAGAGACAGAGCTCGTGAGGGACAGGAACCCTGGCAGGGTCTTCATGCCGTGATCCAGCCTCGGCCTCGGCCAGCCTGGATCGTGGCATGTGTGCACACGCCCAGCACGTGCAGGGAGTCCTTGGGAAGCGAACCTGGGCTCTCCCCAGCTGGCTCCAATCCCAGATGCACTGTATTACCACAGTGACAGTGGCTGGTCAAAGGTGTTCATTGTGCTTAAGTGCATTTTCTGAATTTTTTCTTTGGCTGCTTGTGTTTTAGCATCATAGCCAAGAAATCACGAGCTGATCTAAGGTCACAAAGATCTTATTCTTACATTTCATTTTAAGACTTTTATAGTTTTAGCTCTTAAATTCAAGTATTTGATCAATTTCAAGTTAATTTTTCTATCTGATTTGAAAAGGGGTCTACACTCATTCTTTTGTCTGGATATTCAATTATCCTGGTGTCAGTTTTGAAAGACTACTCTTTCCCAATGGAATAACTTTAACATATTTGTAGAAAGTCAATTGACCATAGATACAGGGTTTATTTCTGGACTCTCAATTTTACTGCATAGATAAATTTGTCTTTCTTTATGCCAGTACACACTGTTCTTATTACTGTAGTTTCATGGGTTATTTTGAAATTGGGAAGTGTGAATTCTCCAACTCTATGCTTTCTTTACAAGATTGTTTTGACTCTTCTGATTTTCTCAAAATTATTATTAAATTTTATGTTAATTTTAGGATTAGCTTGTCCATTTTTGTAAAACAAAACCAAAAACAGTGGGAATTTTTTAAGGACTGTGTTGAATCTGTTGGATCAATATGAGAATTATTGTTATCTTAATGATCTGAAGTTTTTTTTAATTGCTAGGGGTGCATGTGCTCACCATTGGAGGTGACCACACTGCAGCTCATTCTGCTCCATTTTCTTCTTTTGGTATTTCTGAGCACACACATACATGTACCAAACATGTTTTTCAAGTCACCAGGTCTGGGACTTGAACCACACAGTCAGCTTCAACTACCATGCAACCAACTAGTCCTCAAGTCTTCTAATTCATGAATGTAGGAGGTTATTTTTCCATTTACATAATTTTTTTTGTTTCTTTAACAGTGCTTTATAGTTCTGAGTGTACAAGGCTTGCATTTTTCTGATATATAATATTCCTAAGTAGTTATTCTTTTTGATGCTATGAGAAATTTAATTGTTCCCTTAGCGATACACTTAGACTGCTCTTTGACAGAGTATAGAAGCATCACTGATTTTTCTATAATGATCTTGTATCCTATAATCTTGCTGAATTCATATTATCTCTAAAATTTTTTGGTGAGTTCCTAGAGTTTTTTAATACACAACAAAATTATATTAACCAGGATTCTCTATGGAGACAGAACCAAACCAGGAGGATTTGCATAGCTATATAAGAGGGGATTTACTGGAAGAATCAGCTCATGTGATTGTGGCAGGTGAGAAGTCCCTCCACAGCTGTCTGCAGCCTGCAGACCCTTGGCTGCCGATAGCGCTAAGGCCTCAGCAGCAGGGAAGCTGATGCTGTACCCCACAGTCCAAGGATGAAAGCCTGAAAGCACGGGGGCGGCTGCTGCAAACCCTGGAATCTGAAAGCACGGGGACGAGCTTTGATGCCCAAGGCAATAGGAATGTGTCCTGCTCTGTCTGAAGAGACCCATCGTCTTCTGTGTGGGCTCTCTCTGGCCCCTGTTTATTGGATCGTGCCTGCCTACACTGAGGGTGGATCTCCCACATTTGGTCTGCTCAGATGCCGTGTTGGTCCCTCTGGAAACACCTCCATGGACACACCACAGCAATTAATGTTTCTCTAGGAGTCTTTTAGTCCAGTCAAGTTGACACTCAAAACTGACCATGGCCACCCCTTATCAATCTGACATTCAGACCCCTCTCCTTGGGCTATGGTTAATTTCCAAATAAAGACAATAATAAGATAATGGTTGTACCCAGTGTCATGCAGCTATCCTACATACAACTAATAGCACACTAATCCCTTCCCCAGAAAGGAAGCAAAGTTCTTTGGGGATGTTTACTCTTCTAATACCCCATGACTTAAAAACTGATATAGAATCAATGAAACTTAAATATTGATGTAATGCAATAGATCTTCTGTTACAAGATGAAGAATAAGAGATCAACAAAAACAAAGGTAATTGCTTAATATATGTGCATACAACATATAGATGTATTCATAAACAAGTAGGGAAGAAATTCTCATGACAGTTACAACCATCGCTTCTGTCACTGGTCACATAGATATAGTTGGTATTTATAGCTACCTTCTTCTCCTGCCCAGCCTGTATGCTTTGACCTTCAGCGAGCACCTCAGCCAGTCATGGTTCTTTGCCTGGTTGGGTGGTCCACACCTCTGTTCCTGAAAGACCTGGGTCATTTGTCATCCTGTCTGGATTGAGTTGCAATTTCCCATTGAGTTTAATCACAGGACATGGCAATGCTAAGAGATGCCCCAAAGGATATGTATTCCAGACACATTCTTCTTTATCCCCATTGTGGGGTAGTAGTCCAACTTCCCCGTTAGTCTTTATCAATCATCCTATTACAGAGAAAGAGAGGAGAGAGAGAGAGAGAGAGAAAGAGAAAGTGAGAGAGTGGGAAATCAGCTCTCAGGGAGGATGGCCACACCACCATCTTTTCTTCTCCTGGGATTTTGGGCACAGACATGCATACATGCTGTGTTTTCAAGATGCTAGGTCCAGAACTTGAAGCACACAGTTGTCCACATGGAATCCAGCTGCCTTAACCACCATGCCACCAGCTGGCCCCAATTTTTATTATTTTAAAGGGATTGAATATGGGATTTTGATTGACAATCATTTGTCTTTCAATACTCTAAATATGTCATTCTACTGCTTTTTGACCTCGTTGCTTCTGGCGAGAAATTAGCTTTTAATCTCATCGAAGTTTCATTGTATATGAAAAATTCCTTCTCTCTTGGTGCTTTCAAGATTCTCTGTATTTTTCCCCCAACAATTTGATTAAATGTACCTCTCCATGAATTTCCTTGAGTTTATCCTACTTAGAATTTATCAAACATATAGAAACTTTCAAATGTATAGAAAATTATAAATTCTCAAATGCATAGATTCATTTACTTTATAAAAATTTAAGAGTTTCAATCATTTATTTCTCAAACCTTTCTTCTACTTTCTCTTTTCCCACACCTTCTGGGACTCCTACTATGCATATTGTGACTTATCGATAGTCCTTCAGGAAATTATGTCATGTTTCCTTCATTCTTTTTTCTTTCTGTTCTTCATATTGGATAATTAGGGTAATTTTTAATAAGTTCATCTTTAAATTTACTAATTCTTCTTCCTGCTGAAATATACCTTTTAACTTTTTTTATAATTTTTTATTCTAGTTATTTATACTCTTAACTCCCTAATTTTATCTAATTTATATACGTATATACATACACATATATACACATACACAAATACATACATATCTTTTTGATATTTTCTCTTTTTTTACTTCTTTATTTCATTTTCTCTTTTACATTCAATCACATTATTTAGCTTACAAACTGAATATTTCAACATGTGAACATGTCTCCCTAGTCCAGTTGATAAAACTATAAAAGTATTTTCAACAGATAATACCACATTTTTTTCCCATTAATGTTTTGCCTCTCTATTTTTCTTCTAAATGTCCTTCCTCAGACTCTACTCTTAAAGAGTAGAGTCTTTTTGATATTTTCTATTTGATTAGACAGTGTTCTCATATTTCCCTTTACGTTCTTAAACATTCTAAACTCTTAAACACATTTAAAATAGCTAACTTAGTGACCAGCAGTTAGCGTAATGGCTATGTCGCTGGACTCCCACGTGGTCGACCGCGGTTCGCGTCCCGGACCTGGTGGCTTAAACTCACGCCGGGCGTGTGTGCGTGCGTGCCCAAGATCCCAAGAGGAGAATGGAAGAGAAGGGATTGAGGCATGGCCATCCCCCCTGGGGGGGTGATTTCTCACTTTCTATCTCTCTGTCTCTCTCTCTCTGGCGAGCGCACGCACCCTATAGCAAAAACCTCTTAAAAAAATAGTTAATTTATAACCTTTGTCTACTAGGTCTAATAATTGGGCTTCCACAAGAACGGTTTTTATGGACTGCATTTTCCTTGTGTATAAGTCATGTATTTTTCCTTTCCTTGCATGTCCTAATTTTTCTTTATTGAAAGCTAGACATTTTATGTAATATTGTGTCAACTCCGAAAATCAAAATCCCCGTCACCCTAGAGTTTGCGGTCACTGTTTCCTATTGCAATACTTGTTGTTATAGTCTGCTTACTTACTTTTCTGAACTAATTCTCTTAAGTCTGTGTTCTCTGTCAGGTTTTGCTGTTGAAGCCTCTACTCACAAAGCTTAATGATCTGCTAATGATTTTACAAGATTCCTGAAGTGGCTTAAATTGAACAAATCTCCCAGTTTCTGTTAAGGAGGTCTGTGTGTATGTTTGGGCATGCCTTCAAATTCAAGCAGGGGGGCTGGCAGGTAATGTGGTGGTTAAGGTGCTGGACTCCCACATGGCTGACCGCGGTTCGAGTCCTGGACCTGGCAGCTTGCTCTCTCACTTTATCTTCCTTTCTCTGTCTCTCTCTGGTCAAATTAAAAAACTAATATTAAGGAAGACTGAATTAATAAATAATTATATTTTAAAAATTAAGCAGGTACTCTGATTTTCCTTGTTTTTTTCAGGGCTTATAAGTCAGAATATATGAAGGTTTTTCAAAGCCTCAGCTTTCCTGTTTAACCTATTACATTAACCCCTTGTTTACTCAAACTGTATCCCTTGCAGCTGCCAGGATGAAACACTTGTCTGTGATTGTTTTCAGCAAACAGCCTGTTGGGGAGAAGGCGAGCTGCTACTCGGGTGGCTGACTTACACTGAGCGTGCACTGACAAGCTGAATACGGAACCTCTGTGACAAGGAGGCTTTGAAGCAGCTCCAGCTTTGTGCCATTCCCTCGGGTACTCTGCGGTGTGCTGTGACTTTTCAAGGCTGCTGCTGACCCAGAGAACCCAAATAGGACCACAGTAAGTCAAATCACAAGCAAAGCTCTTTGTTCTTACCAAGATTTAATCATTTTTCTCAAATAAATATACTCCCAAGATGGTTGCAAGCCCTTTAATAACTTCCAGTTTTGAAAACGCTGATTTTTGCCAATTTTTGTATTTTTCATTGCTGTTATGAAGTTGTAAAATTTTGGATTTTACAATCTGCCATTTTCATTGGCATAAACTACTAATTCCACCTTAATATTTATTTTCCTTAAAACTTATCTATTGCGTTATTATTCCTACTACATTTTCAATTATTTCCTTTCTACAGATGTATGTTCTCTTACTGAATTCTCCAATTTATCATCTACATTCTTAAATGTTATCAATTTCATTTTAAAGTTCATATAGAATAACTTCTTTATCTGGAAATCCTGTGGATCTGTTTCTAGTGTGTGTTTTTTCTCTTGGCTCTGTTATCTTGCTTCTGTATGCCTTGACTTTGTATGCCAGGCTGGTATGCCAGAGACGTTTTTGTTGAATGTCAGACATTGTACATGAAATTCATATAGATAATGTAATGACACTGTCTTACTTCAAAAAAGAATTTACTACTTCAGCTGGCAGGCTTTTATGCTAGGGTTAGTTCCAAGCTGTGAATTCATTTATTTGAAGCTGTGTTTCAGTGTTTGTAAATTCTTGTCTAATTCTGGCTTGCTCTTTCTCTTCTGTAGCAGTCCAGAGATTCCAAATCAAAGTTTGGATCATTTTCTAGTTTTTCCTCCGTGGGGGTCTGAGAAAATATGTCTGTCTCCTGGCCACATAAGAGTTCCAAAAGCTCTGTTTGGTTCCTTCCTCCCTCGGCTGCCACTGAAACATTCAACACACAGGCAGAGCCTAGAGCGTCGAGGCCAGCCTGGGTCAGCCACACTTCCTCAACTCCTGCCTCACCTGCCGACCTCCGAGCGAGAAGCAAACGTCTTTGGGGGTAGCTTGTTACATAGAATGAGCGTGGGATTGACTGCTGGGTATAGCACCTTCAAAATTTCTTTCAGTTGAGAGAGAGAGAGGGAGAGAAAGAGAGAGAGAAGGAAAGTGAGAAAGCAAGCTGGCAGGTCCAGGCCTTGAAGCACGGTTGTCCATGTGGGAGTCTAGTTCCTTAACCACCACACCACCTGCCAGATCCAGATGTAGCACCTTTTCCTTTCAAGACTTATTATCTCTGTATCCCAGTATTTGCATGCACCTCACAGACAATTCTTTTCCTATAAGGCTGCTGGTCTGTTCAGCCAAAAGAATAAATTCATTCATCAAACCTATTTTTGGAGATAGTGAACCTTAAGTTTATTTCAAGCTTCCACTTTGGAGAAGCACACTTAGATTCTTGGTCTATTCCCCGACTCCTCTTAGGTCTAGCACAGAGATCTCAGACAATTCCGCATTGTAACAGCCATGAACTTGTAAGCCTTCATGTAGAATATGTTAGCTAGTGACTGGCTGTCTCTGTATCCCCAGCCTAGTTCCGGCATCTGCTACTTATTCAATACATGCGTGTAGAGGGAAGGGTACCGAGTCAATGTCCAGCTAATGTGTGATGTTTCGTGGCACATGGAGCTCTTTAACAAGCACTATTTGAGTCTTACACCAAGTTACCAAGGTTATTTACCAAGTTGCATAGGGAAGAAACTATCTTTGCTACAAGCTTTGTGTCCACATTATAAATAAATAAATTAGACCTCTATGAGGTTGGGAACTGGTCTGAGATGTTAAGACTTTTGAGTCAGAGAGAGCCAGGGCTAGAATCCATGTTCTTTTAACTTTGCAATATGGCATCCCATGCAATCTGGCTTTCATGGGTAGACTGATGGCAATTTTGAAAGGCTTTTGGCACCAGATTTGGCCTTCAGTCAGTGTTGGCAATGGCCATCAAGTTCAGTCAGCACATGGAACCATGATACCTTTGAAATTCAGAATTTGTCCACTGGATAACAGAGCTGAGGAATATGAAGACCTGTACCCACTTTAACTGGGAACACTGACAAAGTAGAGCGTTGCAGGCTGTTTCGGATGCTTTCATGTGAGAGGATGCTTGTGTTTGTAGAGAATTATGCCAGGAGGCCGCTGGCAGCTTTTGTCAGATGACATAGAAACATCTGTTCCAATAAATATCCTTCTCACAGACTCATCTGCAGGGAGCACAGATCTCCTCCGAAACATGACAGCAGACCTGGTTGGGTGGCCTTGGACAGGATTTAGTTGTTTTCTGGGACTTTCTGGTGAAGCACGAAGGGCCTAGAATTCCAGGTCACCCGTGAACGGGAGGTAGCTGAGCATGGCTGACGTGTAGGTACTGTTCTTGGTAGCCGTTGCCTGGATTGTGCTGTGCCAGGCCTGGGGGGATTGTCCCAGGGTGTCCTACCAGATGAGGTGGCAGGCAAACATCTCAATGGTCAAGGTACAGTGTCTAATGATGCTCTGTCCCTCCCACCAACTCCTGAGATATGGATAGATTTTCTGTTACAGTAAGAAGTGGCCTAAACACAGAGAGGAAGAGGCTTCAAGAGACTGGACAAGTCCTAGTGAAACGTTCCCCTTTGAAACTGGAGCAAGGGAGGAGGCCGTCAATGTGACTCATGACTCAGGTGGTCGGGAGGACCCAGGTTGCTGCCAATGGCGTGGGGCTCTGTCCACATTATAGGACCCTCAGGAAGCTCGCTACTGGGAAGCACCTTACAAGTCCTGTTACATCCCTTGTGATCCCAATCCTGAATACCACGCTGCGGGACCTGGCCTCCATGTTGACACCACTAGACAGACAGAGCTTTTCTTTCCACCCCTGACTTAGAACTTCCTTTGACATTACGTGTGGCAGAGGGCAGTGGCTACACGAGACCATCGTGGTCCAGGGCCCAGGATGAGGTCAACTTGTTCAGCACCACCCAAAGGCAGAGCACAGCTGTCTACAGGGGGACACCATGCTCTCAAGTCCAGTGTCACTGTGGGTCACTGCCACAGTGTGAGGCTAGTCCAATCCCCACCGGCTGGATGCACCATTAATTGGCAAATGTGCACTCCATCCCTCCTGCATAGTAGACGCTTCCTGTGTGAGAGTGAGATTTCTGGAGATGTGATCCATCAGTCAGGGTATGTACGTGGGGACTTCGAAAAGTTCCTGGAGTAATGGTCTGGAATCCGTGTTCCTTTCACTTTGCCAGATAGTGTCGCACGCAATCTGGTTTTTGTGGAAAGACTGAGGGCATTATAGAAAGCCATTCGGCACTGGCTCAGCCTCCAGACAGCGTTGGGGAGGGACCTGCACCTGCAGGCACGTCAGCTGCCGCCCGGTCAGGGCCCACCTGGGACTCTGGACCCTCGCTGCTTGGCTTGTGGGGCGGGAGGTGTCTCACAAGACAAGCAAATCCTATTATTAAGTGATTAAAAATAAGAGATACAACCTAGCTGTCAGCACAGGCTCCACCATGGTCACTTCTGTGAATGGTGAGATGGGCCATTGCGTGCATTCGTAAAGGGCCGGGGTCCTGAGAAGGCAGCGAGGTCAGCGCGGCTTCTTTCTCTTGCCATTATTAGCTGAAGAACAATGGGTGTCCTTTACGGTTTTTAAGGTTGAGAAACAGAAGGAAGTGAGAAGGAGGCACACGGGGACCGTGAAGTGGTTGATGGACCCCTGTCAAAGCGCACCAAGTCGCCCTCGTTTGCTGAGGAGCGAGCGGGGACAGAGTCATGGAAGAGAAGACTGAAGATTCGCGGGTGTTTTCCTGCCGAAGCCTGGGCTGTCGGGACACTCACGGCGTGGCGAGCAGGTGCTCGCATTCTCTGGCCCTCCAGAAAATCCCCGAGGAAATGCCGTGAGCATCCCGAAAGCCTTTGCCCTTGACTGAATCGCCTTGCTTTGATGGAACCGCTTCCTCTTCTTGGTAGCCGTTGCCTGGATCGTGCTGTGTCTTCAGGATCACAGGTGAAGCCCCGCGTCCTTTTCTGTCACAACTCTTCGAAGAAATGCTTCCAGATCGTCTTGGTCCCTCAGCGTGTTGCTAACAGAGACGACCCGAGCCCGTGGCTCTGGGAAGATAGAAGTTTAAAGACTCACAGTCTGCTGGCAGGCCCCCGAAGTCCCAGGCCCACGGCATGGCCAGCAGAAGCCCAGGAGAGAGCGGGCGTGTGAGGAGAGAGCGAGGTCTGGATGGGATCTCCCTTTTGTGGGAACTAACGCCTTTCCATGAGAGCTTTGACTCCCTGGGTCTCGAGAGATGTCATTCATAGATTCATAAAGCCGCTGTTCGTGATGCCAGAACCATGAGCGCTCCCCGCTCACGGCCGCGAGGCCTTGCCTGGACACCGCGAGGATGAGGGTTCTGGAATACCTTTACAGTGCAGACAACACGCAAAGTTCCAGGGGACAGCCTCAAACCGTAGCAAGCTCTTTTTTTAATTCTTTATTTAAGTCTATTTATTTATTATTATTATTTTTACAGGTTTTTGCCTTAGGGCATGTGTGCTTGCCAGAGAAAGAGAGAGAGAGAGAGAGAGAGAGAGAGAGAGAGGGAGAGAGAAAGAGAAAGAGAGACAAGAGGGAAAGTGAGAAATCACTCCCTGGGGTATAGCCACACCACAATCCCTTCTCCTCCACTCTCCTCCCTGGATCTTGGGAGGACACATACACATGTGCCTGGGTGTGGGACTTTAAGCCACCCGGTCTGGGACTTCAGCCTTGGTCAGCCACGTGGGAATCCAGCAATATGACTGTAGGATCACCTGCTGGCCCCTAATTTGACCAGAGAGAGTAAGTAGGCCACCAGGTCCAGGACTCGACTGCGTCAGTCGTAGGACTTCTGCGCCTTAACCACCATGCCGCCTGCCGGCCCCCATCGCAGGTTTCTGCTACACTCATTTACAATAAATTGTTTTAAGAAAAGTTTTACTGTAAGGAGCTTGTGCTCACCAGAGAGATGGGGAGAGAGAGAGGAGAGAGCAAGAAATCACCCCCTGGGGGGATGGCCACACTGCGATCTTGTCTCCTCCATTCTCCTCTCAGGGTCTTGGGCACGCACATGCGCCCGACGTGAGGTGTTTTTTTTTTTTTTATTTTCTCTCTCTTTTTTTTTTTTTTTTGGAGAGGTTTTTGCTATAGGGCGCATGTGCTCACCAGAAAGACAGAGACAGAAAGCAAGAAATCACCCCCGGGGAGATGGCCACGCTGCAATCTTGTCTCCGTTCTCTGCTTGGGATCTGGGGCATGCACATGCACCTGGCGTGAGTTTTAAGTCTCTGGGTGGGGACCTGAACCGATCCACTACGTGGGAGCCCAGTGATGTGAGCATTTTGCCGTTTGCTGGTTGCTAGGTAAGGATTTCCACTGGGAGCTCTGCTCCTGTGCGCGGTGGCTCTGCCACAGCAGTGGTGCCAGCACACTCTGGGAGAGGTGGAGGGCGGGACCGTCCCTGCTGTCATCTTCAGGAAGGACACACAGGGCAGTTCTCGCCGTTGGACGGGTGGTCTGCCACCGGGGCCGGGTGTCTTCTTCCTTCTTAGGATGACATAGCCATTCATAAACTGCCGATTTCTGTGGGGCCTTGTGCTCGTACGCTCTTCATGAAGACTAGACGATTGACCTCCTGTCGTCCGGCGTGGCCGTCAGCCTGAGGTCGCTCTCGCTCCACTCTGGGAGCTCACGCTGCTCCGGGAGGAGCCCTGTTCAAGCTGGCGTCCTAGCCCCCTAATGCCTCAGACTAGGTCCCGTGCAGACGAATTATACGAAAGTATATGTAATTTTATTTTAGTACAAAAAAATTGTTTTTAAATCCATGTGTAGTTTTTTCATAATATGCATAATTTTAATGAATTTTTTGAAAGCCACACACAGTCACACGTTACTTCACAACAGGAACCCATTGTGGAAGAGGTGCTGCGAGCTGCCTTCGCTGCGGGAGCACCCAGGCGGCACGCACACCGGCCGGCACAGCCCGCTCCTCACGCCCCTGCACAGGGCAGGCTGCCGCTGCCGGGCCAAGCCCGGTCCTGCGCGGCCGCGCTGAGTGCGTCGTGGGATTTAAGTGTGTCTAGCGCGCTGGTAAGCAGTAGTGTGTGTGAACATCTAAACAGAGGCAGCGCAGTGCAAATGTGGAGCAGAAATAAAAAGGAAAAGCTGGTGCGCGTGTACAGAGCCCGGGTCTGGGATGGCCCGCCCGGCGAGTCTGCGAGTGAGCACGCAGCGTGTGCCAGGGCGGAGGGCCGGGGCTGGGTCTGGGGTCTGGGGTCTGGGTCAGGGTCCGGGGGCTGAGAGCCTTGGTCGGGGTCCGGGGGCCATGATTTGGCCGAGGGCCGAGGGCTGGCCGCCGCGTGCCACTGCGCATGACCACCGCACACCTGGGCCACTCGGCAAGGAGGATGTTTTTCTTTCTTGAATAATAAATTAGCTTATTGTAGTATTTTTTACTTTTTAAACTTTACTGTTTTTAGCATTTTTTACTTTAGTATTAGTACAGAGCTTAAAATAAAAACACCTTTTAGCTGTACAAAAATATTTTCTTTCCTTATATTCTTGTTCTACAAGCTCTTTTTTTTTTTTTGGGAGAGGTATTTTTGCTATAGGGCGCGTGCGCTCGCCAGACAGAGAGAGAGAGACAGAGAGACAGAAAGTGAGAAATCGAAATCACCCCCCCCCCCCCAGGGGGAATGGCCACGCCGCAATCCCTTCTCCTCCATTCTCCTCTCGGGATCTTGGGCACGCACGCACACGTGCCCAGCACGAGTTTTAAGTCACCGGGTCCGGGACGCGAACTGTGGTCGACTACGTGGGAGTCCAGCGACATAGCCATTACGCTAACTGCTGGTTCCCGACAAGCTTTTTTTCTATATTTGCTATAGATATTTATTATCTATATTTACTTTTTTTAGTTTTTACTTTTTAAATATTTTTGTTCAATCATGAGACACACTAGCCAGCCATGGCCGGACAACAGGAGGACCCCACTGTGTGTGGCTGTATCCACACTGAGCCCAGGTCCAGCTCGGGCCCAACCCAGGTGTGGGGTGCCTACCGGGGAGGCTGGGGCAGGCAGATGGAGAGGTGGTGAGGCCTGTCAGAGACAATTTCCTCCCTCTCCCTCTCTTTCCACTTCCTGCTCACATTCTCTTTCTCTGTCTCTCCTTGAATAAAAGCAAAACAAAACAAATATAAAAACTAAGGCCCAGACACACACAGAGGCCTAGGCCCACGTGGGGTCAGGGTCACCCACTGACGTCTGCAGCACCTCCTGTCTCATCCTATGGATGACAAGGGTGAACAAGAGAGGTGGGACTGCATGGGACACAGGAGAAAGTGACACCCAGAGACACTGCTGGGGAGAAGGGGTGCAGCTGGGGCCTCACTGCAGGGGGAGGTGCAGCAGGAACACAGTCGGGTCCTCACTGCAGGGGGAGGTGCAGCAGGAACACAGTCGGGTCCTTACTGCAGGGGGAGGTGCAGCAGGAACACAGCTGGGTCCTCACTGCAGGGGGAGGTGCAGCAGGAGCACAGCTGGGTCCTCACTGCAGGGGGAGGTGCAGCAGGAGCACAGCTGGGTCCTCACTGCAGGGGGAGATGCAGCAGGAGCACAGCTGGGTCCTCACTGCAGGGGGAGGTGCAGCAGGAACACAGTCGGGTCCTCACTGCAGGGGGAGGTGCAGCAGGAACACAGCTGGGTCCTTACTGCAGGGGGAGGTGCAGCAGGAACACAGCTGGGTCCTCACTGCAGGGGAGGTGCAGCAGGAGCACAGCTGGGTCCTCACTGCAGGGGGAGGTGCAGCAGGAGCACAGCTGGGTCCTCACTGCAGGGGGAGGTGCAGCAGGAGCACAGCTGGGGTCCTCACTGCAGGGGGAGGTGCAGCAGGAGCACAGCCGGGTCCTCACTGCAGGGGGAGGTGCAGCAGGAACACAGCCGGGTCCTCACTGCAGGGGGAGGTGCAGCAGGAGCACAGCCGGGTCCTCACTGCAGGGGGAGGTGCAGCAGGAACACAGCCGGGTCCTCACTGCAGGGGGAGGTGCAGCAGGAACACAGCCGGGTCCTCACTGCAGGGGGAGGTGCAGCAGGAACATAGCCGGGGTCCTCACTGCAGGGGGAGGTGCAGCAGGAGCACAGCCAGGTCCTCACTGCAGGGGGAGGTGCAGCAGGAGCACAGCCGGGTCCTCATGGGAAGGCTTATCCTAGAACCCCCAGTCATGCCAGGCACACATATGTGCCTGAGCCCAAGCCAGCTGAGACCAGCCATGGATTACAGCGTAGAGACCCTGTCGGCATGCCTGCCTTGCTGTCTCTGTCTCTTATGTGGAAGAGATAAATAAGTAATCTTAGAAATGACATGAAAAGGAGATGCACAACAGAAACACGAGAGGCCAGGGTGTCGGCAGGTGTGCCCAGCGTGGGGTCTGACAGCGGGCTGTTCCGTAAGAGCAGCGGAATGCACTTCAGAGCAGCCAAGTCAGTAGGTAAGTGCCCATGCTGGGAACCTAGCTGGGACGGCAGTGCCAGGAGTTCTCCAGTGCACGCGCTCACACGCAGTGTCCCTGTGCAACCGGCAGCACTGCGGTTTGTTCATATCACATCACGGCGTTGCATGAACACGTGAGCGCTGTGTGGTGCTGGCTGCTGTCAGCTGGGCCGTCTCTGGTCGGGCCTTTCAGCTCCGCCATGCTCTATGAGTCACTGTGGTGGCTGAGTGGCATTGTTACGCAGCTCATAACTGTGTGCAGTGCGCACGTATGATACATGTTATAAGGGATTGGCTCACATGATGGAGGCTGAGAACTCCCACGACCTGTCATCTGTGAGCTGCAGACCCGGGACATCTGGGGGTGTGGGTCAGTCTGGAGGCTGAGGACCAGGAGAGCCAACCGTGTATGTTCAAGGTCGAGTCCTGTAGACCGGAGCCTTGGCTCTGCGTGGCAGCAGGGAGGGGAGTCCTCACTGCACTTCCTGTTCTGTTCAGAAGACGGCCCACCCACCAACTCCGTCACCTGGTCAGATGTTCACGTCACCCCCAGAATAACGTCAGACCAAATGTCTCGGCACCCCGTGGCCCAGGCAAGTTGACGTATGCATGACCCATCACAGGAGATGACGCCTGCTGCGCAGCTGTGTGACCGGGGCGAGTTCTGCAACTCTCTGGGCTGGAGTTCTCACTTTCAGAATGAGGGGACAGACAGTAAGCACCTCACAGGGGCGCGGCGAGGCAAAACTGTAAAGTGGCGCGCACGGCTGAGCAAGCATCTTGCGTGTGGTAAGCACCAACGCTGCGGCGCTCTCGGTTCTGGCTGTCACAGCGTCCTGTGGAGCACGTGGCTGCCAACGCTGACCGCCACACTGCAGGCGGCACGGCGCGCTGCCCTCCCTCACTTCCAGACTCCCGTCACCAGGGCCGAGCTCCTGGGGGAACACTGCTCGGATTAATGAGCAAAGCCTCCAAACGGAATGCTTCCTCCTCCTCCCCTCTGTCTCTGCCAAGTAAGGTCAGTCACCAGAAACGAGAAAGCAAATTTCTCTTATCTGGAGCGTCCCACAAACAAGCCTTAATTAAAAAAAAATAAAAGTTTTAGAGCAGCTAAACTGGAAATACATAAACTCCCGGCAGAAAGCACTTACTAGCAACTATTAAACACAGAAACGAGTGTCCTGATTTATCTTCCTTCTCCAAACCCAGGAGCTGCAGCGAGCCGTGCTGTGCTCCGGAGGTTGGGAAGGGGGCGTCGGCCGCGCTTTGAGAGACACACACGGTGACCTACATTTCGCTGCAATTTTGGATGATTAAGATTACAAATGAAATTACTGTTAATTGACCCTATAAATTTTACATATGAAAAGAAACATTTTCTTAATGAGTGCAAGTTTGTAATGTAGCTGTGTTTTAATAATGGCTTAGAAAATTAAAAAACAAACGCACACGTGCCTGTTTCAGAGATGGACCCTGTGCCGTGACAGCCTCGGCCTGTCCCCTCGCGGGCGGCGTACCTCTTGGGAGAAGCACACGCTGGTCTTGCCTGGAAGGGTTCAGGCTCCCTCTGAGGTCAGCCTGCAGGGGTGGATCTGCAACCCGTCCCGCTGCCCAGGACTCTCCCCACATCCCCACGGCCTCCCACCCACTCGGGGGCCTCCCTTGCTTGCTGGGTCCCCTTTGCATGCAGCCCCAGTACTTTCTGCAACGTTGATTCTTCATTCTCTTGCTCGACCAATGCTAGTCCAACCCACTCCTGCCCTGGAAGCCCTGCTTGGGGCTCAGGGTTCAGGTCGCAGTGCTGAACCAGACCCTCTGCCCCTGCCTCCCGAGGTGACTGCGGTGGCGGAGGGGGCCACTAAAGGGAAGAAAGAGGGGCCAGACGGTGGCAATGCTGTGAGGCTACCCCACGGGGAAGGTCCCAAGCCATATCGGAGACCTCCCTGAATGCAGCAGGAGCCCGCACCCAGGGCTGGCTGAGGCCGGGGGTGGACAGTGCTGTGAAGACCCTGCGGGGGGTGCTGTCTCTCTGTGTTTTTCTCTTGTTTACGGAAGAGATAAATAAATAAATAAACTTCTAAAGAACAAACGAATTAACACCCGATTGTGCATTTTGATAGGGCCTCTAGAGAGCAGACCGAGGCCCACTACGTGTGGGGTGAGCCCAGGGCACACCTGCACCCCATCCTGACCTGACCGGCTTGAGCCCGGGCGGGCAGGCCACCTGGAGGCACCTGCTCACTGTGCTCCTGCAGCAGCCCGGTGTGGAAGGGGCCAAGGGGCCACCATCTCTGATGCAGCTGGCTCAAAGAGGAGCCCACCCGAGGCCCGTGTGACCCAGACCCCATGCACTTCCCCGAGCCATTTGCCCCAAGCGCACAGATTGGATCTGGAAGTCTCTGTGTGCACAGGGACTCTGAAGCCCTGCTCCTGGAGGGGGCGGTAGAGGTAGGGAGGTATCACCTCCTGGGCTCCTTCAAGGTTGGCCTGCCTTTGGGTCCCCAGAGCCTCAGGCACAGCCTCTGACAAGTGGCCTTATTGCCATGACGACCCTGGACCACAGTGTAGCCATTCGCTGCGCTGTGCTGCACATAGTAGGTGCCCAATGACGCACCTCAGCAAGGAGAGGCTCAAACCTTGGTATCAGCTCTTGGTCCTGTCCCAGCACGGCCCCAGATAAACCACGGTTCCTGACTCGCCTCTGGCCTGAAAACGCCAAATGCTGCAGCTGTAAGAGCTTCTCCTTGCAGAGAACAGCAGGTGCCCACGTGGTCCGAAGCACAGGAGGCCCGCCCTGCGCTAGGCAGCCCCGTGCGTAGAAGGACTCTACCGCTGGGCCCCAGCTCCACAGGCCGCACCTTCCTGGCCCCCCTCTGCCCTGGTCCTGGCCAGCACTCACTCACCCACCTGCCTGGAGGGGAGCACCTTGCTGGCCCCAAAATGCTTGCTCGCCGTCTGCAAGGAGATTTCAGGACTCCTCCTGCAAGTCGCTTCTGGATGTCAAAATGTTGACTTTGTCCCTGCTAAAATGCGCCTCCGAGAAAAAATCCCGTCTTTTCAACATTTCTGCCATCCCTGTCATCTGCAGCATATGTTCATGCATAATGATGTTCGTAAGTGAAGTGACATTTCAGAGTAATGAGGCTCCAGTGACAATGTGTGAGAGATGTGACAAGTTTCTCTACTATGAAGAAGGAGGGGAGACAGCCAGAATCCCGGCCGGCCGCCCAGCCGCAGTGGCTCCTGCCTGGGCTTTGGGCCTTGTGTGCGGTGCGGGTGCAGCTGGGCCATGGGGGCCATCCACAAGCCTGCAGGAGCTGAGGCCACCGGCTCCACTGCCTGCAGGAGCCACAAGGTCGTGGGTGACAGGGTCACAGAGTGGAAGGGCAGGGCTGGAAGATGGGAACTGGACAAGGGCCAACAACGGGCCAGGCAGGACCACGGGATTCCCGCCAGAACGGGACCTCAGGCAGGCCACTCCTTCTCCTACCCTGATTGGCTCCTCGTCACCTCCCAGGAGCGAAGTGGGCAAACTGCAGAAGCAGCTCCTGGCTGGCACCGGCATCTTGGGAGGGGGAGTGTGCTGGAACCGGAACCGGAACCAGAACTGGAACCAGAACCAGAACCAGCTGCTCTCTTTTTGTAATACATCCCTCTCAGCCAGGGCTGCAGGGCCACCTCAGTGAAGGCTTGGCCGACAGGGTCCTCGGTGGCGCCTACTCCTTGGGGGGAGGAGTGCTCCTAGCCTGGGTCTCTAAGGGTGGGAGCAGGGTGCCGCTGCCCTGTAGGGCTCCCTCTCGAGACCCGGGGCAGCTCAAGGCTGTTGGCTGCACCCTCTGAGAGCTGAGAGGACCCAGCTCCTGCCTGCAGGCCTCCTGCGTGGCCTCCGCCCCAAAGCCTCCCTCCTCCAGTGGGAGCTGGGCACAGCTGTCCTGGCTGGACTCACTCCAAGCAGCACCAGGGCCCAGGGAGCTCTCCTTGCTGAGGGCCGCTGCTGGTGCCCCTACTCCTCAGACCCCAAGTGGCTGTGGGCCTGTGCAGCCCTCCACGCTTTCCCTGACACACCAAGTTGTCTTGTCAAAGGCAGTTCACTATGCTAGGAAGAGGCCACCAGCAGAACTCATTCATTAGTTCAACTGCGTAACTCGATCATTTATTCAGCGAACATTGGCCGAATGTCCAGGTGTGCCTGGGCCTGGGAAGGGGAAGTTGACAAGGCCCCACCTGTACTGCACTGAACAGCCCTGTGCACTGCCCTCAAATGACCTGACCCCTTCCTGGGAGGTCCAGCCCTTTGTCCTGGGGGCAGTGACCACTGTCGGCTTCCACACTGGCCAGGGAGGCACAGGAGGTGGCCATGACCTTGGCACTTGCTGCAGACGTCCACGTGTTGGTCCTGGTTGGTGCAGAACGTTTTCATCCCTCACTCCCTGGGGCTTGTTAAGTGGGACTAAGGATATTGAAGGTCGTCAGCTTTCCAAGTGGACCTTTTCACTTGGGGCCAACTGCAGAGATGACTCCTGAGGAAGCATGTTTGCCCAATCAAGACATCCCACAGTCCCTGTGGAACCACATTAGGACCGCACCCCCATTTTCCACTATCCCTAATTTCTGTGCCTTCCCTCTCAGGGGCTGGGAATGTAAGGAAGCATGCCTTTGCTTCATTCCCTGACAAAGCTAAAAAAGGAAATGAGACTTTGCTACAGGAGTACATTCACGGACAGGGTGATGAGTGTGGGGTTGTGGTACACTGTTGTCCTCAGAGAGACAGGGCTGAACCAGCCTCTCCACAGTCCATCCTCTCCATAATACATCCTCTCCACCGTCCATCCTCTCCACAGTCCATCCTCTCCACGGTCCATCCTCTCCACGGTCCATCTTCTCCACGGTCCATCCTTTCCACGGTCCATCCTCTCCACGGTCCATCCTCTCCACGGTCCATCCTCTCCACGGTCCATCCTCTCCACGGTCCATCCTCTCCCTGGTCCATCCTCTCCCTGGTCCATCCTCTCCACAGTCCATCCTCTCCACCGTCCATCCTCTCCACCGTCCATCCTCTCCACGGTCCATCCTCTCCACGGTCCATCCTCTCCACGGTCCATCCTCTCCCTGGTCCATCCTCTCCACGGTCCATCCTCTCTATAGTCCATCCTCTCCACCGTCCATCCTCTCCACGGTCCATCCTCTCCACCGTCCATCCTCTCCACGGTCCATCCTCTCCACGGTCCATCCTCTCCACTGTCCATCCTCTCCACGGTCCATCCTCTCCACGGTCCATCCTCTCCCTGGTCCATCCTCTCCACGGTCCATCCTCTCTATAGTCCATCCTCTCCACCGTCCATCCTCTCCACGGTCCATCCTCTCCACCGTCCATCCTCTCCACGGTCCATCCTCTCCACGGTCCATCCTCTCCCTGGTCCATCCTCTCCACGGTCCATCCTCTCCTGGTCCATCCTCTCCACAGGTCCATCCTCTCCACCGTCCATCCTCTCCACGGTCCATCCTCTCCACCGTCCATCCTCTCCACGGTCCATCCTCTCCACCGTCCATCCTCTCCACGGTCCATCCTCTCCACGGTCCATCCTCTCCCTGGTCCATCCTCTCCACGGTCCATCCTCTCCACGGTCCATCCTCTCCACGGTCCATCCTCTCCACGGTCCATCCTCTCCACGGTCCATCCTCTCTCTGGTCCATCCTCTCCACGGTCCATCCTCTCCACGGTCCATCCTCTCCACCGTCCATCCTCTCCCTGGTCCATCCTCTCCACGGTCCATCCTCTCCACGGTCCATCCTCTCCACGGTCCATCCTCTCTCTGGTCCATCCTCTCCACCGTCCATCCTCTCCACCGTCCATCCTCTCCACGGTCCATCCTCTCCACGGTCCATCCTCTCCACGGTCCATCCTCTCCACGGTCCATCCTCTCCACGGTCCATCCTCTCCACGGTCCATCCTCTCCCTGGTCCATCCTCTCCACAGTCCATCCTCTCCACCGTCCATCCTCTCCACCATCCATCCTCTCCACGGTCCATCCTCTCCACGGTCCATCCTCTCCACTGTCCATCCTCTCCACGGTCCATCCTCTCCACGGTCCATCCTCTCCCTGGTCCATCCTCTCCACGGTCCATCCTCTCTATAGTCCATCCTCTCCACCGTCCATCCTCTCCACGGTCCATCCTCTCCACCGTCCATCCTCTCCACGGTCCATCCTCTCCACGGTCCATCCTCTCCACGGTCCATCCTCTCCACGGTCCATCCTCTCCACGGTCCATCCTCTCCCTGGTCCATCCTCTCCACGGTCCATCCTCTCTATAGTCCATCCTCTCCACCGTCCATCCTCTCCACGGTCCATCCTCTCCACCGTCCATCCTCTCCACGGTCCATCCTCTCCACGGTCCATCCTCTCCCTGGTCCATCCTCTCCACGGTCCATCCTCTCCACGGTCCATCCTCTCCACGGTCCATCCTCTCCACGGTCCATCCTCTCCACGGTCCATCCTCTCTCTGGTCCATCCTCTCCACAGTCCATCCTCTCCACAGTCCATCCTCTCCACCGTCCATCCTCTCCACGGTCCATCCTCTCCACCGTCCATCCTCTCCACGGTCCATCCTCTCCACCGTCCATCCTCTCCACGGTCCATCCTCTCCACGGTCCATCCTCTCCCTGGTCCATCCTCTCCACGGTCCATCCTCTCCACGGTCCATCCTCTCCACGGTCCATCCTCTCCACGGTCCATCCTCTCCACGGTCCATCCTCTCCACGGTCCATCCTCTCTCTGGTCCATCCTCTCCACGGTCCATCCTCTCCACGGTCCATCCTCTCCACCGTCCATCCTCTCCCTGGTCCATCCTCTCCACGGTCCATCCTCTCCACGGTCCATCCTCTCCACGGTCCATCCTCTCTCTGGTCCATCCTCTCCACCGTCCATCCTCTCCACCGTCCATCCTCTCCACGGTCCATCCTCTCCACGGTCCATCCTCTCCATAGTGTGGGTATTCCGTGGGAGATGATTTCTCACTTTTCCTTTCACTGTCTCTCTGTCTCTGTCTGGTGATCACGCACACGCTATTAAAAAAAAATAAACACTAAAAAAAAAAAAAAAGAAAGAGAGAGAAAGAGAGCGAGAGTGATTTTCTGCACAGGGCAGTGCGTGCCACAGCCAGTGCCAGCACAGCCCTTGCAGCACTTGGAGAGGACGGGTCTCACGCTTTGTGTTCTCACCCACACACGTGCACATGTGTGGGAGTGACGGCATCACAGGGGTGAGCATCAGTCCAAATAGGTAACTACGGCAGTTCTTGTGTCGCAGTTAGACCTGGAGAAAGCCCTGACAACACACTAGCTGTCGGACACCCACCTGCGTGCGGAGAGACCTCACCTGGCGCCCTGGCAATCTCAGGACCCTCGCAGAGGCGGCCACTCGGGCTCCTGTCTCCTGCTATGGAAGATCCCTTCCCCCAGGGCGCCATCCTTGCTTCCCTCTCCTGGGCTCTGGTCTGCTGCTTTCCCCACCCTGAGGGCTTTTGTTCAGGGCCCAGGGATGGGAGTGGCAACAGCCTGAGAGTGCAGGCACCGTCCTGCCAGGGCCATGCATGTTCTGGGAACTCCCTAGAGGGTGCTGCCATGGCAGACTTGGAGGTGGGTGCTCCAGTCCCCCGGTCTCCTCGGCTGGACCCCTGCCGTCACCTGGGACCCCTGGTGCCAGCTCTGGCTGCCTCTGGGGAAAAGTCAACGCTGTCAGAGTCCCAGGAGCAGGCTTGGTGGGGGGCAGCCCTGTCTGGCATGGAAGGTGCCCCACTGCCCGGTCAAGCACAGACCCATGTGGGGGTGTGGCTCCACTCCCCAACGGGGGTCCTCACAGGGACGGGCATCTAGTGGGTCCCCCTTGCCCCATGAGATCTCCCCGCTCAGTGTTGGTCACAGAAATTCCCTTAGCAAAGGCTGCACTTGAGGCCCTGCTTGGCTCTGGGGTGCTCGGGTGGAGGGGGCCCACCGGAGGGAGATGGGTAAAAGCAGAGGCCAAGGAATTTAGGCAGGCGTCGCTGTGGCCAAGGAAGGGCGGGCAGGGACTGTGGCCAAGGGTGGGTGGACAGGCACGGGCGCGAGCGCGGGCAGGACTGCGCGGGCTCTGCCGGCTCCTTCTCCTTCCATCCCTGTTTACTTAACGCTCCTCTGCAGGCCTCTGCCCAGAGCAGCTCACACCCGTTAGTATTTGTCTAACACTTTGGGACATAATCTGGGCTAAGAGGTTGACAAGGGCTCGTTCATTTCATTCTCAGCAAATCTTGAGAAAGTTCTCATTTCTTTTCTCTCTTATAAAGATGAGAAACAAGGGGCATGGTGCGACAGGGGCCTGGCCACGAGCTGGTGGTGGAGCCTGGGTTGGCCCTGGGGGGCATTGACTGCAGCTCCCAGTCCTTGGGTGCATTGCGGCCTGCTCCCCTGACCCTCTCCAGCTACCCCTGCAGCTCCTGGTACACACGGTGGAACGAGGCGGTGAATAGCGAATGAATGATGAACGGGCAGGTGACTTAGTTCCTAGCTGTGCAGCGACTGCCATTGGCACAGGGACCCGGCACCCGTGTCCCTGCCAGGATCCCGGATTGCCAGCAGGACTGCATTGGCACCCACTCAAAGAGGGGCCAGGGGACCCTGGGGAGAGGCCCAAAGCACCCCTATCTTGGAAATCCAAGGGGCAGTCCTCACCCAGGTACTTTGACCCTGCCTCTTGGCCTCTGGATGGGGAGGGTGTGGAGGAGCTCCCAGCCGTCATGGAAGTGGGTCAACACACTTTTGGCCCATGGGGTCGCAGGCCGCATGACTCAGCTGACCCGGACGATGACACCTGAGGCCAGGCTTCTCCACAGAAGGGCAGGAGGTGGCCCTTGGTCAGTGCCCCAGCCCACGAGGCATCTGAGATGACGCCTTGTCACGGGTGAGTACGAGACAGACGCACGGGCCCAGGTGCAGAGACCCCGACAGAGAGGCCTGGGACTCAGGGGAGGGTGTGCCGACTGGTCTCGGTAGGGGAGTGTGCACTGTGGCTGGGACCCGCCTGCCCTCCTGCAGACAGCACGCTGGGAACACCCGCGGACTTCCCAGGACTCAGGAGCCACTCATCCAGAAGAGGCCGTGTCATCAGGAAGCCAAGGTGTGGGCTGTGTCCTCAGGGAGATGCCAGAGACTTGCGAGGCGTTGAGGCTGCAGAGGCCTGTCTCTCCAGAGACCCAGACCCGATTGGGCCAGGGCACCTCTCCCCAGGATGCTGCCAGGCAGCAGAAAGCTGCTCCTGCTTTGCCAGCACAAGAGCTACTGCGGCCCAGGAGGGCGTGCGGAGCTCCGACTGCGACCCCATCGGCTTCTCTCTGCGGCCGTCATGTGGCTGCCCCAGCACAGCATCCCGCTGTCAGAGACCCCTTCTTCCCGGACAGGATCCCATAACCAAATTGTGCATAAAACTCGAGCAACTGTCCCCAGTGGGAGGGTCCCGGGCCACTTTCCCTAAATGCCAAGAGTGGAATCGGGGTGCCCTTCTGCTGCTCTGAGCTCCCCACGGTGTCCCGTTGCCTCACCCTGATTCCGGCAAGGACAACGCCTTTCTCAACATGCATGTGCACACGTGCGTGCCAGGCCTGGGAGGGAAGTCGGCCCAGAATTTATGCAGCCCCTCTCCCCAGGGAGCCCAAGACTTACCCATCCCATCATTCCAGCCTTTTATATACTCATTACAGTGGTTTGGGAAACATTTCAAAATTAGACAAGCATTAGCTTAGCTTATAAAATTAAAAATAAACTGTAACAGCTTTAATGATGTTGTATTAAATGCCAGGCTTAATAATACCTCACATTTCTTTAATACTTTATGGCTTTAAACACACTTTTAAATAACTTCTCATCTTGTACAATTTTCAAAACAACCCCATCTGGCAAGACATTAGGAGTTGCTGGCCGTCTCTCACCCTGGGCGTCTGGTGGCTTGGGGCCGGGCCAGGCTGGGCCAGGACCGCTCCGGCTCCCTGCTAAGGGCTGCGGTGTACACCTGGGGACCGAGGCCCGTGTTCCGATGGCCACAGTGGGTCCTTCGGGGAGAAAACAGGCAAATCCCTTGCACCAACAAGCCGCCTCTTAACATCGCCTCTCACGTGGGCTTCACGTCTGGCCCGGGGTCCCCGTGGCTCGCCAGGGACTCACTTACCGCACTGTGGCTGCTCCCACAAACCCCATCCCTGCTCACTCTCACGGGGCCGGCAGGGGGTGCTGCCCTCCCCGTTTACGAGGAACGATGTCCTCGGGGGGCGAAGGGGCCCACCCACAGACGGCATTACATCAGGGCCTGCGGCCCAGCCCCGAGCTGGGTACGACTTAGACGCCCTCCTGCCCAGACTCAGTTCCAGCCAGCCCTCCGCGTGCCGACCTGGAACAGCCTGTGTGTCCCTTGCTTAGTCCCGTCACGGCAGATTCTCAGCTTCGCTCCCCGGCAGGTCTCTCTGCCTGTCTGCCCGACTGCCCCCTTCCTCCATGGCCAAGGGCCCTTAGCGGCCGGCTGGGCCGGGCACCGTCCATGCATCTGTGAAATGGGAGTGGGGAGTCTTCGCCGGGGTTCGTGTCTTTGCCTGTACGTTTATTTCTTCGCTGTAATGACATACCTTTTTATTCCAGACACTTTGACTCTCTGGTCAGATTTCAGGTTAATTTCCGATGATGCAGCTTATAATTTGTGGACTGTGCGAGTTATAGAGAGGGTCCTTATCATTCTTATGAGGAATATTTTGCCGATTATAATGCTGGAGCTGAAGATTTACAATTTTGTGAATATCTTTAGTCATTCCAGTATAACAATATCTTGCAAGATCATAGATTTTTTAGTATAAAATAAAATAGACTAATATAATTTGTTTACTTGGTAGATAAATGATTCAGATAGGCTTTCAAAATATCTGTGTAATTATCTGAGTAGCGAAGCAATGTTTTAATCCATATCAGTGCATAGATTTATTTTAGTTTGTTACAAATGCTTAGCAAATGCAGGCTAGTTTATAATCCTTTCCACTCCCCAGATCAATATGGTCTTTACAACACAGGGATTACAACATCATTTAACAATAAATTCAAAGGAAGAATAACTTTACCCAAAGTAACATCAAGGTCTAAGCCAATCAAATTGAGTATTAACCTCTCAAATAATGTTAAGAAGCCTCCTACAGCCCATTTCTGATGGCTAAAAAATATGATCATATATTTCCTAAACCTATGTGTGTCTTACTCATTTTTGTTAGATTTGAATGGTTTCTTTTTTCACAGAGTAAGCTTGTTCCTTATTTGTTTTTGCTGTTTTGCTTTTCCTTGGAATTTTCACTGTTTCATTTTTCGAATAAGCTTTTTATTTAGAACAGTGATGGATTTCTAAAAAAAAATACATGTGTGAAGAAAGTATTAAATGTTCCCAGGTACCCCACACTCACTTTCACAATCTGAAATCATACCTCCGTACGGCGAGGTCTGCTGCAAGCGGCCGCCCAGTGTCGGTCCACTCTCATCGCCCGACGTCCATGCGTTATTCCGGTCTTAGCTGGCACCGACGTCCTCTTTCTCGCTGCAGAACGCCCTCCGGACCCTGCAGTAAACCTAGCTGCCGTGTCTGTCGAGGCCGCTCTGGGCTGTGACAGGTTCTCAGACTTTCCTTCTTGTGGCTCTTGGCAGTTTGAGCTCAGTCAAATGTGTTTCAGAAAGTTCCTCCCAAGTTTCTCTGTTATTCCACTTGGTTCTGGCTTTGGACAGAAAGAACAAAAAGGCGAAGAGCTGCTTCCCCACGTCCCACGGACCATCCACGTGGCACTGGGGAGCTGGCTCCATCACCTGGACGGGGGGGCTTGTCAGGCTCCCTCACCGTAAGTCACCCGCGTGCTCATGCATGACGTTGGCAGGAAGCCCCTTGTGCAGCCTGCACTTCCGGAGAGCGGAGACGGTCGCATGTCCACCAGCTGCCGGGCATCTGCGTGAGTTATTAGAGTCTTCTCTTCTCCCAGGTACTTCCGCGCTCATTCAGTTTCACATGAGCCTGAAGGCACACATCGGTATTTGTTGTCCCCTGGATTTCAGCCCAGGACTATTTGTTATTTGTTGCCAATGTTGTTCTTGCTTTGGCCGGCGGGAGCTCTTCCAGGTGACTGTGTCCGGGGACACACCTCAGTTGTGTGTGTGTGTGTGTGTGTGCGTGTGCGTGTGTGCGTGTGGGTCTTAGTGCTTCCTGACTTTCTGGCACCAGAATAAGTGCCCAGCCCCCGTGTATCCTGCCCCAGGAGCAGACCTTTCTCCAGGGAGCTGAGCTTTCACAGAGGGCTGCGCTAGAAACCAGGCCCTAGATGCCTGCCAGGCGTGCTGGCGTGCGCTTCCCTGCGAGCGTGAGAGAAGGGTGCGCGTGCTCGCAGGTGTCCGCAAGCGCTCCTCTGCGTGGCCATCCGTGTCTCGGAGGAGCTAGACAGGCGCTCACGCTGCGCCCCGCCTCTGATGAGGCCAAGGCTCATGCTGCCTCCTCCCTCTGCCTGTCTGTAACCTCCTACTCCAGCTGGGAGAACCTTCGCCTAACCTCACTCTGAGCACACGTGTGTTGTGGTCGTGTGTTTCGTGGTATCCACCATTACTGTAGCATTCATCACTTACTATCCTGAAGGAATCCCTCTGCCGTGTCTTTTCATGAATCGATAGTTATTTTATTGTTGAATAAAATGCTATTTGATAGACTCACTGCATTTCACTCATTCATTGAAGTATTGAAGGCCATCTTGCTTGTAGTATTTGGTGATTACAAATAAAACTGCTATAAACATTTGCATGAAGGTTTTTGTCTGCTTTTAGACATAGACTTTTAATTCACTTGGGTAAACATCAGCAGCGTGTTTGCTGATCATATGGTAAGGCTACGTAAGCGTTGTAAGACAGTTCCAAATTATCTTCCAAGGTGGCCATACCACTTAGTGTGTTGACAAGTAGTTAGCATGAGTTTATGTTGCCCCAATCTTTGCCAGCAATTAGGATCGTCATTTTAAAACTTTTAGCCAATGTACGTCCACAGTGGTTCGTGCAGGTTTTTCATTGACGATTCCCATGGACAGATGGTGGAGAGCATGCTTGTACTCATTTGCCATACGTAGATCTTCTTTCCTGAGGTATTTTCTAGATATTTTACCTGTTTCTTAATTGGGTTTCTTTTTTTTTTATTGTTGAGTTTTAAGAATTCATGCTTTTAAATTTGAGATACAAGTCTTTTATCAGGTGTGTGTTACAAATCCTTCCTCCCAGTCTGTGCTCTTGCTAATGCCTGTCACAGAGCAGGACATTTTAATTTTAATAAGATTCAAATGATCAATTTTTCTTTCCTTGATTACGTTTTGGTGTTATTTCTAAAACCGTATCACCAAACTCGAAGTCACGTGTAATTTTTTCATCATCATCTCCTGCTCCTTCTTCTGGTCTTGTAAGTAAGTTTTTTTCTTATTATTTCTATAGTTTTGTATTTCTCATTTAGATCTATCATTTCTTTTTAGTCATGTGAAAGTTTAAAGTCTGTGTCTAGGGTTTCCCCCCCAAGTATAGAAATCCAAGTGTTACAACACAATTTGTGGAAAAGATGATCTTTTCTATATTACATTTCATTGGCTCCTCTATGAAGGATCAGTCGATGTATTTCTCTATGAGAGCCCATTGATCTATGTGTCTATTCTTCTGCTGATAAAACATTTCCTTGGTTATTGAAGCTTTAAAATAAGTCTTGAAATCAAGAACTAGAAATCCTCCAACTTGTTCTTTTGCAGTATTGTGTTAGCTATCCTGTGTCTGGTTTTCCCATACAAATTTCAGCTTGCTTGTCAATACCTACAAAACAGCTTGTGTGAATTTTCTTGGGGATTGTGTTGAATCTGTAGGTCAATCTGAGAATAAGTGGCATCTTAATGACACTGAGTCATTTGATGTATTCGTCCACATTTTGTAGTTTTCCTCATATAGATCCAGTACATATGTTGTTAAATTTATATGTATTTTATGTATTGGTGCTATTGTAAATAGTACTGTTTTTAAATTTCGAATTACAGTTGTTCAGTGTTGGTATACAGAAAAGCAATTTTTTCACTTTTTTATTAGCCTTCTTTCCTGTGGCCTTGCCATAATTGCTTATTAGTTTAAAGAAGTTTTCGGTTGTTGTTGATTCTTTTGGATTTTATACCTAGATAATGTCATGTCATCTCTGATAAAGACAGTTTTCTTTTCTTTCAAATACATGTACTTTTAATTTCCTTTTCTTGTCTTATTGCACTAGTTAGGACAGTGTGTTGAATAGAGCACAAAGAGAAGACATTTGCTCTATTTCTATCCTATGGAGAAAACGTTCCCGTCTCTCCATTCAGTGTGATAATGCTGTCATTTTTAAAAGGTGCTCTTTATCAAGCTGAGGAAGTTCCCTTCTATACTTAGTTTGGTGAGGCATTTTGTCATGAATGAGTATTGGATTTTGTTGAATTTCTTTCACATTAATAATTATCACATGAATTTTCTCCTTTAGATGGTTGATGTGATAGATTACACTGAGTAATTTATGAATGTTAAACCAGTCTTGCATACATGGAATATATTCCATGCTGTCACAGTGTAAGATTATTTTATATATTGTTGAATTGGACTTGCTATTTTTTGCTGAAGATTTTTATTAGAGGGATTTGCTTTGTATCTTTCCTTCTTGTTATATCTCTTTCTGGCTTTATTATTATTGATGCTGGTTTTAGAGAATGAGTTAAGAGGTGTTCCATCTGTTCTGGAAGAGGAGTATTTTGTAGATAATTGGTATTATTTCTTTCCTAAATGTTGGGTAGAATTCACCAATGAAATAATCTGGCTTCTTTTTTTGTGGTTGAAAGGTTATAAATTATTGATTTTAATAGATCTCTGCCTATTCAAGCTTACTAAGTAATCCAGATCTCATTGTATAAGTATTGACAGTTTGGGTTTTCAAGAAATTGGTTAATTTCATCTAAAATGTCAAATGTGTGGGGATGAAATTATTTCCATATTTCTTTACTTTCATTTTAATGTCCCTGCATTTGGTACTGTTGGCCTCTGGTAGTCTGTGTCATCTCTCTTTCTCAGTTAGCCTAATTAAGCTTTATTAACTTTGTGATACTTTGCAAAAGAACCCATTCATTTTTTTTTTTTTTAGAAGTTTTTGCCATAGGGCAGGTGCTCTTGCTGGAGAGAGAGACAGAGACAATGAGAAGAAAAGTGAGAAATCAACTCCTAGTGGGGTGGCCATGCCATTCCTTCTCTTCCATTCTCCTCGTGGGATCTTGGGCACACATGCACATGCACCCAGCATGAATTTTAAGCCACCGGATCTGGAACTTGAGCCACAGTTAGCCATGTGGGAGTCCAGCAACGCAACCACTCTGCCATCTGCTGGCTCCAGAGAACAAATTCTTAATTTTCTCTATTGCTTTTTTGGTTTAATCTCATTAACTTCTGTTCTATTAATTTTTTTCAAAAATTATAACTAGAATTTTTATTGGGATAGTATGGAAATTATAAGTTAATCCAGGAAAAATGGCATCTTTATAATATAAAATCATTCCATTGCAAACTACATAATGTCTTAATTTTTTTCAGGTTTCTTTTTCCTTTTTCCACTTATTTATTTTTATATTTAATCAACATGTAATAATTGTATATATTTAGGGGGCACAGTGTAATTTTTCAATACATGTATACGATGTATAATGATCTTGCTCTTTTTTTAGGTTTACATTTCACTCTTTAACTTCTTAACGGTGGAGCTTAGATTATTGATTTTAGAACTCTCCTAATTTCTATGATATGCATTTAATCCTAGATATTTCTTTTGAGCCACTACATGCCACAGATTTTGGTAAGTGATATTATGTTTATTTAGTTCAAAGTTGTTTTAAATGTCTCTTTGACCCATGTGTTACTTAGAAGTGTATTGTTCAATTCCAGAGTATTTCAGAGTCTTCGAGCTGTGTCTTTGTTGGCAAGTCTAGTTGTTTTCTGAGAGGAGGCTTTCTGTGAGTCCTGGGTTTTAAAAGTCTTTGTGAGTGTTGGCCCGGGACGTGGCCCGTCTTGCTGACTGTTCAATGTGACTGGGGAGGAATGTGCATTTTGCTGGTAAGGATGAGGTGTTCTATAAATGTCACCGCGAGCCAGCTGATTGATGTGCTGTTAGGTCAGCTAGGCCTTAGTGATTTCCTGCCTGCTCGGCCTATCGACAGCTGACAGAGGGGTGCTGAAGTCTCCCAATGTAAGAGAGGATTTGTCCATTTTTTCTTTCACGTTTTGCCTGAAGTATTTTGACATTCTGTTGTTAGGTACATACACTTTCAGGATTGTTATGTCTTCTTGGAAAATTGACCACTTTATCATTATGTAATATCCCTCTGTATCCCTTATCATTTTTCTTGTTTAGAAGCCTACTTTGAAATGAACACAGCAACTACAGCTTTCTTTCCATTAGCATTCACATGGTACGGCTTTCTGCACCTCTTCACTTCTAATCTACCTGAGTCTTTCTATGTAAAGTGACCTCTTGTACGTAGCGTATACCTGGGTCTTGCTTTGTTTTGTTTTCAATCCATTCTGATAATCTCTGTATTTCAGTTGGTATATTTAGACCATTCACAGTTAAAGTAATTTTTTTATGTAATTGATTAATAGCCAACATGTTTTAAAGTGTTTTCTGTATTAATTGCACTTCGTCTTTGCTCCCATTTTTAAAATCTTCTCATCTTTTTTACCTTTCCTTGTTTCAACTGAGCATTTACAAGATTCCTTTTATCTGTCTCCTAGTGTGTCTATTTTACTTCCTTAAACAAATGTTTTTACTGTATCTATCCTAGAATATCCAGTCCACGTTTCTAACTAGTCTGAGTCCATCTTTAATGACAGTGTGCTGCTTTCTGTGAAGCACAGGCACCGTGGACAGAGAGTTCTCCATTACTGCCTTCTTTTGCCACTTTACTAACCCATATTTTATGATGACCTAGTGACTTGTTACCATTACTAATTGAACAATTTTCTTCTGAATCAACTAAGAATAAGCGAAGATTCTGTTTTCCAGGGCTTTCCCTTTCCTTACAGAATTGAAGTTTCTGGTCTCTATTAGTTTTCTTCTCCCTGAATAACTTTTTTATTTTTTTTTTAAATCTAACTTTTTATTTATTTATTTATTTGTTTGTTTGTTTGTTTAAATTTGACCAGTAAGGTACAGAGTGAGCAGGAGAGAGAAAGAAGGAAAGTGAGATAGCAAGCTGCCAGATCTGGGACTTGAACCGTGGTTGACCATTTGGGAGTCCAGAACCCTTAACCACCACACCACCTGCTGGCCCCATGAAGAACTTTTTAAAAACACTTATTGTGGAGCAGATCTTCTGGTGGCAAATTTCTTCAAATTTTGATTATATGTAAAAGTCATTTTTTAGGGACCTGCAGATGGTGTAGCTGTTATGTTGCTGGACTCCCGCATGCCGACCATGGTTTGAGTCCCAGATCCGGTGGCTTCAAACTCACATCCTGGGAGGAAAATGGAGCAGAGATGGTAGGGCAGCCATCCCCCCAGGGGGTGATTTCTCACTTTCTATCTCTCTGTCTCTCCAGCAAGCACATATGCCCTATCATAAAAATCTCTCCAAAAAAAAGTCATTTTTTTCTTCACTCTAGAAAGCCCTCTCCACTCTGTTGCTGCCTGCGTGATTTGTGAAGGGAAGTCTAGTGACTCCTTCCCTTATTCCGACAGTGGAAGGTGCTAGGCGCTTCTCTGGCCTCTTCCGAGTTTTCTGTTTGTCTTTGACTTGCCAGTGTCTGACTGGAACAAGCCAGTGTTTGCTTCTCTTCTAAACCCCAGCTGCCGTCCAGTGAGCTGCCTGGATCTGCGACTTGGTGTCTGCCGTTCATTTGGGAAATCCCTCAGTCATTATTTCTTCCGATACCCGGTTTCTTGTCTGTCGTCTCTTCTCCTTTTGGTTTTCCAACTGCACACACGTGTGTCACACCTTGCTATGATCTGAGTGTTCTTGTCCCCCCGAGGTTCATATGTTGAAATCTAGTCCGCAAGGAGATTTTATTCGGAGTGATTAAGTCAGGAGGGTGCTGCTGCCACGTGTGTGATTAATGTCCTTGTGGGAGGGACCTGAGAGAGACCCCTCACCTGCCCACAGTGAGAGGACATGAGGAAGTGGGTGTGTGAGCCGGGAGTGAACCTCCCCGACACCAGGTCCGCTGTGCTGTCACACGCGGCCCCAGAGCTGTGGGAAATACATTCTGGCGTGTACAAGTCCCCCATTTGGGTATTTTGTTACAGCAGCCTGAATAAACTAAGACATGCCTTTTGAAATTGGCTCTTGGTTCTTGCATGTTCAGTTGTGTTTTGCTTTTCCCACTGTTTTTTTATTTTTGCGTTTCAGTTGGGAAAGTGACATTTTCACTGGCTTCTCTTCATCGGCACCGAGACTCCTGATTAGCCCATGAAAGGCGGCCTCCATTTCTGATGCCCGGGTCTGATTTCCGGCGTTTCCTTTTGATTCTAGAGTCCCCTCTGTGCTTGGTCCCATCTGCTCCTGCCGGTGGTCTGCTCGCTCCTTCACAGCCTTTCATGTTAGTGACAGTGGTTCCTATTCCCTGCCGTAGAATTCTAAAATCGGTGTCATTTTTTTTTCGGTGTCATTTTTGAGTCTCTGGTTCTAATGTGAGATTTACTCTACGCCGTTTTCTGACAAAAGGCAAAAGAACGATGTGATGGTTTTGCTGAAAGCGGATGTGTGTAAGGGTGACAGGGGCTGATGTCACAGGACTTCCGTGTGTTTGGCGAGGAGCGGGCATGGAGGCCGCCTGTTGTCCCGTGCCTGGCTGCACTCCTTGCTTCCCCAGGGCCCCGGGCAGAGCTGCGTCCCTCGGCTTTCCTGCCAGGGCAGGGTGGGCAGGGAAGCTGCCAGCCCCGGCTGTGTCTGCGGCGTCCGCGTGCTGCGGCTCGGGTGTGACCTGCACAGTTTCTCAGGCTGGAGGGGACTGGGGCTGGGGCTCCCCTACCCATCAGTGAGCTCTGGCGAGGCTCCCTCCCAGGGGCAGTCTCTCGTTATGCAGAAGGAGCGTTTCATGAGGACTGGTCTCCTCTGCCAGAGCCAGAGTGCCTCTTGTTTATGGCTTCCCCGCAAGCTGGTGGCTTCCCTCCCCGGAAGCTGGTGGCTCATGGAAGTGTGGGCGCTGCGCCCGCGGCCCCGGGGCGTTCTCGTTCTCGCGCTTGTCCACGCTCAGCCACCGCAGCTTGTCAGCATGGTCACTGCCATATTCCCGCGGCTTCTGCCCCAGGCAGGCCGGGACCATGGACTGCCCGGTACCCAGCGCTCCAGGCTGCAGCAGAGCCTCTGCCCTGCGCCTCGGCGCTCTGACGGGCCTTAGGGAACTCGGCCATTCTCAGCGCGTCCCGTTTTCCCGCTGGTGAGGAGAGGAGCAACAACTCTAAGCTCTGTGTGCATCAGGGCCAGACTGGAAGGCCCCTCGATGGGAAGTTTGCGAGGCCCAAATGAGGTTCACTTTCTGAAAACACCTAGGGAGTTCTGTGCCGGAATCTAAAGTCAACAATCAGGACTTGACTTGTGGGTGTGAGTGTTCACGGAGAGAGACAGAGAGGGGGAAAGGCGCCTCCCAGTGGGTGTGAGTGTTCACCGGGAGAGACAGAGAGGGGGAAAGGCGCCTCCCAGTGGGTGTGAGTGTTCACTGAGAGAGACAGAGAGGGGGGAAAGGCGCCTCCTAGTGGGTGTGCTCAGCTGCAGTGCCCCCTCCAGTTCTCCACCCCATCCAGATCTGGGGCACACATGCAGGTGACCTGGCAAGTTTTTCAAGCTGCCTGGGCTGGGATTTGAACAGTTGGCCATGTGGGACCTGGCTTCCTTAAGCCTGGGCCACTGGTTCATTCTCAGCTGAGAGACGGACACCTCATCTCCTGGGGTTTTGCTCCTTCTTCCAAGACCTGTCATTCGACAACTCCATGTAAACCCCAGCCCATCCCAGCTTGGCTCTGGGGATGGCCGGAAACACCCACGGCCCCCCTCTCTGACTTTTCCCAGACTGCACCTCTGCTGGGCCTCCCCATAATCTGCTGCCCTGGCCCAGGTAAGTCACAGGACAGCCACGCCTTTCCTGCAGACACACAGCGACGCAGCCCCTGCTCTGCCCCCGCGATGTCTCTGCCCCACTGCCTTGCCTTCTCACGGTGGGCCACGGCCTGCAGGAGCGTGGCCTGGCCAGGAGTCAGGCAGGCCCTGCCCCTTCCTACCCCTCAGGTGACCTGGGGAGCTGCCAACTCTCTCTGAGCGCAGGGTGACGCCCTGACTTCACGAGGCTTCTGTGAGGACCAGGGCCAGCAGGCATGGGGGTCAGGAGAGTGGTCAGCACAGGGTTCCGTAAACACAGCCACCTCCGCCCAGCCCAGACCTGGCCCCTGCCGTGTCCCTTCCATACCCCGCTCTCTTGTGAGCTGTGACGGTCCTGGCAGGGGGTCGCAGGATCGGCTCTGCCTGGGTGTGACTCCGAAGGAACGTATCGAACCCCAGTGATCCAAGCACACTTCCTATGGGCGTGAAGGGGGCCGGTGGGAGCAGCATTCCCCCAGCGCTCAGAGAGCGGCCTCGTGTTTGCTTTCGTGAAATCATCGTGCCCATCGTGATGCAGACGTCCTCCTCCTGAAGGGCACACCCTCGCTGTCTTCTCCAGGTGGCTTCCAAACACGCAGGTGCATTTCTGGGCTCTCTGAAGATACTCTGGGGAGAGCCCCGGGAAGGCTGAGACGGTGTGTGGGAGCCACAGCCAAGCAAGTGTGGGCCGTCATGGGCCGAAAAGGCGGGAAGACTTCCTAGCGCGCTTGAAGTCCCAGCAGCTTTACTCTGATGACAGGGTCCTTTGGGCCCTGGATGAAGACCGTGCACCGGGCGGTCCGACCTAACCCTCGTCCCCTCCTCGCGCTCGGGTAGCATTGTTCCCCTCCCAGCTCAGCTTGCCTTGCACAATGACACGTATGTGAACTCCCCTCTGACGACCACGCGGTGCAGCTCCTGGGGGTCCGTGGCACAGGTCACCCTTGTACCCGTAGGACTCTGCAGCCAGGGCTGTGCCTCCCCAGTGTACAGGCTCGAGGGGGCCTGGCTATGACTCGTCTTCACTTTCCTCTTTTGTTCTTTTTGTTGTTGTTGTTAAAGTTTTCTTTCCTGAGAGAAAGACAAGCCACCTCCATGAGGTCTCATGCCACAGCCCACCCTCCTCCAGCCCTTCAGCCGGCCAGGACCACAGTGGATGTGCCTGGCACGAACCTGGGAACCGAGCCCCGGTGCCCCACAGGGCCTCCCGCATCACAGAGCCTGCACTGCTGCTGCGCCATCGGCCAGGCTCACCTTCCCCGGGGCTCTCTAATCAGCCCGCTGGTAGTCTGACATGGACGCCTGCAGCAACCCAGGCTGCTCAGGGAGGAGGTGATGTGGCTGTAGTCAGGGAGGACTCCCTGGAGCTGGTGGCGCCAGTAGGGTAGCCCTGGGCAGGGCAGGACCCACTGAGATGTTTCCGGCCTGGTACCGACGGTTCCCAGAAGTACCAGCACGGCCTCTGCTGCTCCCTGCTGCCCGGCGCCGTGGCTTGTGCTGCTGCGGAGCAGGCACCCAGCGAGTGCTAGTTAAATTACAGAGCAGAAACGCATCCTGGAATTTTAAGAAACAGCGTCTTGGGGATGATAGTGAACAGATAGTGTAATAAAAACCAGATGCCAAGGAGATTTTTAAATGTCTCCAGGGATGACATTCCCATCATTTATTGGGTAAAAATTGCTCTCTGCTCCGTCTTCACGCCAGCTTGTTCCTGGCACTGGAAACACAATCTAAATAGCATTTAATTCCAGTGAAGCTCTTCTCTCTTCCTGCTCACGATCCAACTTGACTTTGGGCCAATCTGGACCGGCCTGATGTGCTGCGAGCCTGTCTCGGCTCCAGCCGGCCCTGGCAGGGCAGTGGGGCTTCTTCTTGCCACACAAGGACGAGGAGTGGTGACTGGCAGCACGATTCCGACGGGGCCTGGTCGGTAGCCGGCAGTGCCCCTTCCATGGGTTTGCTTTATCTGTAGATCGACCCCCAAGAGGGAGACTGGGGCCTGCCTGGAGGGTGGCAGTGTTCGTTTGGTCTGGAGAGAATGGCAGGGGACCAGGCGAGAAGGAAGCTGGCTTGAGATACTCTGGGAGCAGAAGGTGCCAGGACCTGCTGACGCTGGATGCTCCGCAGAGGCAGAGCAGAAGGACGGCGGAGGGGTCGGGATGTGTGCTTGGGCGTGGCCGCTGGGTGGCCACCCAGGTATGACGTGCCCACTGCACACACCGTCACTGGAGCTGGCTGGAGGGATGGAGAGTTCAGCTCAGGACAGAGCGAGTCTCAGATGGTGTTTGACATGCCCTGTCCATGCGGTGGCTGGGTCCCCGTTCTGGAGTTCAGTGGCCAATGGCAGGGTTGAGGGAGTCTTCAGCAGGGTGGTATCAGGGCTGCGGTCTGGATGGGACGCCTGTGGTGTGTGCAGGGATGGCCCAGGCATGGGAATGCAGCCAAGAGCCAAGAGCAGACTCTCACCAGGCGGAGATGGACGTCGGGGGCACGCAGTGTCCTGGAAGGCAAGAGAGCAAGGTGGTAGTCGAAGTTACGAGCTATTGCAGAATAAAGTCATATATGCACACACACGCACATACACATATGCACACATACACTCACACACATGCACACATGCACCTATACACTCACAAACATGCACATATATGCAATCATGCACATATACACGCACACACATGCACATACACACATGCACAATACACTCACATGCATGCAAATATACACACATGCACACATACACTCACACGTGTGCACATATATGCATTCATGCACATATACACACATGCACATACATGCATGCATAAACACACATGACATGCACATATATGCACATACACAGAGACACATGCACACTCATGTGCACATAAGTATATGCACATGCAAATACACACATGCGTGCACATGTATGCACATATAAAGACATATATGCAAGTATGCATATGTACATATATGCGTGTGTGCATGTGTATACACAGACACACATCTGCATATACACACATATGCACACACATACACACATGCAGGTATATATGCACACATGTATATTTTAAAGGAGATCTCATACATGCTGACAGAAGTTACTGGCTATCTTCAGAAGGAGCAGGGTCAGGTGAGCAGATGCTAGAATGAAGTGCATTTAGGAGAAAGCATGCAGGGAAGTGGAGACGGTGACGCCAGTGACATGTGAGCGTCCTGTCAAGAAGGAGGATGGAAGTAAGGCAAGAGCTGGTGGAGGCAGAAGTTACGGGAGCTCCATTTAAGATTAAGCCTGCAGGAGCACCAGGCCTGTGGCAGGGACGCTCAGTGCATGCCAAGTAGGGACTCTGCACGTGTAGTTTTACCCTGAGAGCGAGAGAGACAGCGGAAGTGGGTCTTCAGTAGAAGTGGGCGCCTCCTCGGGGTGTCGAAGGGGCAGCAGCCTCTGTCTGCTCAGTGAACTACGAGATCCTGGTGCCTAGGGGCGGGGCATGTGTGGAAGTTCCTCTGCCCACGGGGAGATCTGGCATGAGCCGTGTTAGAACTGTTTGGTTGGGAGCAACCTCCATGCGGCCCCTGGGTGAGCGTTTCCCACAAGCACATTCGGCGGCCTGGAGAGGTGCGAGGTGCGGGAAAGGAAGGGTGGTGTCAGGAAAGGCAGCCACGGGGTGTGGTCACAGAGGGTTTAGATGACGGTCCCTGGGATCTAATTTGGGCAGGGGTCGAAGCTGGGACCTAGGGGAGTGACAGGTCTTGCAAAAGTGGTCATTGGTGCTATTGATCCTTCATCAGAATGAAGTGACCTTGATCTGGGCTATGAAAACTGGTGAAAGGGACCCCAGGGTGGGAGCACTGGAGACAGAGGTGGAGACGAGATGGCCTGGGAGACGACCGGGGGCAGCAGGAGTGGGGGAAGAGCTAATCAGAAATCGGAGACCCGTAATCTGCTCTCACACTGGGAGAGCAGACCAGTGTGCTCGGTGGATGCCGACACCATGACGAAGGGGAGGCAGACCTGGAGGCCAAGCGAGCACGGTAGGCTGAGGCCGTTAGCACGTGCTGGAGTGGCTCGGATCCTGAGCCTGGCCACCCCGGGATGGGTGCTGGTGGATGAACAGCGTGCACGTGGCAAGCAGGGAGTGGGGATAAAGAAGAAGACAGAGCAGAGGTGTCAAAACACCTGGCCCGACTCCCAGCATGAGCTCCACGTGCTGTCCCAGAGGGTGGGGGCACAGGCTGGTGGTGCTCTCAGCTGGGCCCAGAGAAGAAGAACGTGAGAGCGAGCCGGGGATGTGAGGGTGAGGCTGTGGCCTGAGAGAGGGTACAGTGTAGGGCTCTCTGTGCAGGAGTGGAGCAGGGGTTGAGTCTGATTAGGGAATGTCAGGCCACGTGAGGGTCGGCCTCGGTGGTGACCCAGCTTACTGCATCACCATCCCTGCCACCGCATCCCTGCCAGCCTAAGCGGGCACGGGTCCTCAGCAGGGCCATTGCAATCATCACCCAGTAGGACTCCCTGCTTGCAACTGTCCCCGTTCTCCCTCATTTCAACAGTCACCCACAAGGTGCCGTGAATGTCGGGCAGTCTGTGTGACTCTCCCTAAGCCCTCCAACGGCTCCCATGTCGCTCAGAGCAGAAGCAGGAGTCCTTGCTGCCCACGCAACATATGCCCTGCACCACCTGGTCTGTCGCCATGGTTTGGCCTTCATATTCTACTAACCCCAGACCACCCCGGTCCTGTGCTCCAGCACCTCCAATCTCCTGGTTATTCTTGTGCGGCCCTGGCTCAACGCCCTGCCCAGGCTTTGACTGTGTTGTTCCCTCTTCAGAGGACACCATTCCCCAGAGAGGTGCATGGTGAGGCAATACCTCACCTCACTCAGGTATTCACCCAAACGTCAGTTTTGCAGTAAGAGCTTCTCTGACCCCTTATCAGAGTGCAGTCTGGCCCAGCTCCCTTACTCCCCTGCCTTGCCTGGTTTCCTGCACACTCGTTATCACCTGGCGTAACAGAGTGATGTGCTTCTTTGGCATCTGCCTCTGTTGAAATGGAAACATTCAAGGGAGCAGGGTTTTTTTTATTGTTTATTATTATGATTTAGACATTCAATCACTATACATCATTTATATTGTAAAGAGACTTTACTCAGCCTGATATACACCTCTGATCAGTCCAGTCGAGAATACCACATACATCATCCTCGACAGGTAATAAACCATATCTGTGTCCCACTAATGTCCCACCTCTCCATTTTTTCCCCAAATTTCCCTTCCTAAAGTCTTCCCTCTCCCACTCTCCTACCACTTTGTCCCATGTCTGAAACAATTTTCAGTGCTTCTATGGCCTCCAGTCTTTCAGTCTCTACCATAGAGTACGGACAGTTGGTATGCGTTAAGTGGAGACATACAATGTCTCTCTCTCATAGCCTGACTTGCTTCACTCAGCAGTAAATCTCCCATATTTGACCACTTTCTATCAAATGCCAGGGTCTTGTTGTTTTTTATGGCTGAATAATATTCCATAGAGTATATGTGCCACACTTTTTCAATCCATTCTCTGTTTGTGGACATTTGGGTTGGTTCCATGTCTTAGCAATTGTGAATAATGCCACAATAAACATAGATGTGCAAGCACTTTTCTGACTGAGCATTCTCCTGTCCTTTGCATAGATACCAGGAGTGGAATTGCTGGATCATATGATAGTTCTATTTGAAGATCTTTGAGGAACCTCCATATTGTTCTCCACAGTGGTTGGACCAATTTACATTCCCACCAACAATGTAGGAGAGTACCCCTTTTACCACATCCCCACCAGTACTTATCTTTTTTTTTTTTTTTATTTGCCATTCTTACTGGGGTCAGGTGGTATCTTATTGCAGTTTATTGTGGTTTTTATCTGCTTCTCCCTTATGATGAGGGATGTTGAGCATTTTTTTCATATTCATTTTGTCTGTTCATATGTCTTCCTTAGAGAGCTGTTCATTCAGTTCATTTTCCCATATTTTAACTGGGTTAATCATTTTCTTCCAGTCAAGCTGCTTGAGGTCCCTGTGTATTCTGGTTATCAGTCCCTTATCTGAGGCATAGTTTACAAAAATTTTCTCCCATTCCAAGGGTTGTCAATTCACACTAATTACTGTGTCCTTTGCTGTGCAGAAACTTCTTAATCTGATGTAATCCCATTTGTTTATTCTAAGGATTATTGTCTGTGCTTTGGGGGTCTTACTTAAGTCTTTGCCCACCCCAGTGTCTCCCAGAGTTTCCCCAGTGTTTACCACCAGTAGCTTTATAGTTTCAGGTCTTAGGTTTAGACCTTTGATCTACTTTGACTTGATTTTTGTTAATGGTGACAGACAAGTTCATATTCATCTTTCTGCAGGTGGATACCCAGTTTTTCCAACAGGAATAAAACTCACCAAGGAAGTCAAAGACCTCTATAAGTAAAAGTATGAAAACCTTAAAAAAGAAATAAAAAATGACACAAAAAAGTGGAAGAACATCCCTTGTTCCTGGATTGGGAGAATTAATATAATCAAAATGGCAAGCCTACCCAAATTAATCTATAAGCCAGTGCTTTTTACCTGATTCTATTATTATTTATGTCCTTAGTGTATTGAATAGCCTTGAACATGTGTAGATGGTACTCTCTAAGTATGAGTTTAATAAGCAGCATCTGTACGAATGCTAATTATGATCACAGTGATGCCCAAACATGCACCCCTACATAGACTGCCTTTCTCTAGGTCAGAGAGGTTGACTATGAGTTTTAAATACAATCTAATATTATATCACATAAATGGCACAATAGGTATTTTTCGATAGTGACATTGCCTTAATAATTGGAATCTTTTATCCTTATTTATTTATTTACTACCTATGTGATTTGCCAAAGAATGGCCAATATTCAGCTGCAATCAGGTAGCTGACACGCACTGTCTGCATTTGAATCTGATTTTTCTTCACCTGGTTGGATTTGGTGTTCTTTGGCATATAAAGGTTCAAAGCTGCCATCTGATTGTGTCAAAATAAGCCCCGACTCTATCAGACATTGCCCGCTTTGTCTTGTTTGATCGCGTGCCTTGAGCGAATCGTTATCTCAGGTTATCTTTGCCTCTTGTGCTTCCTCTGCGTTCTCTCTGCTCGTTTCTGTCCATCCTCACTCAAGCTCTGTGCAGGCCTCTGAGCTTTCACTGAGTCTCTGTGGATAACGCAGAGACGGACACTGGGCTCGTTCCAGTTCAAGAGTCTCTCTTCAGTGGTGAATTTAATGCTTTTCAGCTCCCACCACAGGGATGTGTTGGTCTGGTTTCTGCCCGGTGCGTTCTGTGTTTCGAATCCCTTTGTTTTCTTCTCATCTCCATTTTGTCTTTGTCATGGGTTCTCGGTCTCTGTGAGTTGAGATTGGGGACTGTGTCGGGTCGCCTGAACTGGTCAGCATCGCCGCGTGACGTCTACCCCTCCCGAGGCTCCGGGCCTGCCGCGTTTCTCACAGCCCTTCCACCCTTGAGATGCTGGAGGCTCACTCTTAACTTCTCACAGAATTCAATTTGCAAAACTTCAGGTTTTATTATTAAATTCTGAAACCAAACAAAACTCACTGATTTTATACACGTTTCTTTTCGTAGATTCTACTTTAAGAATTAGTGATGCTGACATAACCTGGAGCTGAATTTATAGCAAATATGAGCTGTGTTTCAATTGCTTCAGGGTTTGTTGCTACTTCTTTTGTCTCAAAGCGCCCCATCCCCGTTTGCCTTGTTTGCTCGACTCATCTCACAGTTGACAAGAATGCGTCGTTAGGTAATTTGTCCAGACAGGGTACAAGGCTGCTGTGTTTTCAAAGCCTTTGTATATCTGAGGCTTAATTTTTCCTGACTTCAGTTGCAGATGCCAACTGAGCAGGATATAGTATAATTACACACAAATGCTCTTCTCTCAGAACGCTTTGACATCGCTCCCCCGTTTTCTGCTCCGCGCTCTGTCTCGCGAGGTTGAAAAGAGGGCGGCGTGGCTACCTTTGCTCGTCCACCTGCGTTGCACGCCCAGAGCCTGGTCTGATGCCAGCGAGAGATGTCCAATCCCTTCTCCTCGAGCTCCTTCTTTAAGAAGACTCCACACTCTTTATCTTCTTTGAAACATTAGAATAGAGATCCTGAGCCCGGGGAGGCGTTGCCCATTGTTCAAGTCCCGTGGCAGGAACAGACTAGGTCCTCGGCTTGACCCTAAGCCCTGGCGTTGTGCAAATGCTGGTCTTCCCTATGGCCCTCCCCTCCCCAATCCGAGGAGGCCTTCTTATTAGCTTATCAGCCACTTATCAGGGAAAGGAGGCTCCGACATGTGATAAACATCCATGCAAAAGGTAAGAGAAGGCCAGTAAAACCCCATCACGGACTTGAGTATTCCTCTCCCTAAAGCAATATGCCAAGTCCCCATCACCTGTTATTTCAAGTGACCTTCCAGTTGCTTTCCGAATTGCTAGCACCCCTCTCAAAGGGAGGCTGGAGTTGGGGCTGGCGCAACCTAATTGGGGCATATGATGTTCCTGCTAGTAGTTTCCAACTTGTGAAATTGGGGTGAAAGACAGAAATGGCAGACACAGGAAAGGAGCCATTCTGAGAAGTGTCCTCTGTCCTGCGGGAACCTGTGACCAAGTAGCTGGGACAATGTGCAAGAATGAAAATAGAACCTGTCATTTCAGCAATATTCAAGACAGACCCATTTGGGTGCGTCACACCACAAATGGTGGAGAGTGTGCGTGCGTGCATGCGTGTGTGTGTGTGTGTGTGTGTGTGTGTACGTGTGCAGATGTGGCTGTAAATAAGACTCGGAAAGCCGCCGTTGGGGACTAAGCTCCTGCCCTGGGCCCCGACAGGCCAGCACAAAACAGAGCACTCTTGTTGAGCTGTCATTCCACCAGGCTGACTCGAAGGAAGCTGACAGATCCCAGGGAGCAGTTTTTTCCTGAAAACAGAAGATCCCACCTACCCAAGTCAGTGTTCGAAGGGATCGGGGTGCGCTCCCCGCGGCTCTCTTAGGAACGCACTCCCGAGGTAGCTCAGGCGTGAAGGCAATGACTGGACGTTTTGTTGCGTGAACACCCTCCTTGTCCGATGTTGCCAGGGAGACTCGCTCGTGGGGGTCTCTGTGCACGATGTGAGGGTCCGTGGGTTAGGTGCGAGGCTGGAGAGGGAGTGCGAGCAGGTGTGTTCAGGGAAGAGTGCAGAGTGGACCAGGCCACGGGAGAAGCAGCCACGGAGGGGAGATGAGGAGCAGTCTCGTTCCTTCTGAGAGGGAAGGGAGCCTGTTACCCAGAGGGGAAGACGGAGGCTCCCAGGCATAGGCGTGGCAGGGAGTCCTCACTTCCAGCGTGCGTCTGGCTTACATGGCTTGACTGAGTGCCAGGCATTGGAGGCCTGGTTTGTGACTTTTCCTGGGGCCGCCGTCTTTTCCGGCCCCATCTCCTGGTCTTATCAGAGTACTCCTGGGCACCACCACGGTTACTTCAGGCTGCCGTGGCGCAGGTTGGGGTGTCCTCTAGCATACTAAAGCCGATCGGCGGGGGTGTAGTTCGAAGGTCAGGCGGGAGTAAGTCTAGGCGCCATCTTGGTTCTGACTAGTCAGAACAGTCTTAGCCACTTCTTGTCTGTCAGGTTTAGGTTGTGGGCGCTCCTCACCTCAGTGCGGTCTCAATAGTTCCTCCTTTACCTTCGAGACCTGCTCTTTCTGCATTTGCCTAAGACTAAGCGAAGTGCCAGGTGAGTAGGGGTCACCCTGCTCCCCACGTCGTGGGCTTTAGCCCCTCACAGCTGCACGGTTCCTTGTCCCCCTCCCCTTTGGGACCTTTACTTCAAAGTCATCCTGCAATCTGCAATGCCCCGGAGCCGCGTTCGTGGTGTCCAGGCACCGGCTGTAACACCGGCCCACAGAAACCCTGCTCGCCTTCCTGTGCTGAACAGACGTATTTGGTCATCGGGAAACTCGTGATGTGTTTTCCTGCTTTTCTATCCGGAAATGCATCATGACCTTCCCAATGACCTAATGTGTGTGTGTGTGTGTGTGTGTGTGTAATAAATGAGGCAAACATTAAGCACAATTAGCATGGTAGTAGAATTACTTGTCTGAAAAAATAAGGAAAAATATTGAGAACACGAGGCAAGAACCAGATGCTGGGTTTGCTCCCCTGTCACAGCTGACCCCTAGCCTGGGTTTTGAAGGACAGACTATGGCTACAGAACAAAAGTCCTGTGAAGGCAGAGTCTGCCCAGAAGAGGCTGTGCCAACTCTGCACCAGGCACGGGGCTGCTGGCAGCCCACAGGCCCCTTCCTGCCCATCTCATGGTTGGCCTGCAGGGTCTCGTGGTGAACTTGCACCAGCCCCCCAGGGGTTGGCCATGGGCCTTCCTGACACGGAGGACAGATCACTGTCCCGTGGCCAATACCTGTCCAGGTACTCCGGCCCAGCCCCTCTCCCCAGCCCTGTGCCTCCTCGCACCTCCCGAGGCCCGTTACCTCCGAGCAGTGCGGACTCCCGGACGACTTGCCGCAGCCTGCCTCTTCTCGCCAGGTTGCAAGAAGCTGCTCTGAGCTGGCAGACGAGCCGTCACTTCCCTGCAGCCTGTGTGGTGAGCGCCGACTGCGTGCCCGGGGGCCTGACCCTTACTTTGTGCTAGCTTTGTGAGACCAATAAATTGCCTTTGCTTTATAACTTTAACTTTGTCCTTTCTCCCTTGAAAGTCCCTAAGTTGGGGAAGGGGAGGATAAATCAGAAATCCTCTATTTAAAACTCAGGGTTCTTTCAAAGGATGTGTTAGAAAAATGGGAGAGATCCTATCTCTTGAGCACTGGTGCTTTATAGAACACAAAGGGGAAAAGGAGACTTTGGCCACAGGGAACAAATCTCAGTGGACGGAGAGAGTAAGTGTTAGCATCTACTGTGCGGCCTGGCTACTACCTGCGAAACGACGCACTGAGTTCAAAACGGCCTTCAGAGTTGGTGTTCGATGCTCTCGCCACAAAGAAATGATGCGTTTGTGAGACAGTGGTGTCAACAGAAATCACCAGGTTCCACAAATATCTCAGAGGTTCATTCACAGCCAAATGGTGGGGGCAGTGGCCGGTGAACAACCTCCGGCAGCCCTGGGGACGTGTTCCGGCCGAGACAGCGGTTCCGTCTTAGGTCTGAGAGCAGGAGACACCAGCGAGACGGCAAGTCCGCACACAGAGGCCTCCTGTCGACGCGGCCGAAAAGGCAGAGCATTGAGAAGCAGGGGCTTCCGGGTGAGAGGTGGGTTTAGAAAGCCTGCTGAACTTGAGCTATGAAATATTGCCTTCACTGACTGAAAACGAAGAATTTCTCCTGAGACTTCTCCCTCCAGATTCATTTCTAGTGGGAGAGGCACAAACTCAGGCCCATCCTGAGATGACCACTGAACTTGAGCTGTGAAGTATTGCTTTCATTGACTAAAAATGAAGATTTTCTGCCGATTTCCCATCAGGCTAACAGCGGACCTCTCATTGGAAACAATGCGAGCAAGGAAAGAATGGGGAAATATATTCAAGGTGTTAATCCTTGCTATGAGAAGAAAAGAAAAAAACATTCTCAGATAAACAAAACCTGAAAGAATTGATCAACATCAGACCAGCTCTCCAAGAAGTTCTGAAGGGAGTGCTATCCCAGGAAAATTAAATACAGACACACAGAAATAAGAGTTCAAAAAAAAAAAAAAAAAAAAAACACTAAGAAAATGGCCAACTTAATTGTAGGGACAAGTCTGGAGTTAAGTATTATATTCCAGAATTTAATCAGGAAGATCAATTGGACCACAACAGAAGATTAAGTACTTGAGACTGAACTAGTGCAATAGAATCTTAGGACGTTTGACTAAAACATTGCTGATTTTCTTCTAGGCTTTGTTTTCCAGTTTTAAGGATTTTTGTCTTATCTTGAGTTACTGATAGATTCATGTACCTACTATTTGAACAGAATCCTAACCTGTTTCCTGGCTTTAAGTTTTAAGCAAAATTCCTTAGAATTTCTTTTATTTTGATTTATTCAAGCTAAAACTGCTTTACTTGAAATTTTAAACCATATTAAAAAAATACCTATTTAGTGATTGTAGTAAGCTGTATAGCATAAGCGAGGTGCTATTTTATAGTATATTCATTCTACTCAGAGTATCACACCTAAAGTCAGGTATGTCATGTATTCACAAATATGTATGTATCAGCTGAACTTGCTATTGAAAGTAGTTAGATTATTTAAGAAATTTTGTGAATCAATATAATGTGGGGGAAAAAAGGAATGGGAAATAACTGTAGATACCAGAGACAGTGTGGGAGGAGGGTGGGAAATGGCAGAGGGTGAGAAATAGGGGAAATATATATATACATGTTACCATTGATAATTTTCTATTTCTATAAAACTAGAAATGGAAAATTATTAATGGTAACATGCATGATTAAGCCACGATGCAGTGTATTCTGGATAGGAAATCACATTTTGTATGCTGTGATGATGCTCAGGGAATGAATGTAAATTAATTAATTAACCTGAAAGACCAAACAATGGCAAAAACAGGTGTTTACAGAGCTCCCCACTGTGAAGGGGGACCGATAACCCCTCTTCTCAGTTGCTATATTCTACGAGTGAGAACAGCCAGACACCATCCACGGAGCTGTACAGAGACAGCGACTCGCCCTCGAAACATCTCACCTCAATGTGCGATTGGATTAGAGCGGCCCCTTCATGCACACTCCACTTACCCCCAGGAGGACGTGGGCTCTCCCTGCAGACAGGCAGGGCATCTGGAGCCTCAGAAATGTCACCGCAGAGATCTGGGACTTTGCCTTAATGTGTAATGGGCCGAGACTTTGGGACCAATGGAGAGGTGACGCGTTTTGCATGTGACCAGATGCAGGAAGATAGATCGTATTGGATAGAATAACGCCCCTCCCCAAAGATGTCCAAATTCTTATCTTTGATATCTTGGAATATGTTATATGACGTAGAAAAATTTTGTGATATATACATTTGTGCTGCTTTAAGCCATTGAGTTTGTGGTAATGTCTAACTGCAATAAGTCACCAACACAGATTGAGATTGTTGAATGAAAAACTGAGCAACTTGAACTTAAACACCCAGTAAATGAGTTTATCAGCCAAGTCTTTGTGGCCAGGAAAGGACTGTGAGCTGCACTGTGACCTGATAGACAATATCCACGCTGAAGCTCAGAGGGAAGGAAGGGTGAGAACCGGAGAAGGTTCCTACTAATTATTTTACAATAGAAATGATGAATTAGGTAGGATGGATACTTTTTAGAAAAATATGTATCACCAATTAACTCAAGAAGAAGCCATTATGGAATGTGAAATAGTAATTTTAAATCTCTCTGTAAAGATTCCTCAAGGCCCAATCAATTTTAGAGAAACATTTCAACCATTTTAGATGGAGAAAAATTCATTTTCTCAACCTCTTCCAAATCATAGGAGAAAAAACACTTGACATTTCTCTTTATGAAATTATTATGACATGGTTACTAAGTCCCAAAATAGATGGTACAAGAAATAAAATTACAGACTGATCCCAATGATGAATCAAATGCAAATATCTTAAATAAAATATTAGTAACCTTAATCCAACCACATGTAAAATGTATAAAATTTTGTGACGACGTGGACATTATGTCTAGAATATAAGTTTGGTACATTGAAGTTAAACTAACTTGGCAAGTTAACAGGTTGAAGTTGAAAAACCACCCAGACACATAAAATAAAATAATTTAAGAATAGCAATATTCCTCATGATAGCAACGGACGTCTTGGCAAACAGACCAAGAGGGATCCATCTTAACCCAATGAATAGCATCTATCAGAGAAATACAACGCTTCATTAACCATCGCATGTGGGAACTTCAACAAGTTCGTGCAAGACATCAAGTGGTGCAAAATGGTCTCAAAATTCATACGAACTGTTTTCATAATATGCATTTCCCATGAACCTCTTGAGACATCACACACAAAATGATGAAAAATGGCAAACATTATCTTTGTAGTTGGAAAAAGGAAGGTACGCTTTCTGTCATCAGTGACCTTCCACACGGGGCTGGGGGGCCTGGTGGAGTGCAGCGAGTCAGGAAGAGAACCAGTAAGTATAACACACGGAGGAGCGAGGGGCCCAGTGAACGGTTCGCAGAAAGAATGACCGTCCACATGGATATCCCCAGTCATGACAGAGAAGGGATACGAATGAGACGTTGCAAGTAGGCCGGATACATGATCAACGTACAAAAGTCATGTACATTGCTATGTAGCAATAAACACAAAACACAATCAGAAATATGCCAGATTATACCAAAAGGTACAGAGATGCCCGCTGCTAATCTCTGTAGGGAAGGAGCTGAGAAAGCTAAGTAGTTGCAGACCCCTGGGCCCCCACAGCTCGAGTTCCTCCCAGTCCGCTGTCCACGTCAGCTCCTCAGCCGTGGGAGAGCCCTGCCTTGAGACTACATTCTCTGGCTCCCAAATGCCTAGAAATGCCATGTGGCATAGACACAAACTTTTCCTCAAAAGCTTTCGAAATTATAATTTCTCATGCAAAATTGCTTACTGTTAATGTTTGAAGATACGAAGGTTTGATGTTTGTTACTTAGTCATGGAGAAAAGGACTGTGCTAAAATGGACTCACCTGCTGAGCACAGTGTAGACCACAGAAACAGGGTTGTGTGAACAGGTCCGTCGGAAACACAGGCACACTGGCCCTATACACCCACCGGAAAAGGACAAGAAGGCTGGCATTGCTACAGCAGCTGGTTGTCCACGTGGAAAAAAGTGACGGGTCCTCATGTCACACCACTCACGAAAATCTGTTTCCAAAATGCTGAGAAGTGTGATATAAAAGGCAAAATTCTCTTCACAACTTCTGGAACAGATAGAGTCCAATGTCATTATGCTGTCAGACAGGGAAGGATTCCTTAAATAAGAAACAACAGATATAAATTATAAAATGAGAAGTTGGTGATTTCAGATACATTAAAATGTAGAACTCACCTATGTCAAAAGATAACACTGAGAAAATGGAAATGCAGCCCGCACACTGGAAGGTGGTATCTTGAACGGGTATGAATGACAACGTTAGTTTTATAGTTGACACTGGTTGGCTAGTGACCAAATCCTACAGAGACTACCTTCAAATCTACAAGAAAGAGACGTGATAGAAAATGCTGGAAAAAAGAAAAAAGGAAAAAAAAATGCATTAAATTAAAAAAATACAGGAACAAAAGCTATAAAAGCATAAAAGGTCTACATCATAATCGGTCTTCAGGAAACCAACGCTGACTAACGCATCGGGAGTCTCCTAGCCGCATGGGGTGGGCAGAACTAGAGTCTGACAACGCAGACAGCGGCGAGGCTGGGAGTCTGGGAACGTGACACATGGGTGGCTGGAGTATCAGCCGATAAGAACAGCTGGCATCCTCAGACTCGTTTCAAAAAGCGAGTACCCTGCGCCTCAGGAACCCTGCCCCGCGCCTCGTGCACTGCTTGGATACCGCTGAGCGGCGAGCACGTGAAAAGTGACTGACTGCTCGCGGTGGCCTTGCGGTGGCCTCACGGTGGCCTCACCGTGACTGGACCACGGGAATGCGGGTCGGCTGGCCCAGCGAGCAGAGGAGCGGGGCCAGGAGAGAGCACTGTCCCAGGGCCGGCAACAGGCTCTGCTCTGAGCACGTGTCCATGCGGTTGCTCCTCACGGCAGTCCTGGAAGTTGGCGCTGTCGCTGTCACCGCATCGTCAAGGAGGACATAGAGAAATGTGATCTCAGGGCGGGTCTTGCCCAACTGCCACAAAGCTCGCACGAGGATGAGTGAGGGTTCAAGCCCCGCCTCGGTGCCGAGGCCTAGCGCAGGCTCTTGGCCACCGCGGTTCAGGCTCCGGCCCAGAGTGCCAGGTCTTCCCTGGGAACCTCAGAGGGCCGAGACGGGACGGCCCTGTGGCGGGCAGCCTTTGCCCTGGCCAGTGCAGGAGGGGAAGGGAGTACTCGCACAAAACAAAGCCACGCTTGCCTCTGGGGACGCTGGGGGTCATGCCCTTGGGCTCCTGTGGGCCTTTAGACTGCTCTGTGCATCCGGGGCTGCTCCTGGAGCTGTAGAAAGCTGCTCCTCAGGCCGGGCTGCGACACTGCTGCCGGCTGAATGTCTGTGACTTCCCGTTCGGGCACTGAGCCCTGCCCGCAGTGGGCCAGCTCGGAGCCTGCGTCTTGGGGAGGTGATTGGCCATGAAGGCAGAGCCTGCACCGGGGGCTCGCGCCTCACCCACAGGCTCCTGAGGGACGCCCGCTCCTTCGCCTGGGGACACCCCCGGCGAGTCAGAAGCCAGCCCGCCCGCGCGGTCTGCGCTGCCTTGACCTGGGCCAGCTCTCAGAGCTCTGAGAAGCAAATGCTCCTGTAAGCCACGATCCGTGGCGCTGGGCTGTGGCAGCCGAGACGAAGAGCCACGCACGCTCTTTGGGACGTGTGTTTCAAACCTAAATTATTTAAAGAAGAACGCTAGCTGTGGACCTCAGGTGGTGACCCCGCAGGGTCGTTTCTCTCGGGGAATCCATGTGTCCAAGATGGGGCCTCGCCTTCACACCCGGGGCTCCTCGAGGAACGGACCCTCTTTGCTCAGCTCCCCGCCCTGCTCACCCTCCAGGGTAGGGCCGCGCACGAGCTGCCGTTTGGTCGCTTATTGTTCGGAGAATGGATCCCACTCGTTCTTGGAGCCAGGATTTTAGTCATGCAGCCGTTCCCCTCTGGACACCGAGTGTGAGGAACGGGACTCGGGCTGAGAGGATGGGGCTCAGGAAATCGCCCGTTGGTGTTGCCGCTCACACTTCAGTGGGCCGCGTTTTTACGACTGGGAAAATCTTCCAGCATGGAGTCTGAGGACAGCCTCACCCTTTCCCTGGAAAGAAGGCTGGTTTCGCCCTCACTAGGTGAGACTGCGCAGCATGTGCAGACGGAGAGGGGCACCTGGCTGGAGTGGAGGATGGCGGGGTGAGGGGCAGGCCCGTGCCCGACAGCGCAGTCCTCCCGGGAGCGACCGGACCTGCGCATCCCCGCACCGGAGCTCCCTCGTCCGTGACAGCGGGTCATGCTGTGTAGCTCAGGGACCCATCTGGGAAGGTGCGGCGCATTTCTGTAACTGTGCTGCATGTTAGCAATTGGCCCGAGAACTGTCATTATTGTTGCTGCAGGCGAAACATCTCTAAACTGAAAATCCCAAATCAGAAATGCTCCCGGATCTGAAACTTTCTGAGTGCTAACATGATGCCCCGAGTGGAAAATTCTACACCTGACTTCTTGAGGTGGGTAGCAGTCAAAATGTCACAATACGAAAACATTGTGTGAAACTACTTTCAGGATGTTTGTATAACGTGTAAGTTAAACACGAATTAATTCTACGTTTAGATTTGGGCCCCACCCCAAGATATCTTGTCATAAATATACAAACATTCCAAAATTTCCCTCTCCCCAAAAAAATAAGAATCCAAAAATCTGTACTTCCAAGCATTTTGAATTAAGGGTATTTAACCTGTATTGTCATAGGTCGAGTCACATAAAACTGCTGGCCTTCCAGTGTTTTCCATACACAAAAATGATCTCCTGACCTGGCTGGGCCCGACAGTCCCCGTGCAGGAATGTCCAGGCTACCGCTGCAGGGGGCCTACCAGGGAGTGCCTGTGAAGTGGGCCAGTGCAAAATGGCATAGAAACTTCAGCATTCAAATGTAAATATCCTGTATTTTGAGATTCGTTGTCTTTTTCTACATTTTACATTCCTAAAATTACGATGTGTTTTACAAACGAGGTTTCCATACAATGTCGTGCTCTTTTTTTAGCCAGAAAATTCATTGTTAAATTGATGATGCTTCATCCATGAGGACTCAAATTCAACTTCAGGTCCAACATCATGGTGCAGAGATGATTCGGGAAAAGGAGGCACCGAGACGCTCTGCTAGTGTTTGCGCCCGAGCGCTCTCGGCCCCACCCCTCACGCATGTCCTGTAAGGATCTTAGGGAGCAGGCTGGCTCACGCCCCGCACACCCACCCAGCTTTAGCCTGCAGGCGCCAGCCGCCCGAGCCTCTCAGCACCAAGGGAATTACTTGCAGATGAGCAGAATCTAAGTTGCTAACGTTCCAACGTTCGGAAGCTAAGTGCAGGATAATTCTTTCCTTCCATGAAGCTTACAGAGGTTGCTTTGAAAAAATAAATGCTATGCCTTTATTGTATATGAAAGCTATTTATTCAGTTGTCGGAAAAGTCATGATGTATTTCTCTGCGCAAAAACGTGCCATGACGTTTCCAACAACCTGATAATTGCACATACCCAGAAATATCGCTAGGTACCGGAATAGACCTGAACTTTGCTCTGCTGCCCAAGGGCAGACTGAGCGGACGAGCTCTGTGCACACGGGCTGTGCCGGGACACGCCTGGGACAGGCCCGCACACGCGGTGATTGGACCATCGGGTCTGCTCGTGTTCAGTGGGACCACCTGGGATGTCCTTTAGTGGGGAGGCCCCAGGGTCCAGCTGGCTCAAGAGAGGCCCGGTTGATGCCTGTTGCCCCAGACTCCTGTCTGGGCTAGGACTTGCGGCAGATGTGCGGTCCCTGAAGGAAGCTGTCTTAGCTGTCGAGGCTCGGATGCGCTGATGCTGGCCGGGCGGGTTGCAGCTTCCGGCTTGAACCTCCAGCTCTCTGCGTCTTGCCAGTGCTGTACCTGAGGCTGTGATTAAATAGGAGGGACGTCCTCGCGGGACTCCCTAGGTGAGGGGAATGCACACTGATGTGGAGGACCGTGGCTGCAGGGGCCAGCCCTGGAGCAAGAGTCTTCAGACGTCTCTGGCAAATCGTCTTTTTCTGCATGGTACAAATCTACGAGGGTCTTCACGACGCTCGTGGAAAATGCAAACTATGAATAAACTACGCATGAACTTCTAAATTCTTTTTGCACCAAAATAGACTCAGACCTTAGTTCCATTTTCTCCGCAAGCCTTTTGAAGTCCCCTGTATAATGTCTTTTATTATTTGAGGACATTTACTTTGTAATAACTTTCACCACCAAGACATTCAAAAATAAAGTGTCTATGGAAAGAAAATGAAGAACTGTATTTTTGCTTCTTTAGAAGTTTTATGGTGAGAACGCATCTTCAAAAATGCAACCAAGTAAAGAGCGGAGGACACGAGCGTCCTCAGGGAGCATCGGCATCTTTCTCAAAAGTTGGTCATTATTTTAAGAGTGGCCTCCAACCCAACATGGCTCACGTGCAGCTGTACTCTAAGGCGTGGGGCTGCTCAATGTAATTGGCTTCCTCTTACTTTAAGAGTTCATTTATTTCATGAGAAAGAGAGATGCGCTGCCAGGGTTCTGCCTCGCTGTGATCCGCCCGTCTTCCGGCCAGCCAGGATCATGGGCACACCTGGCATGTTCAGCTCGACCTGGGACCAATCCCAGGCTGCCCCCATAGCCCCAGGGCCTGTAGCAGCGCCCTCCAGCCTGTGCTCCCCAGGGCTCGGCCGGCAGACTTGCCCTCAGTTAGTTTTGGTTACCTGCTTGGCCGGCTCGCTGGTGCATCTGTGAACAGGAAGAAGCAGCTACCGACGGCCCGCTGAGTCACCACAGAAAAAATCCGCAGCTGGTTAGATAATGGCTACGTAGTGCATGTTCTCGGACCAGCAGAGGTGGTGGCAGTTAATGCAGTGGACACCCACATGGCCGACAGTGGACTGAGTCCCAGACCTGGCGGTGTGCTTTCTCACTCTCTTTCAATTTAAAAAGATAACAATAAATAAAATAAAATAAGCAATTCTTAAAAAAAAGAAATACAGGCTTTGCATTCGTGTCTTCAGATCTGATCGGGGACCAGCAGATGGTGTAACGGTTATGTTGTTGGACTCCCACAGAGTTGACCGCAGTGCAAATCCTGGGCCCAGCAGCTTAAAACACACTGGGCATGTGTGTGTGCATGCCCAAAATCCTGAGAGGAGAATGGAGGAGAAGGGATTGCCATGTGGTCTTACCCTTGGGGGTGATTTCCCACTTTCTGATTCTCTGTGTCTCTCTGTCTCTCCAGCAAACATACATGCCCTATATATAAAAAAAGAAGTAAAATAAAAACATTTAAAAAAGTAAAAATAAAAACAGTGCATTGGTCTGTTTATTTCAAAAAATAAGATTTTATTTGATAGAATTAATACAATTAAGTTTTTTTTTTTTTTTTTTTTTTTTTTTTTTTTTTTTTTTTTGAGAAGTTTTCGCTATAGGGCACGTGCGCTCACCAGAAAGACAGAGACAGGGAGATAGAAAGCGAGAAATCACCCCCCCAGGGGGGATGGCCACGCCGCAATCCCTTCTCCTCCATTCTCCTCTCGCGATCTTAGGCACGCATGCACACGCGCCCAGCGTGAGTTTTAAGCCACCGGGTCCAGGATGCGAACTGCGGTAGACTACGTGGGAGTCCAGCGACATAGCCATTACGCTAACTGCTGGTTCCCAGATACAATTAAGTTTTTAAGAAATGTATTGTGTCAAAGGTCTTCAGGCATTATGATGAAGGCTATTACTGGAAATTATGTTAAAAATCTGGACATTGAAGAGAAAAATCATTTGTTTTTATACAGAAATTTTAAATGAAAGTTTAATGACACATAGAGTTATGGTAAAAAATAATTATTTTACCAGATTAAGAATCTGTGTAGCTTAAAATTGATTGAAGTACATTTACAATTCCTAATGGCGTTCACATGATGATATTACACCAACCAAGGGTTACAAATACTTTTACGCATATACAAATAAACTACAGCACTTCTCAAAATCAAGCTGGCTTTGCATATAAAAAATACATCAGCTCTTTCATTGCAAACCACACTCAATGGAGTCTCAAAACTATTTGTGCCTTGAAGTACTACTTTGTAAATCAAGCTACGCCTCACAAAGGGATTACACTTTTGTAAAGAAGTTCTCTACATTTGAGTTACATTTTGTTAAAGAACATTGGACTTTAGGAATTTTAAAAATTAATTCATTTCTTCCATGAGAGAGGAAGGGACACAGAGAGAGGGAGAGAGAACGAGAGAGACAGACACCCCTAACAAGGTCTTCACTCTGCAATGAAGCCTCAGCCCAGCCCATGTGACAGGCACACATGACCAGCTGGCATGCACAGGGAGACACGGAACGTGAGCTCCGCGGGTGCCACGACAGCACGGAGCATTGCATTACCGCTGGACACCACAGCTGGCCTAGACAACGGTAATAAAAAAGTCTGCATATTGAGTTTCCCCAAATAATTTGTGATTTAAAGCATTTAGCAAGTGCAATTGTTGAAATGTTTATCTGTCCTAAAGCAAGCAAGGAAGAAAAAAGAAAAGAAAGAAATTGATGGTATTGAACAATGAGACTTCAGCAGGTGATAAGATTTATTTTGAAATTCTATAATTGCATTTTGGAATATATCAACTTGTCAGAAGGAACATTTGATGAAACTCTTGTTTCCTTAACATTTCATTATGCAAATTTTCAAGCACACTGAAAAGCAGAATTTTACAAAGAACACCCATGCATTCACAATAGCTGCCGGACCACTGGCAAAGTATTGTTCTTCCGTTTTTACATACCTAGTCATCCATTGACTAATTTCTTGAATTCATCTGAAGGTAAGCTGTACATATTGGTACGTTTTGCCCCCAGATATTTCAGTATGCCTATTACGCTTTCAGCTGTATTTATGTTGATAATTATTTTCAATTTGAATTTGCATACCCCTGGTGCACAGTTTTTAGAGTAGTTTTTGGTGAGTCTTGGTAAATATAGTGGCTAAGCAAAAAAAATGGAGAGAGAACATTTCTGTTTTTCCATTTCCTGTTGTCATCCACCTCTACCCTAAGAGGCAACCAGGCCTTTAATTTATTTTACTAAAGACTAGTTCAGCGTCTTCTAGAACCTCCGGTAGGTGGAGCCATCGGGTATAGAGGTTTTACTGAAAGGCTTCTTGACTCGGCATTGTGATTTTCAGATCCATCCATGTGGGGTGTGAATCACTGTACTGTTTCATTTGTCATTGCTGAATATACAACAGTTTACGTTATGGGCGTGCTGTGCTTGGTTTATCATCTACCCTGTTGGGGACACATGGGCTGTTTCTGGTCTGGGGTTACTATGAGTGAAGCCGCCTCTCGAGCAAGTCACCACACACATGCTTGTTTTAGAGGAGACTGCCCGATGTTTTCCAGAGTGGAAGTAGCGTTCTCAAATGTCACCCAGAATGTGTGGCTCGGGCTGATTCACAGCCCGCTGACCTTTGGTGCTGCACTGGTGTTAGCTTCTGCGATTCTGTTGTTTTCAGTGAATGATACCTTTAGGAATTCTGTATACCTGCTTGGTAAAAGTTCTTGTCAGACACATATTTTGCAAATATTTCCTTGTAATCTGTGGCTTGATCATTTGCTTTGTCAATGCTGTCTCTTGATAAGAAGGCGTGTATTTGGTAAAGTCAAATGAATTCCTTTCTATTCTTTATAGCTGTTGGTGTATGTGGATGAAGAAAGTTTTACACCCCTCAGTCCTGAAGATGTCCTTTCATGCTTTCTTTTATAATCTTTTTAGTTTTCAACTTTGATCTTTATTATGAGGTAGGAAGAGAGGTTTATCTTTTTCCTGAAGACGTCTAGTTCCAGCACCATTTGCTGAAATGAGTTTTCCTTCTGCACCAGACTACTTTGGTTATATTCTTTAAAAACTAAGGGACTCTGTTTGGGAACGCTGTATCTTAGGCTAGTAATCAAATCTTCTATTCTCATATCAGGATCGTACTGTCTTAATTGATGTAGTTTAATAATGAATTCTGAAATCAGGTAGTTAATAACCTGGTTCTTCTTTATTAAAAATGTATTCTAGGCATTTCTTTTTTAAATAAAGTTTCAAACCAATTTACCAAAATCAACTGATCTAAAAGTCAGTTTGAGAAGAAGTGATACCTTATTAAATAGAGTGACTCTTTTAATCCCTGAACAATGTGTATCATCCTTTTTAATAAATATTTTGGATTATTTAGACTTTCTATTGTATCTTGAGTCAATTATGATACATTCATTTCAATGAATTAACCCAGTTTGTCAAGTATATCGGCACAAAATTCTTCACAGTATTTCCTTTTCTTTCTTTTTTCAAAAACAACAAAACTTTTAAAAATTTACTCATTTTAAAGAGTAGGAAAACAACCACCAAAACAAACAAACAAACAAAACAAAATAACAGGCACCTTTGACAGAGTCTCTTCATGCTGCAACATCTCCTCAGCCTTCAGACAGCCAGGATCTGCCTGGTGCACACACACCTGACACAGGAGGACAACCCAGGACCCAAACCACAATCTTCCCAGCTCACTCTAGCACTGCAGAATGACACCCTACCACCTGCACCTCTGCTCAGCCCTCTGCTTCCTTGCAGTATCTGTAGAGTCTGTAGTGATGGCCTCCCTTTCATTAGGGTTATCTGTAATGTATTCTCTCCCCCATTTTTATGAATCATACTGGAAGTTTATTATGTTTTTGATCTTTTCAGAACTCAAAACTCAAGTTTATTAATTTCTGTTGTTTTCCTTTGCTCTATATTATTCAATTCCATTCTTATCTTTATTATTATTTTCTTATTCTTACTTATTTTTTGTTAACTTTCTTTTCACTTCTGGCTTCTAAAGATGAAATTTTATATTTTTCAATTTATACCATTGTTATTTTATCATATGATTATTTAATGCTGTAAGTTTCCCTGAAAGCACTGCTTCACCTACCTCCTACATACTGTTAGTTAACATCCTACAAGAACATATTTTTACTACCATTCTGGTCAAAATAGTTTTCTCTTCCTCTTGTGATTTATGTTTAATCCATAATCATTTAGGAGTATATTATTTAACTTCTATGTAAGTGGTTTTCTCTGAATGTTATATTGTTAATTTCTAACCTAATTCTATTCTAGTCAGAGAACAGATTCCAAATCCTTACAATCATTTTAACTTTATTGATACTTATTTTATGGCCCAGCATATGTTCTGTTTTGGTGAATACACCATGGATGTACTTGAGAAGAATACAGATTTTGAAGCTGCTTTATGTAGTGCTCTATAAGCATCAATCTGGTGAAGGTGATTGATAGTGTTGTTCGGGTCGTCTATGCCGATATTGATTTCTTTGTGATTGTGCTAGAAATTATTAGACAGTCTCTGTTGCTTAATTACGGGGCTGCTTGATGAGGAATGCTTCATCAGGTAGCGTCCTGTCGTGTGAATGCAGGTACGTAACCCTAGCCCACACTTCTAGGGCACATGGCACAGCCGGCAGCTGCCTGGCTATGCACCTGTGCAGCCTGTGACTGCACTGAACACTGCAGGGGCTGTGACGAGACGGCAGCATTTTTGTGTTAGACACATGTAGAGGGTAGAAAGGCACAGAGAACGTGGTAGGGAGCTGATGCGTGGCCCCCCCGGGAGGGTGCTCACCTTGTGTGACGCTCGCAGGAGTGGGAGCTGCTCTGGCCGAGTCGGGGAGTCGGTGAGCGCCGTGAGGCCGAGCCCGTCACTGTGCAGCACTCAGGCTCCGTACACGCTGGGCGTGGTGGCTACACAAACTTGGAGGAAAAGTGATTTCTTTTTAAAGTTTTTTAAGGTTTTTTTTTTTTTCTCTCAGAGTGTGTGCTTTTGCTGGAGAGAGACAGTGAGAAAGAAAGTGAGAAATCACTCCCCAGGGGGGTGGCCACAACACAATCCCTTCTTCTCTGTTATCCTCCTGGGATTTGGGGCACACATGCACAAGCATTTGACATGAGTTTAACCACCAGGTCCAGGATTCGAACCACGGTTGGCCATGTGGGAGTACAGCACCTTAACCACTATGCCACCTGCTGGCTCCCAACATTTCTTTTGAAGATAATGAATTACTGTACGGTAGCTTTTTACTTTAAAAGCTTACAATTTTTAATATTTTAATTCTTTTGTAAGAACACTTAGTTTAAAGCACAAACATATTATACAGCTATAAAATATTTTCTTTATATCCTTATTATTTAGCTTTTTAAATTTTTTGAATTTATTAATTTATTTTTACTGTTTAAATTTTTTCGTGAAAGCTAAGGCACAAACATACTCTGTAGTGTAGGTCTGTACAGGTAGCCTCCCCCTCGCTGTCTTCAGCCTCCACACTTTGTCCCACTGGAAGGGCTGGGATGAGCCAAATACCGTGACTGAACTGACCGTGAGAGTAAGGACGAGAGTGGAGATGCAGTGAGGCTGCTGCTGGTGAACAGGGTGCCTATTTCATAGGGAATTTCATTTTATTAGTGGAAGGAGTACACTCCCGAATGAGAATACCAAGTATAATGCAGCGACATGTAGACGGGCCAGCGGCACAACCGTCCGCACTGTCAGTGCACACAAGGCACACGGCCGCTTGTACTAGGCCTTCTTACGACTGGCACTGCAGGGCCTATGTTCACATGGAAGCACCACACACGCCTGAGTGTCAGGGTGCACTAATAAATCGATTCCATTTTTCCACCAACTCTTTGAGTCCTTTGGGATATACCTTTAATTTTTGCACAATATGTGTGTTTTATGTTGAATTGTGTTGCTCATACACAAGAACAGCCACGTTTGCAGGCCTAGTCACCTCCCCGGTCCTTGTGCATGGTTATCATGTACGTCGTGCCCACATACGTGCACAACCCCGCAATGCGATGCTCTTAAGTCTTATGTGAAGCAATCATTCGTATTTCAAAGAAATAAAGAAGAAAGTGAAGTCTTTCCTACTTACCCACACATTTTCTCTTTAGTCCTTCCCTAATATTCATGTTTATGTCTCATAGTATTTGAGACAGTCTGGAATAGAGTACCCTGGGCGGCTAGACAGGCCGACAGACGTACTTGTCCAGTGAAAAGCTACGTGCGAGAACATTCTCGTTTAGCAGACACCAATCCGAACTGTCCAAGTGCTTCAGCACCTTTAGAGAAAATATTTTCTCAATTAAAGATAGGATGGTATAAAGAGAATAGTCGTTTAAATTTGTCATCACGTTTAGGTGTATTATTCATAAAATTCAGCTCTGGAAAAAATCATACTCTCTTGGAAACTTTGAACTAAAAAGTCAGATAAAAATATGTTCTTCAGGGAATCAGCAGTTGACGTAATGGCTACGTCGCTGGACTCCCATGTAGTAGATCGCGGTCTGAGTCCCGGACCCGTTGGCTTAAACTCATGTTGGGAGCGTGTGCATGCGTGCCCAAAATCCCGAGAGGAGAATGGAGGAGAAGGGACTGTGGCATGGCCACCCCTCCCCCGGGCGGTGATTTCTCATTTCCTGTCTCTCTGTCTCTCTCTGTCTTTCTGGAGAGTGCACACGCCCTATAGCAAAAACCTCTCCAAAAAAAAAAAAAAAAAAAAAAGTCCTACAGGAAGGTGCTAGTGACATGGATTTGATGGAGATCTGGCTAAGCATAGATTGAAGTATCTGGCCTGTCTAAATTAATCATTAAATTGCAATCCATTTTAAAAGGAGGATAATTAATACAAAGAAAAGTTTGAAACCCTGTGTTAATGACATGAATACATACTACTTTTTGGAATGAACCTTCCTCTTGGACGTTGTTTTGATGGAATACTTCACAGGCCTGTCAATGTCGGTGAAAGCGAGCCAGTCGGAAAAGACGACAGTTGATCTGCGTGCGTGCGCGCGATTCGCGGGCATCATCTGTGGCGCTGCTCTTCCGCACACGTGTCTTGGCTTTGTTGTCACCTGCAAGGTCACTTTACCATTATGCTTTTCAGCTGCCACGTGCAACTAAAATACTAACAACTGCTCAGTCACGTGCTTTCTGCCCATTAAAAAGTGACAAACTCTGCATCAGTGTAGGCCAGAGCTCTCCTTGGATGCCAGAGTGGGGGCTGTGCCACCCCCAATTCTCTGGGCTGGGGCCAATCACGACTCCTGTCCACTGGACACTACAGCCAGGCCAGGTACCTGCAGGGAGAGTCCGCTGGAGAAGGTGTCCCTGGGAGCCCAGTCTTCCTTCTGCTCAGTCTTGGGGAACACATGATGGAAGGGCTGCCCTCTCCCGTGTCTGTCCTGGTTCTGTGAGAAGGGAGGAGTGTGACCCTGAGTTCCAGATTCAGCCGGGCTCAGCGGATTGATCGAAACTCACGGGGTTGGCAAAGCGCAGCTCCGTCAGGGACCTGGGAGGGCCACGGGCCTGGGTCGGCTGGCACCTTCGAAGGCCTAGGCAGAGGGGATGGCGGCACGTAGAGTAGAAGAGGAGGGGACTCTGGGCCTGCTTTGATGCCTGCTGGCGGAGTCCTGCTGCTATGTTCTGGTCTCAGTATTTATTTGAAAAGTCTGTTACATTTTTCTACTTTCATTTTTTAAAGTTTATTAATTTATTTATGGTAGAGAGTGTATGCACACATCAGACATGGAGAGAAGCCCCTGAGGAGACTGTCACGCTGTGACCTCCGTCCCCAGGACTCCAGTGTCTTAGGATCTGGGGTACCTGCATGCGTGCCCAACGTGCGTTCACGGAGATCCGAGTCTCTGCTCAGCCAGGTGGCTCTCAGCACTGCTGCTCACCTCGGTACTGACCGCAGCTTTAGGGTGGGCCTTATTTTTATTTAAAAAAATTGAGCAGACTTTATTTGTGTGTATTCTTAGATTTATAGCAGAATTAAGCAGAAGTCCAGAGTTCTCATATCCTTCCTCTCTGGTTTCCCTGACAGTAATACTTTTCCTTCTTGTTGTGGTTTGCCAGAGGGAACATGTGCTTGCCAGAGAGAGACAAAGAGATGGGGAAAGAAAGGGAGAGAGAGAGGCGCTCCTCAGGGAGGAGTGGCCACAGCACAGCCCCTTATCCTCCGTTTCTACCCCTGCTGGCATCAGGGGCATGGGCACATGCACCTGGTGTGTTTTTCAAGCCGCTGGGACTGGAATTCGAACTGTCTTGTTGACCATGTGGAATCCAACTCCCTTGAGCACCTGGCCACAGGGTCAGTGCTGTTACCAGCATCTCACATGGTCATAACTGAGAGGCCGGTACCAGTACTCTGTTATCAGCATCTCACAGGGTCATAACCGAGAGGCGGTTATCAGCATACCAGTACTCTGTTGTCAGCATCTCACAGGGTCATAACCGAGAGACCGGTACCAGTACTCTGTTGTCGGCATCTCACAGGGTCATAACGAGAGGAGGTACCGGTACTCTGTTATCAGCATCTCACAGGGTCATAACCGAGAGTTGTCGGCATCTCACAGGGTCATAACCGTACCAGTACTCTGTTGTCGGCATCTCACAGGGTCATAACCGAGAGGCGGTACCAGTACTCTGTTTTCGGCATCTCACAGGGTCATAACCGAGAGGCGGTATCGGTACTCTGTTGTCGGCATCTCACAGGGTCATAACCGAGAGGCGGTACCAGTACTCTGTTACCAGCTGAAGCCGAGAGCGTGCACTCAGGCTCGTTCTTGGTGTCGTGCATGTTTTGAAACTGTGCCAGTGTACGAGGACAGTAGCTCCCGCTGCGTCTCCCACAGGCAGCGACACCACCCTGACCGTCCTGTGGCCTGCCTGCTCATCCTCCCTCCGCCTGGCCCCGCCAACCATGGACCAGTTCACCGTCTCCCAGGATCTGCCTTTCCCAGACAGTCGGACCTTGCTGTCTGCAGGCTTCCTGGACAGGCTCCTTTCCTCTTACCAGATTGCATTACAGCTCCTCCATGCCTTCTCGGGACTTGAAAGCTCATGTGCTTTTATTCCTGCAGTTCTTGTACCCTCCGCCTGTGCAAAGCTGTGCGATGCCCTGACAGCACATCAGTCTTCTGACACCTGCACACACAGGACTTTTCACCCTGCCCACAGCCCAGGGAGGTGGGCACTCCATCTTCCACTACAGGCAAGAGAGGACACAGCCACACAGCCGAAGCCAGGATCCCAGTCTGGCGGGCCAGCAGCAATACCCGCAGGAGACTTGGTAGGAATGCAGGCCCACAGGCCCTCCCCGCAACCTCCTGCATCCGCTCTGCCTTTTCACGAGGTTCCTGGGGGAGCCGTGCCAGGGAGGGCCAGCTCTGCCTCGGGCACGCAGGAACGGCCTCTGTGGCCTGGGGCATGCCTGCTTCCTTGCACGTTCTCTACATTCAGGATTATCAGGATGTTTGCAAGGTGACAAGTGAGAGCTGGTTTTGGGGTGGGAGGACCCATCTCTTTGTTTGGAAGATGTGGAAAAAAAAAAAAAAAAAAGGATTCTAGACCTGAAGCTTCAAGTCCTCGATTCCAGACTCTCCCCAGTCACAGCATCTAACCACAGGGTCGGCCCCACCCGGCTGAGCAATGGGAGATGAGCAGGGGCCTCAGCCCACCAGAGTGGGCTTGGAGTTCGGAGAAGTGGGAGGGCGCAGGTCAGCACTGGGCGGGGCGTAGGAAAGACCAGCCTTGTTCTCTCCTGAACCCCTACCTTCAGGAGCTCCGAGTCTGCGGCACGGGCAGCCGGGGCCGAGGGGGCAGGACTACACCACCCCAGATGTAGGTGTAGACCGGGAAGTCAGCCACAGCAGGAGGGCTGCAGAGACACAGGGTGGGGGCGCCTGGGAGGAGAACACCACGGCACTGATGGGGGCTTCTTTAGGCTGAGCCCTGACAACTGAGGGCGGCGCCCGTGCAGGGTCACAGTGGCACCTTCGTTCCTGATGAGAATAGCTGCCAAGCGGGACCACACGGGCCCCTCCTGTGGTCTGTGGCCAGCGGGAGTCCTGCCCGCACGGCGGCATCCCTGAGCAGAAGATGCTGGCAGGGCCGGCTCATCAGTCCTCATCGGAGCTGCCAGCGAGGCCCCGCGATTGTCCCTGAAGTCGGAGGGGACGGCTGCCACATCTCCGGTCACACAACTGCCAGTGGGCGTGTGTTTGAACTGTTGAAGGTGTTTGGGATCACAGCACTGGATGTGGATCCTGAGGTCAGTGGATTCTTTTCCATGCAGACCGTATTGTTTAAAGTTCATTTATTTGGGGACCAGTAGGTAGTGTGGTGGTTGAGGTGCTGGACTCCCACATGACCAACTGTGGTTTGAGTCCTGGACCTGGTGGCTTCCTTTTGCACTTTCCCTCTCTCTCTCTTTGTCTCTCTCTGGTGAGCATAAACACCCGACAGCAAATGAAAAATAAATAAATAAATAAAAACTTAAATAAATAAATTATTTTTAAAACGTTGCTTGCTTGTTTATTTTGAGAGAAACCCACCCCCAGCAGGGTCTCCATGCCACGACCCCAACCTCACTGACTGTGATGACAGGCACGTGCAAGCTTGACATTCACGAGGAGGCCCCGGGTGTGAACCAGGGAACTCCCCACGAGAGCCCAGATGCATTACCGCCAAGTCGCCGTCTGGCCCGCGTGCACACTGCACTCACCACAAATGCCTTTTGCCTATCAGGGCATGTGTGTCCAATGGGTGAGCTGAACTAAGTCACGTGTGAGCTTTGCAAAACATAGTGGGAAATAATAAAAACTGTTGGAGAGTGTTTGCAAAGATGGACTCGCTGAGTTCCGCGTGGGGAACTGCACCTGGGCTATTCCGATGAGGGTGAAGTGTCCGTGCTGAGCAAGGCGCGTCCGTGCCCAAAGTTAATAGCACACATCAGGCATTGAGGGTGAGCCTGGCCCTACAGACACAATTGGGAGTCCAGCCAGGACCGGCCAGGACTTCCACACGGGGCCAGGCAGTTTGCTCAGCTTGTCTGCTTATTAGTTTCGGCGTGTTATGGCTGAGCCATGGCTCCGTCTCCTCGGGTAGCGCTGGGGATGGGTGCATGTCATTTTCTCTATCAGAGAGATGGCATGAAGACCGAAGTCATCTTGAATACGAAAGCGCTTTGAAGTTATGAGTGCTGAGACATGCACGCGGTGGTCATTTGAGACACCCTCCTGCCTGCGGTTCACATCCGGATGACACTTGGCATTCCCCACCTCCGTGAGTACTGCAGGCGTAACTCGCAGATCTGCAGCTACGAGGCCTTTGAATGCCAGTCGGTGCGCGGATACAGCTAGTGGTGCTGACGGATCACTCTGCAGGCCGCTGTCTGGACTCTCCTCCTGCTGTGAGGTGCGGCGTTAGGAAAATGAATGATTCAAGGGATGGCCGATCTGCTGAGGCCGTAAATTCTCAGACACATTTCAGCAGAAGCTGGAAGCACATTTGTAAATAGATGAGATTGAAAGGAAACATGGGCCCTGCTTTCCAGCACACAGATGTCTCTCTGCACGCCGTGCAGCCACACGGGTGCCTTTCCGTGGCCCAGCCTTGATGTACAGCCATTAGACGGAGTCTGGACTGGAAGAGAAGGGGTTTTGGCACCTTGTCATGCAGGCCATGTCTGCACTTCATGCCCAACACGCCAGTGGTGACCCTGTAGCCCGTACCAGTTATCCACAGCTGCAGGACACGTGCCCCATCTCGGTGGCTTGGAAGACCCAGTGCACGTGCCTGGCTCTGAGCTCGGGTCTCCCTGAGCCAACTAGGACAAAGCTGAGCAGTCGGGTCAGCTGCAGGCTTCGCTTCACTGGATACTGGGGGGCTCTTGGGTGCTCCAAGTGACCCTCACCCTCAAGGAGACTTAGAGCCATGGACCATAATGGCTGAAATACCCGAAGCAGATGAGAGACACAAACGCCCACGATGCAGTCTGTCCACACCCACACCCTCTGGACTCTCAGCCAGCCGGGACCACAGCGCGCGTGAAGCTGGCACGTCTCAGGGCGGCCGGGGCTCGGACCCCAGGGGGCAGCGCGGCTCTCACGGCAGACTGGCGTGCTTCCACCCACACCCCCGCGGCTGGGCCACATGCGCGCTTTTCGAAGTTGAGATTTTTGTTTTGAGATCATTATAAGGTCATAGTCACATGCAATTATAGGATACGATGCAGATCAATCCCGCATGCTGTTTACTCGGCCTCCCCCAGAGGTGAGATGACCGTGCGGTAAACCGGGAGACCGGCATTGCAGGCCGAGGCACGGCACACCCCGTTGTCCTGGAAGCGTCCTGGCCCCTGACCCCGACGACCTCTGAACTGCTGTCCAGTCCTATAATTTGCAGTGTTGAGAGAGTTACGTGAGTGGATCGTACCGTGTTGAGACCTCCCGGGATTGCCTTTTCCTCACAGCGTAATTCTCTGGAAATTTTTCAGTTATTTTTAATCAGTACTTTGTTCCTTTTCACTACTGAGTAGTGACCTTGGCCTGCGACCCCACAGTTGTTTAACCTGTTGGAGGACATCTGGGTTGTTTTCAGTTTCCAGCTCTCAGGAAAAACTGTCACATCACACTGTCACAAACATCCATGTACAGGCTTCTGTGTGAACACGAGTCCTTCTTTCTGTGGGTCCTTGCCCAAGTGTGCAATTGCTGAGTCTTATGGTAGCTCCATGCTGTTCTTCATTCATTTGTTTGCTTGTTTGTTTGAGACGAAGTCTCACACTGTTGCCCACACCGGCCTTGAACTCGTAACCCTCCTGCTTCAGCCTCTTGAGCAGCTGGATGGCAGGTGTGCACTGCCACACCTAGCCCATGCTTGACATCTTCCAGGGGCTGCACCATTTTCCGTTGTTAAAGACCATGAGTAACCCAGTCTCGGCCTCATGTCCACCACTGTTGTGGGCTCTCTTCACTGGCTTCAGCAGCCCCAGCAGGCATGCACTGGTGTCCACTATGGTGTGTGCTTACAGCTGTTAACAGCTGGTGATGTCGACCATCTTCTCACGCGCTCAGTCACCATCTGTGTGAGCAGTTCGGGGACACCTTCATGCCTCCGCCTGTCTCTGACTGACTCCAGCTGGCCAGCTTTTCTATTTTCATGGTGGTGTTTCGAGAGTTCTGGACATTCTATATACGAGGCCTCCATTGAAAATGTCATTTGCAGATGTGTTCCTGGATCCTAGCTTGTCTCTTCATCTCTTATCAGAGACTCCCACAGATCAGGCTGTTAACTTGGATGCAGCCCAGTCACTGTTGCTTCACTTGTAGAAATGCACTGGGTGTCAAATATGAGAGTCTTTGCCTAACCCTTGGTCCTGAAGATTTTGTCCTGCCTTTTTTTCTTTCTAAATGTTTTGTAGTTCTATGTGCTCTGAGCCCAGCCTTCCAAAGTTCTGCCTACAAAGACGTGAGGTCTTCGGCGTGGCCCACTGGCTATGCATTTTTGGGGTGATTCTCTCTGGGTTCTGCTTTCCAGCTCACGGATGGCCCCTCATCCCCTCACCTCCACACAGCCCATCCTCGGGCTTTTCACGTGGGTTATTTTTCGGTTCTAACATTTGTGCTTAGTTCTCCTTCACATCTTCTGGGCGTTCTAGGTGTTTGTTTTCTGTGTTGCCAAGGCCGCCGTCTCTGTGGCTGGGGTTTTCTGTGTGTTCGTTGGTTATGTGTGCTCCCACCTGCTCAGGAGAGCGTCTCTGCTTTATACCTTCCCTGGAGAATGCATGTCCCTGTCACCGGGCTCAGGGCTCCTCGGATGTCTCCTTCAGTCAGTTCGAAGCCTCCTGTTCGCAGGACAGAGACTGATTTTCTATCAAAGTTGGACATTCTTACATTGTGCTCAGAACTGGGTCTGGTTTAAGCTTGGTTCTGTTGGCTCTCTCTGCAGTGGTGGAGCAGGGGTACTGTCCCATTTCTTCCAGGTAGGGTGGGTTCTAGTACCCCACTTAGACCCCAGGAACCCTAGGAGGGGCTCCCCACCACTGCTGGGGGGTGGGAATAAGCTGCCGACCCCTCCCTGACCTCCCTCGATACCTGCATGGCAGGAGCACTCATCCCTCTTGGCGGGTTGGAGTGCTGGCTCCCCCGGGCCTCAGCACCAAGGCATGGGGGAGGCCCTGGGTGAGGAAGGCCTGTGACTGCCACCTGCTGCCTCTCAGCTCTTGTGACCTCACCTGGCAGAGGTGCTGAGCGTCACATGGCCTCGTGGGTGGAGCGTGGGGACTTCTGCTCCCCCTTTGTAGCTTGGGTGGGGCAGTTTCTTCTGGTGACAGGTGGCCTAAGTTTTCTGGCTCACGGGCTGCCCTGTGCCCATCCTCTGGAGCAGGAGAGCAACTTTCTTGGTTCTATCATTTGTGTGCGTCAGCATTTCGGGTTGCTGGCTTCTGCAGCTCGAGCGAGGGTATGGTGTGGACTCGTCTCTCATCATCCTGCCTCCTGCAGCATGCACCTTGGCCATGTCTGTGTGGTACCCCTGTGCAGCGGGCAGAGACAAAGAGCACTCCGTCCTGGCGCTTTCAGGACTAATTAAGGTTCATTGTGAGGATTGAAGGGGGAGAGAGAGAGAGAGAGAGAGAGAGAGAGAGAGAGAGAGAGAGAGGAAGTGCCTGACAGGTAGCAGGGACTCAGTGAGTACTCCATTTGCAGCCTCAGGTTGGCCCCTGTCACAGTCAGCTCCCACATGACAACCTGCCTCCTCCTCATCACAAACTCCTGTGAGCTTCTGTCCCAGGGCAGCTAGTCTGCATTTCTTCCCATTAGCCACAAAGACAACAGAGCGTTGCACACACACAAAGACACAGACACAGACACACACACATGCATGCATGTATACACATATGCACACACATGCATGTGTATGCACATTCACGCATATACATGCACACACAAATGTATGCACACACACACACACACACATATATATACGCACACGTACACATACAAACACATGCACACACACATGCACAGAGTGTTTGGGAAGTGCAATGACAAGAGGGTGGAGGGTTTGAATTCTCCGCTGGTTGCCTCTGGGAAAGGAATTGCAGACGGGACCTGGGGGTACACACCACTAGCCGCGGAGAGACCAACCCCAAGTGTGAGCCAAGCAAAGCTGCACCTGGCTGCCCACCCGCCAACCCTGACGCTCCCTCCTCATTCTGTTCCTAAACTGAACCCAGACTTAGCAGCTCTCCCATGGGGCTGGCCTCTGACCCCAGCTTCCGTGTCACACATTTGTGGCAGGTGCCAGAGCTTGGGGCTCCTCCCCGTGGACAGAGTCCCAGCTTCGGAAGGACTGGCTGGCAAGGTGTGCTGGCAGACCACACTCCGGCAGGTGCCGTGCAGGAGGGCCTCGGTGCCTGCAGTCCCCTCCTGGCACCGTTTGAACCCGTTCCTCATCCCTACGGGGATTACAGTAGCCCTTGCCTAAGGGACGGGAGGTAAATGGCTGACCCCAAGGGGCACTCAGCTGGGAGCCATCGGGCGCCCTCAGCAGGAGCTGTGGCCTCCTCAGCCCAGCCCGCAGCGACTCGGCTCAGCCAGCCCAGCTCAGAGAGCCGCAGGCCCGGCCTGCCATCAGCCCTTGCTCGCCCGGTTTTCAGTCTGGACCTGGCTCCCAACCAGGCCCTGGCTCGCGGGCCAGCACTGGGGGTGGCAGGGTTGGGAGGTTCTTATGCAGAGATTCCAATCCGTTCCTCCCAAGAGGACCCGGGGGTTTGGCTCATACCCCAGGACTCACCTCTCCTCCCCAGTGGACATCATGTGTGTACTTATTAACTCTTTTTTCCATTGACACCAGCTAAGACTGGGTGTGTGGGCTGCTCTCCGATGCGAGGTGCTTCCTTCACAACATAGTGAGCTTTTCTTAAAGAATTATTTATTTATTTAATTTGTTTATTTTAATTTGACCAGAGAGAGAGAGGGGAAGTGAGAAAGTGAGCCACCAGGTCTGAGACTCAAACCATAGTTGGCCACGTGGAAGTGTCCAGTGCCTTAACCACCACACCACCTGCTGGTCTCTGTTTTTATTTTTCAGGTTTTGTTTTTAAAGATTTTTTTCCATAGGACACATGCATTTGCCAAAGAGAGAGAGACAGAGACAGACTAGAAAAGTGAGAAATCACTGCCTAGGGGGTGGCCATGCTCAGTCCCTTCTCCTTTCTCTTCTCGGGCATGCATGCACACGCGCTCAGTGTGATGTTCAAGCCACTGGGCCCAGGACGCAAACTGCGGTAGAGCACGTGAGAGTCCAGCGTCTTGACCACCATGCCGAATGCTGGCCCCTACACTGGTGAGCTGTAAACTTGATTCCATGACATCAAGTGCTGCAACCATGCAGTCAACACAAGCTGAGTATGGAAGAGCTGCTCCTTATGCCTAAGCAAGGACTCGGCTGAGGAGAACTGTTTGCACGGTCAACAGTTTTATGAGTTCTGGACCTCCATTGCGTTGCTGATCTGGTGTGCACTCAATTACTCTGCCATGAGCCTTATTGCCGTACCCTAGTACCCCATAAAGGCACCCCCGCCTTACTATAACTAAAGGAATGCGGATCCACTAAGGTGGTGGCTGCGAACGGGAATTACTCCCATTAGATTCACCCCACCCTCCTGGAAAATGTCAATAAAGAATGCTGCATTCACTTCTCCTACTGGGGATTACATAGATAAGCATTAGGAAGGTTTAGGTTAAAGCTAATAAATTGGCGAAACAATCTCAGTAGCAAGGAGGGGCTCAGGGATTCATCCACGAGGTGCTGTTACCCCAAAGACCATGAGCCACCTTTAATCTCAAGACAAAGGAAGATTGCCGTTTCCCAAGCCACAGCCATTGCATAGAATAGCATGTAGAGGGTCCCAAGTACACAGTAACCTCTAGGTCAGTCATTAAGTTGCTCACAAGACCACATTCCTTTCCCATGTAGACATTAGACTCACCCTCTTAGCTGTGGACTACCCCAGAGATAATACAGGTATTCCACTTTAGTATATATTAACCTTGTCTTTACTAAACCAGACAGGATTTATTTCTAGGCCCTTGTAACCAGCAATCTGCTGCCACCCTAGCCTGAGGCTGAAGTTCTCAAGCTGACCTGGGGCTCAAGTTCTCAAGCAGATCTGGGACTAAAGTGATCAAGCTGGTCTGGGACTGAGGTTATTAAGATTCCTGGGAGCCCTCTCATCCAAAAGACCCTCCTCGGTAATCAAGATCTAAGAAGAGAATGCACCCGAAAAATGGACTTCCTCGTTCTGAGAATTATGACTGTTTATACCTAAACAAAACAGACGTCATGTTTTATGATTATTGTTCCTATACTTTGAATGCCTTACCTTTTAGAGTAAAACCTTTCACTTACTTCCCCTCACCCATCCTACTTCTGTAAAACTCCTTCAATAATAAATACGCATATGATCAGGGCTGCAGTCTGGAGCTTACCCTGGCTGTAGCCGGCTAAGAACAAGCTAAAGGGCATGAGGTCTCAGTCTGATTCCTGTTCACCGCGTCGCCTTCCTGTGCACCCACCCCGGCTGGAGCAGGGCTTCCGGCAGTCAAGTTTTCACAAGATGATGAGAGTCCCTAGTAAGTGTGTGGAGCAGCTCGGGGAAGGCAGTCCTCACACCGGTCTGTGCGTGCACGTGGCCCCTCGCCTCACCGTCCTGAGGGCTGGAGGCGGGCAAGGCGGATTCCGGCCACATCACTGCAGTTATTATTCCCATCTCTCAGTCTGCAGATGACACCCAGAGCTGTCTGCTCCGGGTCCTGCTCTCCCCGAGGGGATCTGGGCCTCTCCCCATGTTGTGTGATGAGGTGAGTGGGACCCCAAAAGTCCTGTGCACATCTTTAACTGGGACCTGTGCATGTAACCTTATTTGGAGAAAGGTCTTCCAGATATGATGAAGTGAAGGGTCTGAGACAAGGTCACTGGCTATGGTGCCTTAAACCCAGTGACGAGTGTCCCTGAAGAGAAGAGCTGGCAGGAGCTGCACGGGGCGGCCACGTGAGGGCGCAGGTATGTGTATGAGTCTAAGGCCTCCAGGAGCTGGGGAGGGACCCAGAGCAGGCCTGTCTCGAGCCCACACCTGCCCTGTGCCACCTCGCCCGGCCCTCTGTCCTCCAGAACGTGAGTGGACGCTGTCTGTGGTCTGAAGCACCCACTGTGTTAGTTCGTTACGGCGACCCGCGTGGACCCTGCTTCCCCAGGCCCACCCTCCCCACAGGACTGGGGCGCTCTGGAGGAGAGGGTGTTGTTTCCGTTTCCGGTGGAGTCAGCCAGGGCAAGGCTGGGATCTGCTCTGTCCGGGCTCCGCCCAGCCGGGGCCCAGCCGATCCCTCTGCTGCCAGAGGCTCCCCCAGCTCCACTGCCGTCCTGGTTGGAATTGGTCGCGGGTCGGCGTTCTCCGCAGCCCACCTCTCATCTGTGCTGTGAGTGTGGCGCTCTGCCTGCGGGTCCTCTCGGAACTTCCTCACCAGCGCGAGCTGGAGGGACAGCCCCTCCACGAGGCCGAGTGCCAGGACGGGGTGGGCAGGGGTGTGGTGGGTGGGGGCGGCCGGACGTGGATGGGCACCTGAAGCTCAGTGTGACCTTGTCACATGACCACCAGCTGGCCAGAGTGTGGCATGAGCATCGTGGGGAGCCAGCAGGAACGTCCCCATCCTGGCCGGGGGGACACCCTGCCACAGCTTCCCTCTGATGACGAGGACAGCTTCCTTTGTTCCCAATAACTTTTCGGAGAACACGCCCTTGTTATTGAGCAGAAAATATAAGTCCTGCCCGTGTTCACGCAGTGATCAGACTGTGTTCAGGAGGGCGAGAGAGGTGAGGGAAAGGCGTGCGCTGTAGAAAACCTGAGGTCTGACGCAGCTTGTCCTTGGTGGAAAGGTGACATTTACAGCCCGTCCGGTTCTGACCGAGCAGGAAAGCCTAGCAGCCCTGCACCTCTCACACGGCACCATGCACCCCTTGCATGGCATCCGATAACAGGGAGCAAGAGAGGAGGCCAGTAAAGCTGGGAGAGTTTCATGTTCTCTCTCTGCGAAGGTGAATTGGAAGAGAAAAGAACCGATTCTCCCAGGGCTGCAGGTGGTGAGGACGGATGCCGGGGCCTGCCCGCGGCTCACCCACGTGCATGCGGGCAGAGCTGGGGGAGTCCTGGCCTGGGACCTCGGTCTCTAAAAGGAGACGCTGCGCAGCCTCTGTACGTCGGAGCCCCGTGGGTGAGGATGTCCGCACACCGCTGTGAACGGGAGTGCTCTGGAGCCCTGCGGATCGCCGGGGTTGCTTTCTGGCTGTTTTCTGTCTGCACTGCTCTCGTGTCTGTCTCAGCATCTACAAAGGTCTGTAGTTCTAGCAGAACATGGTGCCAGGGTGCCTGGTGGCAAGTAGAGACGGCTGTGTCCACCGACGCCGACCTGTGGGCTTCAGGGGAGCACCGGCCACTCTCCTGCAATTTCCTGCGGACGGCAGACAGCGGGTGCCTTGCCGCCATCGCCCGGGGTGTCCAGGAGGCCGTGAGGTGAGGGTGAGTGGACTGCCACCCACACGCTAGCTCTGCGCTGGGAACGAAGGCCACCACCTCGAGCCCTCCTTGGCTCTCCTCACCCCCAGGGACCTCCTTCGAGCCGCATGCAAACCACCAGGCCTGTTCCAGCTCTGGCAGGGTTCGGCAGTGCGCACCCCTCTCAGGGCACCGCATGCCCCTTGCACGGCTCTACGCACCCCTCACACGGCACCGTGCACCCCTCACACGGCACTGCACACCCCTCACACACTCCACGCACTCCTCACACAGCACCGTGCACCCCTCACACGGCACCGCGCACCCCTCACACGGCACCGTGCACCCCTCACACGGCACTGCACACCCCTCACACACTCCACGCACTCCTCACACAGCACCGTGCACCCCTCACACGGCACCGTGCACCCCTCACACGGCACTGCACACCCCTCACACGGCACCACGCACCCCTCACACACTCCACGCACCCCTCACACGGCACCGCGCACCCCTCACACGGCACCGTGCACCCCTCACACGGCACCGTGCACCCCTCACACGGCACCGTGCACCCCTCACACGGCACCGTGCACCCCTCACACGGCACCGTGCACCCCTTGCATGACATCCGATAACAGGGAACAAGCTGAGGCTCCCCCGGGTGGCAGACAAGTGTGGACTCTGAAAGGGGGATCCCGGTCCTCCCAGCTCTGGAGCTCCATTCACAGCTCTGTGGGGTGCCAGACTCAGCGCCCCGCAGGACTCCCACATGGCCCCGAGCACCCATAGAGCAGGGCTCCTGGGACCATCCAGAAGAGGCGGAAGTGAGACCAGGAGAAGGAAGCTGAGCACGCGGGCTCCCGGGAACGTGTGTGGGCTCGTCGAAGAAGTCGCTTCTGCTCACCATCAGGCACTGAGAGGAGAGCGCGAGAGCCCCGTGCGGCCTTAAACTGCAGGAGCTGCAGCACGGAGCCGAGCGGCAGACCTGGCTGCAGGAGCGCTGGGCCCCTTAGCCAAGACCCACCTGAAAGAAAGGGCCGCCCCTCCCTGCAACGGCAGGAACGAGACGGTGTGGCCAGCGACCCAGCGGCCCAAGCACCTGCACACCTGGTACCTGGGTCACCTCCGCGGCCTGCAGGTGATGCTCCCCGGAGCTAAGAGGGTGAAAGAGGCCTCCGAACCCTGAGAGCAGGGCCTGGCAGCTGGGAAGGGCCCCACACACCCAGGTGCTGCCCGTGGTCCGCATGGCCCAGCGTGGTGGGGGATGGGCAGGAGAGCCACGTGAGAGGAGAGAAGGGGGCCTTCCTGGGAGGGGGGAGGCTGGCTGTCCTTGGGTCACAGGAGACGGTCATTCCTCGGGAGCAGGTCCTGCGTGACCCTGCCCTGGCCTGTGATCCTGGCAGCCCGGAGGCTGCTCCTGGGGACTCACGTGAAGTGGCAGATGGCAGCCTTGGGGATTTTAGAGGGGGTCACTAGAGAGGCGGGAGTCCGAGAAGCCATGTCAGGCCGGGAGGCTGAGGGGCTGGGCAGGAAGGCCAGGCACAGCCTCACCGGGAGGCCACTCAGGCTGACATGTGCCCCTCGGGAGGCTTCGACTGGTTGTCACTGTCCTGCCCGTCGAGGGGCTGCCCCACACCCCACAGTTCCTGGACACAGCGTGGGGGTGAGAGTGCAGGGTCTGGGCCAGACCCCGAGGTCCAACGCCACCCACCATGTGGTGACAGTGAGAATGGGGGAGTTCAGCTGAAGTCTCTGAGCCTGTTTCCTGGCCTTAGTATGGGGCTGTGGTGAAGATGCGAGAAGACCCACGCAAAGGGAGCCGTGGTGCTGGTTGGTGCCAGCCCCGGCCCCAGGCTGCTGGCCACCCGCCAGGAGAGGTTCCAGAGGGAGACCTGCAGCGCTGCTGCCCCGAGGGTCTGCAGGCCCTGTGGTCGGCCTCCCTAGATCACGAGGTTGCCCTTGGGCCTTCTGGGAAATCGACGCAGACCGCTCGGTCGTGCCCGTGGTGACGCAGAGCAGAGCAGCCCCACGGGCTCTGGGAAGACGCGTGTTAAGAACCACACCCCCTTTGCAGGGCTCTCGTGGCAACCAGCATGGTCCATGCAGCAGATGGGCGTGGAGCACCTGCTCTGGGGCGCATTGGTCGGCAAGGACACCTGCTGGTCGCCATCGCTCCTTCCCACAGCCCAGCCCAGGCCTGCTCAGCTAGACAGAGGTGCCCGCTGCCTGGGCGCCTGTCACCTCCTTCCGTGCTTTTCAGAAAGACCTGTCCCTATCTCAGCCCTCGTCAGACTGCAGCCCGAGTCGGCAGTCCTTGCTGGGCCCCTGGGAGCCAAGGCCCATGTGTCTGTCCCCACGTCGCCGCCGCAGTGCCCAGGGCTCCTTCCGTGTGCTCTGGGCATCTCTCAGACGGTCCCTAACACCATACAGAGTTTGGAGACCCAGCTTCTGCCTATGGGGTTGCTTCCCCGGACCAGGGCATCGCACCCTGCGTGGACCGCCCCTGCTCGGAGCCTCCCTCCATGCGAGCCTGCACTACACACCTGAGTTCTCGTTTCTGTACGCCCAGCAGCAGCCAGCGGGTGCCCTGCACGCCCCCAGGAGGCCCGTCTGTGCCCCCTGCATCTCTGCTCAAGCCCGAAACGTGCCTGTCACTCTCTGGGCAGGGCCGTGGGCACCACTGCTGAATCTAGTCGTCTCCTCTCTGTCCAGGAGACAGCGGCGTCTCCATCTGGGGGCGGAGCCTGTGTTTCTCGTATCTCTGACGTGCCCCTGTGCCTGAGACAGGTCCTAAATAACCAGGGATGTGCACGACCGCTGGCTGTGCTACCAGCCGGGGCAGAGAATCGCGCTCCCCTTCATGGCTGGGCAGCTTCCCCCAGCCAGACAGCCCAGGAGCACGCTTATCCGCTGGGAGAAACCGGACCTGCGTGGCCTCCAGCCGCTCGAGGTCGGCACTCACAAAGTCAGGCCTGGGCGCTGAGGGCGCAGAGGGAGGCTTTACCCTGAGGCAAGCAGGGCCCGCCCCTGGTGGGTTCCTGGCTGGGTCCCCATGGCCAGGCACAGACTGGCCCTTCGTACACATTCAAATGCGAACTCATGCACAGACGCCGAGCCGAGCCCCGAGCAGGAGCGGTGTGGAGCAGTGCACGGAGGAGCGAGGCTGAGCTGCAGATTTAATATGCATGGGCCTAAGTGGGAAGCACTGACTCATCTCAGAAGCACAGAAAAGAAGTCTGGGCATTCTCCAGGCAGAGTCATTTAGCATGAAATAGGAAGGGAGTAAAACCAGGGGCAAGCATGACTTGCACGGAATTGAAGGAAGGGCGAATGTATAGGAACTCGAGTTCATCTCCGAGGGAACACAAAGGAACACAAACGGTCACAGGCCTGGGGGAGGCTTCAGCCTGGATATTTATGGAGGGCGCAGGAGTCGCTGACGCAGCGTCGGACGAGCCGCGGAATCCCGGAAGGGAGAAGAGAATCAGCCCCCGCTGCCCTCTGCCCCCTCAGGTTCCCGAAGATGTCAAAGCTGACACCTGCTGTGGCTGAGACCCCCCAGCAGCCCCGGAAAGGCAGAGATGACGCCAGCACTGGCTCCCACGCGTCGGCCTGCGCCAGCTCAGCTCGGGCTGTGGCGCCTTCTCCCCTTCCGCTCTGCAGCTCCAGGTCTGAGACAGGCCGGAGCCTCTCTGGCCTGGGCAGGTCTGGCCCGGGCAGGGTGGGGCAGGGGCTCTAGTGCCCTCGCTGGCCTGGGAGGAGGCCCCCATTTTCACTCTTTTCTGGTTGCTTGTTTTATCTCTGTGTCTATCGACCCTGGCGTGGGGCTCCCAGCTCAGCACTCAGAAGCCCAGCTCTGGATTCACTGTGTTCTGCCTGGACCTCTCTTCTGACGTCACTGTCTACCTGCCACTAGGCTGTGTGTGGATAGCCCGTGGGGACCGCTGTCCCCTGCAATGGTGAATCAACGACGCTCCACGTGGAAGGTGTCTGCTCCGGATCAGCCGCGCACTGACAGGAGCCGGCCGCTATGGCTCCCTCAGGACTGCAGGGCAGCGCGCTGCTTCCGTCTGGGTGAGCGTGGAAGGAACCCCCTGGCATGAGGCAGAGACACGTTCCCCTTTGGGAGAGAGCCAGAGCCCGGAAGTACATATCTTTTCTCCTCGAGAAGGAAGCTGAGGTCGTGTCATGACGGAACAGGAACGGTCATTGGGGGGCTTGTGGGGAGCCCATGCAGTCAGCACCAGCCTGGACCTCTGCCCTCCAAACCCAATACTGTTACCTGAAGTAGCTGTGGAAAGCGACTTCAGATCCAGGGAAAGACAGCTAATCCCAGCCTGCAGATGAACATGGTGAGATGCACTTGGGCCAAATGTGGGCTTCTTTCCAAAGGTGCGTGTAGAAAGCAGGATCCCATTTACCTAACCCCGCTCCGGGAACTTCATCATAAACAGAGGAAGGCCTTGTGGATACAGAGGATGGAAGTACCCGGGGCTCCCTCTCAGCGCAGCCCAGCAGGACGGGGCACAGGGTGGCGAGAGCACCCACTCGCCTGAAGCTTGGTGTCTGCAGTAGGCGCTGCTCTGACGCCCGGAGGGGGTGCTCTGAAAAGGTCGTGTGCGACCAGCAGCTGATGGCGCCGGGCCCCAGATCAGCTCCTGCCCATTCCTGCACTGAGTCCTCACGCTGCCGTGCGAGCTCGTACCCGGAGCTCGAGGCTGAGCAGCACTCGCCTGAGTTCACACTCCGGCTCTAGCAGTGGCAGCCAGTGGTGGCTGGGTCTGGGACTCTTTCTAAAATCACACAGCCCCTCCTCACAGACGCAGGGACCACTACACGGGGAGAGAGTGCAGGGACCAGTCATAGAGGTGCCCTTTGGGAGTGTTTCTAGGGGCCGGCTGGGGACATAGACGGACGGAGCCCAGCCTCTGCCCTTGAGCTTGTGTCTCAGGGGCCTCAGCTGAAGACTAAGATTCCCCTCACAGCCTTGAAGGGGTCATAAAAAATTAATAGGATTATGTGTCCTGCAGACAGCAAGGGCAGAGACATTCACATCTGACGGTTGCAGGGAAGTTCTCCCAGATGACACGATGCTCTTGCAGGGCGGATGTTGAAGGAAAATGGATTTGACAGATGGAGACCTGGAGGGTCTGCAGGAGAGCTGTGGTGTGGGAGGCAGAGGAGAGGCGAGCAAGGAGAGGGACCTGAGCCTGAGGACAGGGCCACACCATGACAGTACCAGCCCCCAACACGCGAGGCTTCGGGGCGTCAGAGGACACTCAGGCCCTGCGTGCAGGCCCCTCGGCACTGGGAGGCACAGGCCCTACACGCAGGCCCCTCGGCACCGGATGCAGGCAGCAGCCCGCAGGGCCACGCCAACAGCACAGGCGGCACACCTGCACCGGCCAGACCTGGGCCCTGGCACGAGGGCTCGTTTTTCAGACAGCAGTCGCCAGGGAGGACAGCAGCAAGGACACTAAGGCAGGGGACCCGGGGCCAGGAAGGCACAGAAGCCAGGAGCCACAGGTGGGAAGGAGGCAGGCGGAGACAGAAAGGAAACTTTCCAGACAAAAGAGTTACCCTGGCTACGGGGTGGGCTGGGTGGCTGACTGGGGCTCCGCTGAGTGGACCCAGCCCCTGAGCCGGCTGGCTGGGGCTGGGGCTGGGGCGGAGCTGGCCTGACTCCTGCTGTGAGCGCCTGCCGTCCTCTCACACATCTCTGTTCTCTCTCATCATGAAAGAAATAAAATAAAAGCTGAAAAAGAAAAAGCGCATGGGCCCGGCAGGTGGCGTGGAGGTGAAGGCACTGTAACCCACGTGACTAGCGGCACGGTCAAATCCCAGACCTGGCATCTTGAAAATGATGCCGTATGTGTGTGCATACCCAAAATCCCCAGAGGGGAATGGAGAAGGGACCGTGGCCCGGGCATCTCCGAGGGTGATGTCTCTCTCTCTCTCTCTGTTGGAGAGAGAGACAGCATCTCTGGCTAACATAGTGTCCTCTAGCAAAAACAAAATAAACAACGACAATGACAACAAAGGGTGTGCACATGCAACAGCAGAGGTGAGTGAGGAGGACCACAGTGGCCGAGATAGGCGGGACTCGGAGTTCCCGCAGAAGCCAGGCCAGCGGTGAGGCCGCAGGGCCCACGGTGGCCAGGCCTGGTCAGACTCTCAGACTCCTGGAGTTGGGTGGGGGTGGCTGAGGGACCCTGACACCCACGGGAACTGCCAGGAGGCGGGGAGGGAGGCTGATCCAGGTTAGAGACCCTCGGGGCCCTGAGAGTCAATCGGCCGAGCAGGGGGTGGTTCAGGGCTGTCCTGGGCCAGCCGAGTTAGGAGTCGGCACAGCTGACATGTAAGGGGCTTCAAACATTTGTGGTCTACGTGTACTTGAAAGAGCCATGCACGGGTTTCTTTTATTCCTTTTTATTTTCTTTTGTACCAAGATAAACGGGGGCTTTAATTCCAGCCGAGAGGCCCCTCCGTCTCGCTCCCATCTGTGCCGCCACACAGCGCGTCTTCCCGAGAACTTCCTGTCTCTCCCCGACAATGAATCAGCCAATTTACTCTCATTCTACAGAGGACAGAATAAAACACCTACCTGTCTCTGGGATCCCAGAGAGCCAGAGTGGGGAGGGACTTAAACTATTTCAGAGTTTGGAAATGCTTAAAGTGCTCAGGAGAGAACGCTCTGAAATTGTGATAGATTAAGTTTCAGAAACTAAAATTACTGGCTCGTAAGAAAGCGCATACCTCCTTAGCCTCAACCCTAATAGAGACAGGCAGTCCGGGCCCTGGAGAGCCTGGGCAGGGCGGGACGAGCCACGGGGAGGGCTGGTGCCCCGGCTTCTTTCTCCCCCTTGGAGCAGCGTCGCTGCTGTTTCTCGGGACAGAAACCCCCGCACACCGGGCACACGCGTCCTCGAAGTGGGTGGGGCAGGGTGGGCCTGTGAGGGCCTCGCTGCAGGATGGGGGCCGGGGTCGGTCCGCTCAGGCACTCCATGGTGGAACCAGCAAGAGTCCCCTCTTCCCCCTTCCAGCTGTGCTCTGTCACCTGTCACCGCCTCTTCAGTTCTCTCTTCCTGGGCCCTCCCAACATCTAAGGCTGCTTTGGACGCCACAGGGACGTGAGGACACTTCATGGGGTTTGTGGAAGATGGAATTAAAGTGTGAGTTTATCTGGGCGCAGGAAGGTGTGCACCCACGCATAGCCTTCGTGCTGCACACTCTCCATGCAGCTTTGAGGATCCCCCGAGCTGAGGCCGGTGGGACGGCCGTCCTGGGAGGTGGGCCTTCAAGTCACTGGTCAGTGCGTTTGGCTCCTGCAGGGTAACTGCATCAACCCCAGCTCAAGGCGCTGCCTGAGCACGCGTCCACGTCCTTTCCAGGAGCTGACATCCTTCCAGCTTTTCCCTCCCGGTAACAGAGTGTGTGTATCTGGGCTTAAATTCCCATCACGCCGATTACTGAAGAGGACGGGCTTGCCTACAGGAGCAGTTGGCTCGTGAGTCTGCAGGCCCTTCCTCAGACACCAGCAGCCCTGCCCGCTGACCTCCCAGCCTGGCAAATCCGGGGAGGACCAAATCCCACCCGCCTGGCCTGGTGCTGCGAGGGGTGGGTCTCCCTCGCCTGGCCCTCACGCCGTCATCCGGGACTGCTCTCCTCTCCAGGGAGCCGTGAAGCCTGCTTCCCAGTCTCCGGTTTCTGGGGACCCCAGGCTGAAACACTGAGGGCCAGGAGGAGGGCAGGGAGCCGCACTGCAGGCTGGGATTGGCAGGGGTGCCTGCTGGTGCTGGCCATGGGAGGAGGGAGCTGGGAGCTGCTGGCATCCAGGGCGTCGCCCACTGGCGGTTTTCCTACCCACGTGCTTGTAGTGTCACTGTCCTCTGGGCTGGGTTACCATGGAAGACCTGGCACGCTCTCCACTCTCACCGCCTCAGGCACAGGGCCGAGACGCGAGGCCAGGGTCCAACAGAGGTTGAGTATCCATAACCCAAAAACCCAAAATCGCAAATCTAGAGCCCAGGAACACCGTATCTCAGAGCCCGGGTGGTACTGCAAGTGGAGAACGGCACACGGCTGCTTGCCATGGGTGTGGTGGTTCTAGATACGTGGGAAATTGCCTGCAGGCCCAGGGCGTAAGAAGCACATGCAAAGAAACCTCGTGTTCAGCCTCGTGCCTCATCCCCAAGATAGCTCGTCATGAACACACACACATTCCAAAATCAAGGAAACACACACACACCCAAGACACTTGTGGTCTTAAGTGCTTTGGATACGGGACACCCAGCCTGTGGTCAGCATGGTGGAGCTGCAGAGGACACTGGGCCTCAGCCTCGGCACGCAGGTGTGCGACGAGCCTGAGACGTGGCATGGGGACACTTACGACTGGACTCAGGACTCAGCCCCAAGAATCCCGGAGCCCTCAGGGTTGGCAGAGGAAGCCTTCGTCCCTGTCCGCCTCTAGGCAGGGGAATGTGAACTGACCTCACCTCAGGCAAATGGCTGAGAGGCCACCGCTGTCCCACCCCGTGCATCCCCGCTGCCCTCAGTACCTCGAGACCAATGACCAGGGCAAGGTCTCGGGCTGGCCCAGGAACGCACGTCCAGGGCCCACCCTGAGGAGACGGCCTGGAGGAACGGGGCCTCAGCTAACATGCGCCGTGGGGCCCAGGCCACGGTGTCACGGTGGGTGCATGGGCAGGAGGTGCGCTGCACACTCCTTAGCAGAGGCCTCTGGAACAGGGCTCTAGCTCTGCCGTCCCCGTTGTGGACAGTGGAAGTGAGCGTAGACGCCGGGACTCTGTTGTCCAAGCAGGAGGGCGGGGCAGAGGCCGAGGCAGGGGTGGACGCAGGGGAACTATTTCCCAAGGAGAGGATGGAGTTTGCCTCATGGGCCAGGGCCGGCCAGAGCTGTTGCTCTGCTGTGGACTGAGCCAGGTGGAGCACTGGAAGCCAGGAAGATACCATCCCAGTCAGGCCTTAGGGACACCGTGACAGTCAGTCTTGGCCACAGAGGCCCCTGGAGTAGGCCGACGGCCGCTGAGCTCCTGGAGGAAAGCAGTGGGCAGCCGGCCAGGGCACTGCCCCACGCTTACATCATTTCAAAATCAGTAGTTGCCAATAGCAGGCCGACGTCAGCTGCCGCAGCGAAGGGACAGTCCTGCCCCGTGCAGACCTCAGCTTCCAGACGCGAGGCTCACAGCCGGTTTCCAAAGCTTGTGGCTGAGGAAGCCGGGGCTGACGCAGCGTCCCGAGCAGGTGGGGTGCCAGCAGCCCACACCTGCAGGCTTGGCCAGGTGGGGCGAGCTGAGCTCCCTCCTGACTGGCAGCATGTCATTAAACACCCTGGGACAGGTACCGCCCTGACCCCCTTCCTGCAGGTGAGAAAGACGAACACCCTGGGAGGGTGAAGTGAGCAGCCCGCGGCCCCGGGCACATCTGCCCAGATGCAGCGTTCTCGTCCTCCATGCTGCTACCTATGCGGTCACGCGAGAGCCGGATGGTGGCGAGGACGAGGTCGTGGAGGGGACAGCAGGAGAGAAAGTGCCGGAAGCCCCAGCCTCGCTGGAGCAGACTTAGACAAGGCCCTGGGCCTGACGCTGGGTCTCCCATCCACAGGGCAGTGGGCAGCGGAGCCTGCGGGCTGGCGGGAAGTCCCCTCCGAGCTGCCCCGCCCCCTCGCTGGGGCACCGCTGGAGTCTCCTTGACATTTGGGAATCTCGGGCCGGTGCTTGCCTCCTAAAGTCGCGGTGCCATCAGTCATTTAGAGAGCCCTGGGGTCACGGAGCCTTGCAGAAATTCTGAGCAAAAGAGAGCATTTGCAAAATGAGGGCATCACCCCACTGCCAGAGAAAAGAGCGGGGACAAGGAGGTTAATTAATGTCTGCTTGGGTCTCAGCCGAGTCACGTGCGCAGCTGGGCGAGGGAGCGTGGCTGTGCTGTCCCACAGGGGAGGCGCTTCTCGTCCCACCGCGGCTGCGCTGGGCCATCCCCGGGCCAGGAACTCCACTCCAAGCTGTGGCTCTGCTGTTCCATGCCAGACCCTCGTTCATGTCAGTTTTGTTTGACCTGAGAACATCCCGACGGGAAGGTGGTTTTCAGACCCACACTTTGCCAATGGCTGACGCGGACTGACTTTCCCGAAGAGCAGACATGGCAACAGTCCTGGGCTTCCACGGTCCCTGGGTCCAGCCTGCGGGGCGAGGCCCGAGGGCACGCAGCATGCAGGGTGGGCAGATGTGGGGATGGCAGCTGCTATTTCCCTGAGGCTGAGCCGAGCCCGCCTCCGTCTGGGCCAAGCTGCTGCCCCTGCAAGCTGCTGGGGCAGTCGAGCCCCATGGTTCAGAGCCAGGAGCACGTGCACGCCCAGCCGAGGTCAGCAGGAGATGGCCGTGAGCTCTGGATACCGGGTGGCTGGGCTGCCTTAGGCTGCCCAGTGGGAGCTTGCGAGCACTGTGGGCTCCTCCCACACAGCACTGGAGTCATCCGAAGGCCCTGGACCAAGCCCAGGACCCCAGGAGTGGCCGTGAGAACCAGGAGGCCCTGTGAGCCACGTAGTGATGGGGCACCCAGCCGCCCACCCACCTGCTCACTCGTTCATTCGGAATGTCTGCCCAGTGTGCGCGCCCTGTGCCACATCTGTGCCAGGCAATGGCGATCCTGTAGAACACTGTAGACCAGGGGCTGCCCTCAGAAAGCTCTTTGGGGCAGGGGGCACCAGTGAGGCCCCCTCTGGGACCCTGCATAGCTGGCTGTCCGGCCCACTGGAAGCTCTCATTCCCCCCAACCTTCCACTGCACCCAGACCCCTGTGTGGGCCCTGCGGGGGGGAGGGCACTGCCGGCCCTGAGCTTGCCCACGGGCCAGGGAGGAGGACCCCACCCAGTACCCACAGAAGGAGGCCTGGCTGCCACTGGGGGAAGGCTTTTCCTGCAGAGTAGCAGAGCCGCTCCAAAGGTACAGTGGGCGGAGGAGGCCACGGGTGCCAGGGCCCCGTGGTTGGCACAGAGAGCCACGGCAAAAACATGGGAACTGACAGGAGGAGGCTGCAGAGGCGGGCGCTGCAGAACGCCGGCTCAGACTGGCTTCCCTGGAAGCAGACACCTGTCCGCCCACCTGTCAGTGAACGCCCCGACCCTGTCCTCAGACTGGGCATGCAGCCCAGGCCCCTGACAACAGCCCGAGACAGGCACATAGCCCGGCAGGGCCAATCGGGGTCTTTCATTCCATTGCGCCCACCCAGGCTCCTAGCAGGAGCCAGCAGCCGTGGATGGGGGAGAGACGCTATTGAGAGGACCCTGATCTGCGTGCAGGACGGTTTCCTGTCCCCAACTAGCTGGTTTGCAGGACAAAGCTGCGCAGAGAGAGGATGGAGCTGGACAGAGAGAGGACGGAACTGGACAGATGGCGGGGCTCCCTCCTCTCTTCTCTGGGTGATACTCATGCTTCTGCTACAGAAAGAGGCTTCTTCCTATGTCTAGAGGCGGGAGAGTGACCAGAGGGCCCGTGAGCCCATCGGCTCGTCCTAGAACATGCGGGGACATGGGACCAGGCCATAGCAGGAAAGGCTGGCCACCCCCTGGGGTCCCTGGGAGCCCAGGTATCAAGGCCCATCAGCCCAACGCCAGCTGCAGTCTGCAGCACAGCACCCCTGAGGCAGGTCCCCAGGAGGGCTCATCTCTATCCCTGGGGAAAAGGCCTCCAACAGCCGTGCAGTGAGATGACCCTCGAGCGGCCATGAGGACTGAGACCATGGCCGTGGCAGGACTTCCAGGGTCCAGTGGCACGAGCGGACACACAGAGAGAAGTTGCAGGAGGCCCCCAGAGAATGGGGCAGGGCAGGGGCCAGCTCAGATCTGCTGCTCTCCTGCCCCAGGGCTCCTGGCCACGGGCTCCCAGGGGCCACAGGCTGGAGTGGGTGCCATCTGTTCACCGTGGCCAGTACTAGGACTGAGAGCAGACTGGGGCACCACCGAGCAGACTGGGGCACCACCGAGCTTGGTGCCCGTGGTCTGGGCGCTGCCGAGCAGCTCCGGATGCTGGGAGACAAGATGGGAGGAGGAGGGCTGGAGGGCAGGGGGTGCCACAGCTGCCTGGGGACGAAGCAGACCCAGGGCGCACCCTCCACTCTGACAGAGGGTCTGGGTCTGTCGAGGGAGCCAACACTACCCTCCTGGAGAGGCTGGAAGTCACTCCCTCGTCCTCCTGGCATGGCCAGCTCCCGTCCACCCAGGAGACCTCCCATTTCCTGCCACAGCCTGTGGGCTCCCTGTCTGCCCGTACCTCAGGAAGCTGGTGGAGTGCTCCATGGGCACTGGGACCGGGGGCTCCTATCCGCGGGGGCTCGCTGTGCTGTGGGGCACCTGCCCGCAGTCTTGGGCCTCCCTCACTTTGTCCCCAAGGCTCCTCAGTGACATCCTTGCTCCTGGGAAGAGCACTCCTCGGTGACTAGCCATGCAGTGGGGCAGGGCTGCGTGACAGAGTGGCCGTGTCCTGCCTGCAGCTCTGGCTCAGTACCCGGGACATGTTCGATAAACACTGGCCCAGTGAGGGTGTGGCCTGGACACGGCCGTGCGTCCTCAGCTGTGGGACGGTCTGCCACGGTCAGGACGCATGCTTCCCAGCCTCCTCTGACCTTTGTGGATGCTGAATGAGGACCGCAGAGAGGACTAGATCCGTCCCAACCCCAGGCCCCTATGAATGGCACATGGTGGCACATGGCAAAGGGCCTTGGGATGGGGCAAGGCCCCCAGGATGGAGGAAAGGTGATGTGACAAACAAGCAGGGCGCAGCTGGCCTGTGGGAGCACAGATCTGGAGCTGGGGCAGGCTGGGAGCGGTCCTGCCCCAGAGCCCCACAGGGGAATGGCCTGGACCAGCCTGTGAGCCAGACTTCGGACTCCTGAGCCCTGAGTGTGGGAGCATGGGCATGGGCTGCCTCGTGCAGACCCTGCATGCTGACGGCCTCTGCCTGACTGCCCGGAGACGCCGAGTGCTGGGCCACAGGCTGGGCCCACCCTCCCCTGGGGCCTGCCTCTCCTCACTTGGGAAGAACTGACCAGACACCAATGCCTCTTCTGGGTTGCGAGGCCACTGCTGTCCTGCCCCGGGGCAGGATTCCACCTTCCCAAGGCTTCTCCTCCCGAAGGCCATGGGCCACGCCCTTAGCATCGTCAGCTGGAGACCTCCAGGGCAGGCCAGGGCTGCTTTCCTCCCCACATGGCAGCTGCTGTCCCCACGCCCAAGTTGAGGGGAGTGGCCCAGTGCCCTGGAGCAGGGACACAGCCGGCGTCCGGTCTCTCTCCTCCATCTGGGCCACAACGAGCTCCGTGTCCCTCAAGGTGTCAGGGTCAGCATGGATTCTACTTTTCTGTCTCGTAACTGACTTGGAAATTTTCTTCCCCTTGATGCCAGTGAGCTTCCTGTGCCCTCAGTCCCCGTCATCACAACACAGATTGGCGTAGCTGACACGTGTGGCCAACAGCTGCCCAGCGTCCACCTCTTTAGGACCGCTGCATTTCTTGGGGTTGATATCACGCCTGTATTTTCCGCCGTGGCAGGAAAGTGCTGAACAGCCCACAGGCGTCGCAGCACATATTCGGAGAGATTCGGACTGGGTGCGGTTACTGGGCGTGGGCCGAGCCTGCAGATCCCGCCTGGAACGCCTTTCTCCTGGGAGCGCGGGAAGCCGCGGGGAGGGAGGTCTCCACCCCGATGACATGTGTGGTGGTGAACCTCAGGCCAAACATCGGGGTAGCGGGGTCCCCCTCTGGGGCCTTTCCCTCTCCTTTCTAGCTGCCGACTCGATCTGCCCACTATCAAAAAGCCAGCAGATGGCACATAAAATACAAAGCCACTTCCCAAACAGCGTGGCTTCCAGTTCTGAGAGGCAAATAAAGTTTGATGAATCACCTGGAACAGAAGCTCAGCCTCCAGCTCACTCAAAGTGTGGTGGCTCTGTGCTCGTCCGGTCCTTCCGGGGACAGCGGGGGCACACTCGCTCGGGGGCAGCGGCTCCTGGCTGAGCCCGCGTGCAGCGCGGTTACCCTCTGCTGTTCCCTCTCTGGGTATCTGGTTAGCTACCTAGGAATGCCATGGCAAGTCGGCCTCTGTGTGCGGAGTGGAAGCCGCTTCCAGTCCATAGCAAAGTCCCAAAGACTGGGACAAAATTATTGTGGACAGAATTGTTGCCTACTGCAATTCCACAAATTCATCTCCTGTGTTTTATCTCCTAACGCTGGCTTCATTCCAGCCTTCTTCAGCAGGTCGGGCGAGAGGCTGGGTTCAAGACTCAGACCTTCTGGGGCCCCGCAGACAGGGAGGTGGCTTCATCCCAGCACACAGCCCTCCGGCCCTGGGCTCTGGGTGTTGTGTGGAGACAAGGCCTCCGGGACGCCAGGTGGCTCAGTGGTGTCCGGCTGGCTGAGCTGCATGGCCTGGAAGCAGGTGCCCGCAGCACACATTCCGGGGGAAGCCCGCTCTGCTCTTCAGCCAGTGTTTTGGGTTGTCCTTTCCTTCCCCTCCTTTTTTGTGGTCAGAGGACACATGCTCTTGCCAGAGGGAAACAGAGAGAAGGGGAGGGAGAAACCACCTCCTTATTGGGAGGTCACACCATCTCCCTCCTCTGCTTCTCCATCCTGCTGGGCCTTGGGGCATGTACACGTGCATGCGTGTGTTTTCCAATTGCCGGGACCTGAATTCAAATCTCTCCTTTAACCACTGGACTACCAGGCCCGCTCTCATTTCGTCTTTCTATGTTTTCTTTGTATTACGATCTTATGGACATAGAGTCGTTGTGCACACGTGTGGGCTGGCGTGACGCTGCATTCCGTGAGTGCAATGTGTAATGGCGGGGCGGGGAGGGCCACAGCCCCTGGACTTGGGTCACAGACCGGCCTTGCAAACAGAAGCCTGGGGAGCTGGGAGCGCCCAGCACAGCAGAGCAGCCTGGAGGGTGACACGCGATGGCTGTTTCTGACGGGCCAGCAGAGAGGGCTAGGAAGCGAGTCCTCTGACGAGCTCTGATGAGCGCTGAGGACACTGCAGGCGGTCCAGTCTCTCAAAGCTGGTGGCTGGAAGGTCCCCCACGCTGCAGACCCCGGGGACAAGCTGAGCGCATTCTCCTACCTCACAGGCCGACAGAACCAGAGTGCACTGTGTGAACAGCCTCCCTAACCATGTTATACTCACGACTCACTCTTTAGTTCTAAAACTATTACTGATTTTAAAAGAATAAATTCTGATTTTAAAGCTATCAGGACTCAGTGTAGTAGTTCATGTTTGAGATAAAATCTACACACCAAATAGAAATGCTGCGATCTGTTTTTAGACCACTGCTCTGCTTTAAAGTTTAAATGCAGATGAGAACTTCAAGTGGTCACGTGGGATGACAGGAGGGCGGTAACTGGGCCTTCCTCTGCGCGGGCCCTGTGCTGTGGCTGTTCTTCGTGTTGTCGGTGCAGACGCGGCTCGCCAGGGACCCGAACTGCACCTGGAGGGGGCTGGAACAGCTCCAGAGTGTGGTGAATCCTGCTCCTCATGTCGGAGTCCAGCTGTGCTGGCACCCACAGGTCAAGGTCCATGCAGACGAGGACGCTTGTGAGAGGGTGGGAAGAAGGAGGGCGGGCTGCTCAGGGCGTCCAGACACAGACCTAACAGGTCACGTGTACGCATGGACGACAGGCTTCTAAACTAGCCGAAAAGGGGAATTAAAGTACACGTTTATTTTGGTGTAAGCATTTTTGAAAACCATGCATAGTTTTTGTATGATGTGATTTTTTTTTTACAAGTTTTTGAAGACCGTGTGTGTGTGTGTGTAAAAGGCTTTACTATGAGGAACTGGCTCACAGGATCGTGGAGGCCGACAAGCCCCATCATCTGCAATCTGCAAGGTGCAGACCCAGGAGAGCCGAGGTGTAAGGTCCAGTTTGAGTCTGAGGCCTGGGAGCCGGGGAGTTCAATGGTGCAGATCCCAGTCCAGGACAGGAGGCCTCCTGCCTCAGCCTTCTTCTTTTTTTTTTTTTTTTATTAAAAGGTATCTTTTTAGTATTATTGTTATTATTACATTCAATCACTGTATATTATTAGAACAAGAAAATGAATTTTCTCAGCCCGAATACACTGTTTATTAGTCTAAAGATATTGTCATACATATTATCATCAGCAGATAATTTTCCATTTTTGTATTCCTTAAACGTTTTGCTTCTTTCTTTTCCCCCAATTGCCTGCTCTCACCGCCCCGTTTCCCGCCCTCGCCCGCACCGCCCCGTTTCCCGCCCTCGCCCGCACCGCCCCGTTTCCCGCCCTCGCCCGCACCGCCCCGTTTCCCGCCCTCCCGCACCGCCCCGTTTCCCGCCCTCCCGCACCGCCCCGTTTCCCGCCCTCGCCCTCGCCGCCTCTGGTACCCACAGTGCTCTCCATGCCTCTACAACCTCCAGTCTTTCAGTCGCCGCCATAGAGCGCAGACATTTGGTGTACATTGAGGGGAGCATACAATGCCTGTCTTTCTCAGGCTGGCTTGGTTCGCTTAACAATACATTTCCCATATTGTCTACTTTCTAGCACATGCTAGGGTCTGGTTGTTTTTTATGGCTATATTCTGTAGAGTGTATGTGCCACACTTTTTCAATCCTTTCGTCTGTTGACACTTGGAGTGGTTCCATGTCTTAGCGATCGTGAATAATGGTGCAGTAAACATGGCTGTGCAAGTGTTTTTCTGACTGAGCGCTCTCCTGTCCTTTGGGTAGATACCCAGGACTAAAATTGCTGGATCATATGGTAGTTCTATTCGTAGGTCTTTGAGGAACCTCCATATTGTTCTCCACAGTGGCTGCGCTAATTTACATTTTCACCAACAGTGTGGAAGAGTTCCCTTTTCATGACAGCCTCAGCAACACTTACCATTCTTCATTTTTTTAATCTTTGCCATCCTGACTGGGGTTACGTCGTATCTCCTTGTGGTTTTGATTTGCATCTCTCTTATGATAAGGTAGCTTAAGCATTTTTTCATATGCTTTTTAGCTGTTTATATGTGTTCCTTAGAGAGTTGTCTTTTAAACGGGTTAATTGTTATTATTATTATTTTTTGAGTAAGCTGCTTGTGCTCGCCTCATATTCTGGTTGTCAGTCCTTTATCTGAGGCATAGTTTGGAAATATGGTGTTGATTCACTCTAATTATTACTTCTTTTGCTGTGCAGAATCTTTTGAGCCTCACATGATCCCACTTGTCTGTTTCGGGGATTGTTACCTGTGCTTTGGGGTCTGATTTCAGAAGTCTCTGCCTGCTCTGGCGTCTCCCAGAGGTTCCCGTGTGTTGCCCACCAGTCCTTTTACAGTTTGAGGTCTTAGGTTTAGATCTGTGATCCACTTTCATTTGATTTTTGTAGCCTTCTATCCAGGCCCTCAATGACGACATCCTCACACACTGGGAGGGTCCCCTAATTTGCTGAGTCTACGGATTCAAATGCAAATCTCAGCCAGAGACATCCAGAAACGGTGTTTAATCTCACCCCCAGGCACGGACCAGTCGGTGCGCGGAAGTTCTGTATCCATTTATCTGACATCTACCTATCATCTGTCACCTGTCTACCTATCATCTCTCCATCTGTCTCTTACCTATCATCTCTCCATCTGTCTCTTACCTATCATCTATCTCTTACATCTGTCACTGTACCTATCATCTCTCCATCTATCATCTCTACTGTCTACCTATCATCTCTCCATCTATCTCCTACCTATCGTCTCTCCATCTGTCCCTATCACTCTATCTATCTCTCCTATCTATCTCTTACCTATCATCTCTCCATCTGTTATCATATCTAACATCGACCTTTCATCACTCATCTATCACCTATCCAATACCTGCCTGTCGTTTATCTATCGTCTATCCACACACACACACACACACACACACACACGAGTTCCCCTTATCTGTTAGGGATTCCAGGACTCCAAGTGGAAGCCTGGAACTACGCATATAAAACCAAACCCCACCTGACTGCATTTCCCCTGCACACACCTGCGGGGGGTTTATAAGTCAGGCGCAGGGAAAGACGAACAAAGGTAACTAACAACAAATGAACAATTACAGTAACGTAGCGCAGTCAACTTTCTACGAGTAGGCTTCCCTCTCTCAGCGTTCCTTGTGATTACACCCACAAATTTAGTGCCCTTTCCATGTCTACTGAGCAGTTAACATGCACCGTGGCTGTAACTTTTGCAGTTTGAGGTGTGACAGCAAAACTAGCACAAATCTCCTTTTCCTTCTTCACAATTTCACAGATGGAAGATTTAGTCTGACTGTAAAGCTTAGCAATCTCAGCATACAATTTTTTCTTTCCTTATTAAGTTGAGAACTTGCACCTTTTCACTCAAAGGAAGCACTCTCCGGCCTCTCCGGGCATTTCAAATCGCCAGCGCCGCTGCTCTGAGCCTGCGGCTGTCATTAAGGAGGACGAGGGTGACTCGAACACAGCCCTGCGATCCCGAGAGGGTCGTCTGCGAGCCGGGGCGGGGTGGGGGGTGCCGAGTGGCAAGTGGGCAGGAAGTGCGGGAGGGATAAGAACACGCCAGGCCTAGGGTGACGCCCCAGGCGGGATGGAGCTGGCTACACGAGACAGCATCACGCCTCTCAGGATGCCATGCCCTGGACAGCGATGAGCTGCTTATTCCTGGGGTTTTCTGTTTCGTAGCCCAAGCTGAAGAGAGCAGCCGCGGATGGGAGCACCTTGTATGTGTGCACTGTGGCACACATGTGTGAGATACGTGTGTATGTTCGATAGATGTGTGTGTGTGTGTGTGTGTGTGTGTGTGTAATTGAAATTCAACAGCCAATAGAGTGAATGTTTAGAACCTAGATCCAGAGAAGGTTTTTTTTATGGATGGAGATATTTTACCACTGATATTGTTCAAAATCGCCGATACGATGATTAAAAACCCACTGACTTTTCTGTGGGTTTATGCTGGCTTTCAGTTCCGGCAGGTAAGGTCCCCATTATCCATGATCTGCCTGCTCTGGAGCTGGACGTCCTGGCACTTAGGCCTGGAGGCTCGGCTGTGGAGGGTGGCAGCGTGGCCTGGGGCTTGAGCCAGCCTTCTTCCCGGCATTCCTGTGCCGAGCCCGCCTCTCCCCCTCGTGTTCTACCGGAGTTGATGACTAGTGGAGGGGCCATGCCGCTCACTGGGGTGAGTGTCGTTCTCCATTTCACAGATGACAAAACCACGGCTCAGAGGACGAGACAGTAAGGTCTGGGGCCGCCGCGCTCCGGCGTGGCGGGCTGCCCCTCTCTGTAGTTGAGCTGGGTTCTGTCTGGGAACCTTCTGTGTGGATTGCTCCGCACATGAGCTGGTCTCTGCAAAGCTAAATCCTTCCTTCCCTGGGCTCAGAAGAGCAGGATGGGGTACAGGGAGCTGACTCCGGGGCCCAGGGCCGACCACCCAGCCAATAACCCCAGCCGGCTACTGCTGCACCTCCCAGCAGTGCCAGGCAGGCAGTGGGGCCCCTGCACCTGTGCTTCTCAGCACGGGGGGTACGGAGCTGGTCAGCAGAGAGCGGGTGTGTGGGGGCGAGCTGGGCGCTGGTCAGCAGAGAGCGGGTGTGTGGGGGCGAGCTGGGCCATCCATCTTGCCTAATCAGATCGCCCTGGCAGCCCAGATCTGTCAGAGATGTCTGGCTGTGTCCCCAGTCAGATTGCTGTCAATATTGCTGCCCTGTTCCCTACAGCAGCCTGGCTGAGCGCGTTGGCTGGGAGAGGACAGCGAAGCTGGAGCTGAGACGCACTGGAAAGGAGCGCGAGGCCTGGGTCCTGTTCCCTACAGCAGCCTGGCTGAGCGCGTTGGCTGGGAGAGGACAGCCAAGCTGGGCTGAGACGCACTGGAAAGGAGCGCGAGGCCTGGGTCCTGTTCCCTACAGCAGCCTGGCTGAGCACGAGGCCTGGGTCCTGTTCCCTACAGCAGCTTGGCTGAGCGCGAGGCCTGGGTCCTGTTCCCTACAGCAGCCTGGCTGAGCGCGATGGCTGGGAGAGGACAGCGAAGCTGGGCTGAGACGCACTGGAAAGGAGCGCGAGGCCTGGGTCCGAATGTCCTTAGTGCCAAGCTAAGGGTCGGTCTTGGATCCTGCAGTACCAGCAGCCCTGGCCCTGCCAGATGACACAGGAGATGTTTGGCTCAGCAACTCCAGACCTCAAATTCTCAGTGTCTGGCGAGGGCAGACCTGGGAGTTGGCCCTCGGTGGCCAGCAGGATTCTTGGGCACAGACGACCCACTTCCCACACAAGCAAATACACAGCTGCAAACCCAAGCCTGCAATTAGGTTCCTGCCCAACCAGCAAGTGAGCCTGAGATGGCCTTGCTGTCCTTGAAGACGAGTGACAAGAGGGAGCAGCTGCCACTGAACTTGCTCTGCAGCACGAGGGCGGCTAGGACTCAGGTGCCCACTCTTCCTTCCAGGAAGTGAATGAGTGTGGGGTGAGGGGCAGGGCCCGGAGGATGATGGAGCTAGATTTTCCTCTCCATGGCAGTGTGCACACTTTCCAAGGCGAGGCACACCCAATCCGACTAAGGACACGCAAGGCCTAAATGTGCTCGCCGTCCCACATGGCGCCTGGGACTCGGCTGTGCCATAGTCTCTGGTTACACTGTGGTTCTCACCTGTTCATTATTTGCAAAGCAGAGGAAGATTGCTAAAAGTCTCCAGACCAAGGAATGTGTTGCAACCCCTGAACTTCCAGTGCTCTGGATCTTGTCCTGGAAGTGCCTCCTCATCCCAGGCCCAGGCTGCAGACGGCGTAGTATGCCCCATTCCAGCCAAATGTCCAGTGTCGGGCAATTGCACAGCACACGCCCAACCTCAAGATGCACATGGCCCCTGCCAGCTCGTTAACCGAATCAGGCCACCCTGGCCCACTCTACTTGCTGTGGACACCACGAAGAGGGAAAGAGGGAAACAGAGTGAGGGAGCACCCCTGGGAAAGGGGAGAGTCCAGCCAGTCTTGAGCAGAAGAAAAGGTCTGGAGCCATAACCTCTATGTCACAGACATAGAGGTTAAGGAGGTTGTATTCCCCGTGGTTGACTGTATGGTTCGAGTCCTTGACCTGGAGGCTTGAAAAATATGCCAGTCAAGTGTGTGTGCACCCCCAAAATCCTGAGAGGAGACTGGAGAAGTGATCGTCGTGTGGTCATCCTCCTGGGGAGCACGTTCCCTTTTTCCCCTTCTCTCTCTGTCTCTGTCTGTCACTCTCTAGCAAGTGCATGTGCCTTATAGACAAAGAAACAAAAAAAGAAGAAGGAAGAGGAGTTCTTAGCAGACCCTGGATGCTGGGCAGGTTAATGAACATGTGTATGCTAGGTCAGGAGGGACAGGTAAGAGTACCTTCTAGTCAACCTTCATTGTCCTAAGTCTTGGTCCTGGTCCATCTGAGCCTGAATTTGAGTCCTTCCACAAACCAATGAGCTGCTACAGAATAAACTGAGAAAAAGCTGAGGCTGCCCACCTGAAACTTTGGACTTCTCTTTTGACAGAGAAGTGGATAGGAGGCTGGGCAGTTTACAGGTTCTCCTTTGACACTGAGAACTGAGTCCTTACTAAGCAGTGCTCACAGCCCAGACCAGGAGGCCAAGGGCTATCATGAGCCATACAGAACCCCAGCACATGTCCGCAGAGCTCTGTCTCCTGCCAGCGAGATGCTTCACCAAACACAGGTCTTAAAAACGTTGCTTGCTGACATCTGGAGCTTTCTGCCATGGAGCAGCTTCCTGATGGACTAATTTGCTCCCCATTCCTGGGGTGCTAGAAAGGGAACATAAGTAAGTTAGCAGGAAAAATAGGTCACCCGGAGAACTGGAGTAAAAGCTCACTAAGGTCTTCTAGCTTCTAAATTCATTAGCTCATCCATCCACTCACCCAGCCACCAATCCATCTGACCATCCAACCATCAATTCATCCACCTGGTCATCTACCCACCCATCTACCCATGTGTCCATTCTATCTGACAATCCACCTTCTCAACCATCTGCTCATCCACCCATTCATCTACCACCGATCTACTCATTTATCCATCCGTTCTTCCAGCTACCATCAATCCACCAAAGATTTACTTAGAAGTCTGGCTAGTACAGCTAGGAATATAAGTTTATTGGTCCCAGTTTTGAAGAAGCCATCTAGTGAGAGGTGAAGAAAGAGATAAATAAATATACATACTATACATGCAGCAAGACTCACTGCTTTTTAAACTTGATAGACACTTGAGTCAGACTGGATTTCATTAGCAATTAGACACCCATTATTTGTTGAACAAATGAACAACTATAATGGCAGTGACACAGTATCATATAAAGACTATGTGCTTTAGTGCAGATCAACCTGGGTTCAAAGTCTATTTCTATGTGGTCATGTGCAAAACTCTGTTCTTAATCCCCAGTGTCTTCAACCTATAAGTGGAAAAACAAAAACAAAACAAACAAAACCAAGAATACTATAGCCAGCAAGATTACCCTTCAAATTGAAAGAAGAATTAAAATCATTTTCAGATAAACAAAAACTGACTAAAAGAACTTGCCAACATTAGTCCGGCTCTTTAAGAAATACGGAGCAAATACTATATTAGGAAAATGAAATAGAGATAAATAAAAATAAGAGAACACAAAACAGCAAAGAAAATGATTAACAAAATGGCAGGAATAAGTCTGTAAATACTGATCATAGCATTGAGTGGATTAAATTATTTGACTAAAACACACAGACTGGATTTAAAAAAATGAGCCCTTTAAATGCTTCTTCAAGAAACATGCCTCATTGATAAAAACATCCATAGACTGTTAGAAACATTCAGGTACATGGTGGTATGTGGATATAAGTTTTCAGATCAGTTGGTAAATACCTAAAAGTGTGATTGATTGTAGGGTTGTATGGCAAGACTGCGTGTAGCTTTGTAAAAAGCTGCCAAGCTGTCTTCCAAAATGATTGTACTTGTTTGCACTCCAACCAACAATGAATGCTGCTGTTCATCCTTACTAGAATTGGATATTATTAGTGTTTTGGGATTTTAACAATGCTAGTAGATGTGTTGTGACCTTTCAAAAAAAATGGGAAGGGTTGGAAAAAGATTTTTCCACGCTAATGGAAACAAACAAACAAACAAAAAACAAAAAAGGACTGAAATAGTGACACTGATAAAAGATAAAATACACTTCAAGACAAAAACTGTGAGAAGAGACAAAGAAGGACACTAAGTAGTATAGTATAAAAGGGCTAACTCACCGAGAAGATATAACATAAATATCTATGCACGATACTGGAGCACCCAAATATGTGAAGGAAAGACCGCTAGATCTGAAGGAAGGGTTAGACTGCCACACGTTCATCCCTGGGGATCTCAACACCCCCACGGTCTCCTCTGGACAGATTAACAAGGCAAAAATAAACAAAGGGAAACAGGGACTAAATGACACCGTCAATGAAATGGACTTGACAGTCATCTACGGAACATTTCACCCAACAACCACAAAGGACACATTTTTCTTATCCATAAGAAATGTTCCATATGGAACATTTTAAAGATCCACCATACGATAGGGCACAAACACGCCTTTACAAATTCAGAAGTATAGAAAGTATATCAAGCATCTTTTCTGACCACAATGGAATTAAACTTGAAGTCAAGTACGGAAAGAACCCTCGAAAACATACAGATACATGGAAGCTAGCAATCTGCTCTTGAGTGACTCACAACTCCTGAAGAATTTAAGACCGAAATCAGAAGATTCACTGAAATGAATATAATGAACACACGAGTCTTCCTAACCTATGGGACATCATGAAAGCAGTCAGAAGAGGGAGGTTCATAGCAATTAGTGCTCACCAGATAAGGTGTCAAATAAACAACCTAATGACACATCTGGAACTGGAGACAACAACAACAAATACTCCTCAAAAATACTAGAAGAAAAGAAATAATAAAGGTTAGAGCAATGGGGCCAGCAGGTGGCATGGTGGTGAAGGTGCTGGGTTTCTCCATGGTTGACCACGGTTATAGTCTCAGACTCCACAGCCTGAAACTCCCATTGAGTGTGTGTGTGTGTGCTCCAAATCCCAGAGAATGTAGGAGAAGGGATTGTGGCATGATCATCTCCCCTGGGGGGCAATTTCTCACTTTCCCTCTTTCTGTCTTTTACCTGTGAGCACCCTATGACAAAAACCTTTAAAATAATAATAATTTTTTAAAAAAAGGACTAGAGCAGCAATAAATGAAATAGAGGATAAAAGAACTATCCAGAAAATGAACAAAACCCAAAGGTGGTTCTTTGAAAAGATAAACAATATTGACACACTGTTAGCTAGAGTAATCAATAAGAACAGAGAAAGGAACCGGATAAATAAAATCATCAAGAAAACAGGCAATATTATAACAGATATAACAGAAATATCAAAGATCATGAGAGAAATGGAAAATTTTTGATAATAACATGCATGATTAAGCCACTATGCAGTATATTTTGGATGGGAAATCACATTTTGTATGCTCTGACAATGCTTAGGGAATGAATATAAATTAAGTTAAAAATAAAAAAGAAAAGTTTCAGGAAGAATAAAACTGATACTGTTTTTCATGAAATTAAAAAAAAATACATTAAAAATACCTATTTGATGACTGCAGTAAGATATATAGCTCCAACTAGGTGCTACTTTATAGGATGTTCATTCTACTCACTGAGGCTTCTTCCTAAATTTGGACTTGTGTTCATGGAAATGTATATGTCAGCTGTGCTTGCTATGAAAATATTTAATTTAATTAAGATCTTTAGTGACTCAATAAAATGTGGGGGAAAAACAGTACAGAAAGCAAACACAGATACCAGAGACAGTGTGGGAGGAGAGTGGGAGATGGCAGAGGGTAAGAGATAGGGAATCAAGGATGGGGGGAAAAAAAGGCAAAACATACAGGAAACAAGAAATGGAAAATTATTTGTTGATGATAACATGTATGTTGATGTGCTTGATTGAGCCAATATACAGTGTACTCTGGATGGAAAATCTCATTTTGTATACTATAATGTTGTACAGTGAATTAATGTAAATAAATAAATTTAAATTATAAAAAGATATAAAAGGAAGCATCCCTCCTAAACTCATTCTATGAGGCCTCTGTCATCTTGATCCCCAAAGCAGATGAGTAGATAACAAAAAAAGAAAACTACAGATTGATATCCTTGATGAATAATACTGCAAAAGTATTCAACAAGATACTAGCAAATTGTATACCACAACACATTAAAAAGATTAGGCACCATGATTAGGAAGGCTTTATCCCAGGGATGCAAAGATGGTTCAACATATGCAAAACAATAAATATAATACATCATATTAATAGAAGGAAAGATTTTTAAAAGATCATATCAATTGTTGCAGAAAAAGCATTTGATAAAATACAACATCCCTTCATAATTAAGACTTTCAGAAAAAAAAATGGCATAGAAGGTACTTTTCTCAACACAATAAAAGCCATATATAAAAAACCCATAGCTAATATCAGACTGAATGAGGAAAAGTTGAGAGCTCTTTCATTAAAAACTGGAATAAGACAAGGCTGTCCACTTACTCCACTCCTTTTCAACATAGTTCTGGAAGTCCTAGCAAATGCAATCGGACAAGAGAGTAAAATAGAAGCCATTCAGGTAGAAAAAGAAGAAATTACCTCCAGTTAGATGACATGGTTATATACATACAAATTTCAAAGGAATCTAAAAACAAAACAAAACAAAAAACTCCTAGAAGTGATATATGAATTCAGTAAAGTGGCAGGAAGCAACATCAATATACAAAAATCTATAATGTTTTTAGTCCCGCCAACAATGAATAGACAGAAGTAGAATTGAAAAAAGACCAACCCCACCTATAATAGTCACAAAAAAAAAAAAAAAAAGGAAAAAAGATACCAAGGAACAAACCTAACTAAAGAAATAAAAGACCTCTACAAGGACAATGAAAAATCAAAAAAAGAAATTGAGCATGATACACAAAAGTGGGAAGACATCCCATGTTCCTGGATTGGGAGAATTAATATAATCAAAATATAAATTCTACCCAAGTTAATTTACATGTTAACTGTGATTCTGATCAAATAACTGGTGATATTCTCCATAGAAACAAAAAAATCATAAAACTTGTCTGGAATCATAAAAGGCCCCATATCACTAAGGCAATACTATGTGAAAAGAATAAAGTAGGAGGTATCTCACTACCTGACCCCAAAATATGATACAAATCTGTGAGAATCAAAATAACATGGCGGTCAGGCACATGGACCAATGGGACAGAAGAGACAACCCAGAAATAAGCCCAAAACTCACAGCCAACTGATTTTTGACAGAGTACACAAGACAATCCAATGGGGGAAAGGAAACCTCTTTAGCAGTAATGCTGGAAGAAGTGGATATCCACCTGTAGGAAAATGAAACAATACCCCTATTTCTCATCACTAACAAAATTTAATTCAAAAATGAATAAAATATTTAAACATAAAGCCTCAAACTATAAGGACCAGCATATGGTGTAATGGTTATGTCATTGGATTCCCACGTCGTTGACAACAGTTAGAGTCTTGGACCTGGGGGCTTAAAACTCACGCTGGGCACATGTGTGTGCAGGCCCAAAATTCTGAGAGGAGAATGTAGGAGAAGGGATCGTGACTTGGCCATTCCCCCTTGGGGGGGTAATTTCTTGCTTTCTATCTCTCTGTCTCTCCAGTGAGCACACATGTATTATAGCAGAAATTTCTCTTAAAAAGATGCCTCCAACTCTAAAACTACTGGAGGAAAACAGGAGAAACTCTTGAAGACATTGAAGTAGGCAAAAGCACAGGCAATAATCCTAAAAATAGACAAATAGGATTGCATCAGACTAAAAAGCTTCTGCACAGCAAAGGAAATAATAATTAGAGTGATAAGACAACCTTCAGAATGGAAGAAAATATTTGCAAACTATGCTTCAGATGAAGACTGATAGTTAGAATATATAGGGAATACAGGTAGTTTACATACAAAAAAAAAAAAAAAAAAAAAAAAAAAAAAGAACAAGTCAATTTAAAAATAGGCCAATGAGCTTAAAAGGCAACTCTCCAAGGAAGACACATGAATGGCCAAAAAGCATTGACAAAAAAGGCTCAACATTGCTTATTATAAGGGAAATGCAGATCAAAACTACAATGACCCTAGTCAGAATGGTTATGATTTAAAAAGTAAAGAACTACAAGTGCTGGCAAGGCTGTGGTGAAAAGGAAACTGTCCTACACCATTGGTGGGAATGTAAATTACTATAGCCATTGTAGAAAATAATATGGAGGTTCCTCAAAAACCTGCAAATAGAATTACCTTACCATCCAGCATTTCTACCTCTGGGTATCTGCCCTAAAGATACACAAACACTCAGTTGGAAAGACATCTATACATCCATGTTTAGTGCAGCACTATTCGTAATTGCTAAGACAAGGAACTAAACGAACTGCTGAATGGATTGAAAAATCGTGGCACATATACACATATACCATAAAAAACAATGAGATCCTATCTTTTATTACAAAGTAGATGAATATAGAAGATTTAATGCTAAGCAAAACAAGACAGACTGTGAAAGACAGTCAGTCATGTATACATGTCTGGTATGTCTCATTCAGGAAATACTAAATGTCTGCCCTTTACGGCAGATACTGAACACTGGAAGATGTAATAGCAGGGGTGACAAATGTAGATATAAGAGACTATAGGAGGGGGTGGATAGGGGGGATTTGGAGGGTGGGGCCAGAAGGAAAACATTTGACAGACACAAGGATGGAAGGTTATCTGTTGAGAATGATGTATATGGTAATATCTTTGATTGACATGCTCTGCATGCAAGTTTTGAAAAGCTGTATTGTACTTGGTAAAGATGTATAATTATTAAATATAAATAAAATACATACATTACAGTGTAATTTTAAGATGAAACAGGATGTGAGTAGGTTGGGAACAGATAACAGAAGAGAGAATGTGCTCAAGCAAGAAATTGGAACAAAACCTCATGCTTTCATGTTTCTATTGCATCCAAGAGCCAGGTACTAGACAAGGAATCAGCAGACCCTCCAAGCTTCTCAACATTATGCAGCTGCCCTGCGGAGTGACCAAAACGGGTTGTGTCCCAAGGTAACTCTAGGCATCTCTAAGGCTACCTGGAGGCCAGGCTAGAGGACCTCAAGCACAATTAAGACTCAATAGAAAAGGGTGCCAAGATTGACTAGTGATGCCTGCCGTGGGCGGGAACGAAGCTATAATGTGCATGTGCTCTCTTGTCCGTCCTAAGTGGTGAATGTACAAATGCAACTATGTGAATATAGTCTGACAGGACTGGTCTCCATGATCAGACTTACAGTGACTAAAGCAAAATTGTATGACCATTCATCAGAGGATTCAACCACTGTCCTTTCCTGCCCAGAGAATCCGCTTGCATGATTGAAGTGCCCCAGATCTTATGTGACAACGGCAGTGCTGCTGAAGACCTGCAGGATCAGAACATGGTGGCAGGGGGACCTTGTTACAGGTAGTTTTATGTGTCAGCTTGACTGGACTGGAAAACTCGACTTCCGGGTGTGCCTGCGAAGGTTTCCTGGAGAGGTGAACACTGAGTCAGCAGACCGAGTGGAGACAGCCTATCCACAGGTGTAAGCAAGCACCACCCACCCCACTGGGAGCTCAGAGAGAATGACGGGCGAAGAAGGGCAGATTTGCTCTCAGTGTGACCAGAGACTCCCACCTTTTCCTGCCCTTGGGCATCAGAGCTCCCAGTTCTTGGGTCTTTGGACTCTGGGACATCCATGAGTCCCCTCACCTGGTTTCTCAGGCCTTTGGCCTCAGACTGAGAGTCCTGCCAACATCCCAGCTGGTTCCCAGGGTTGGACTCAGGCAGGATGTCACGGCCAGCTGGACTCTCCAGCTCAGAGACGGTGTGCTGTGGGACCACCCAGCCTCCGCGCCCATGTGAGCTCATCCCGGAATAGCTCCCTCAGCGAATCTCCATATATCGTGTCAGTGCCACTTCCTCAGAGAACCCCTACTGACTCACTTGCGTTGGGTACATTTCAGGGAGGCCCGGGAAGGCCCCGGCGCCACACAGCCAAGAGCAAGCCCCAGCAGGAAGGAGGCTCACCGCATGGCTCTTAGGCCTCTATGTGGGAGGGAGCTGGAAGCTCAGGCTGCATGGCTGCTGGACCTACCTCTCTCTGCTGGGCCTGCGTTCCCACGGCTCATTTCCTCTTAGCCACGCGTGCCCCTGGATATAACCCTCCAGTTAAATGTCGCTGGGCCCCGGAGACCTGGTGCTCCAGGCAGAGGCCCGTCCGGCTCGTCTGCTCCTCACAGGCAGCCTCTCTTCTTACTGTTTCTCTCACCTCCATGTTCTGACCATACTGCCTGCTGACACATTCTGTCCGACCGTCTCTGGCTCCAGGCAGACTCTGGGGCCCTTGATGGTGACCATTGTGTTGTATCCACCTCTGGATTCCAGAGCTGGCGCGTGGGCCGGGACAGGGGACCCTGATGTTTCTGTAGCTGATGCTCCTGTGCTGCGGTGTTCTCCACCTTCCCCTTTATTCCTCTATCCCAAACTGGGCTCTCTGCACAGGTACCGTGGCGAAGGGCGTGCTCCCGAGGGGTCAGCTTGCTGGAGGGTGCAGAGCGGACATCACTGGCTTCCTCCTGGCTTCTGGAAGCCATTCTGCAGGAGTATTGGGTAGCTGGGGATGTCACTGTGACAGCCTGTTTTCCACCCAAATGCCCCTACCTCCATGGTCAGAGACTGGGCACTGTGCATGGCCTTCCTCCTGGCAGAGAACGAGAAGAGGCTTAAGGTGTCCTGCTTTAAGAGCAGGAGTTAAAAACATATCATTTCAACAAACTGCAGAGACAAATTAAGTTATTAGCTAAAGGCGAACGTTCTCATCCAACAGTAACGCATGAGCTCAATCTGTGCGGGTTGCCCTTCGTCTGCAGTGTTCAAACTGCTTTTACAGCAGTGAACTCCCACATTCCCCCAGGACGGGGCAGGCAGGGAGGGTCTCTCACGGCATTAACGGGGGGAACCGTCTGCACACGGTCCCCAGCAAGGCGAGGGTCTGAGCACCGAACCCCAGCCTGGCTTCTCTGTGTGTGTCTTGGAGCAGATGGAGTTGGAGGACGCTCGGGAATTATCTGTTCCTACCATGCTATGAGTGGGGGTGCGACACTACCCAGTCATCTGCACTCTAAAGGAGGTACCATTTGGGGTGGCGATTTCTTACTGTGGTGTGCGTGTTGTAGAGGATGTTAAAGGTTGGTGTGTTTGCTTTTTTTTCAGAGAGAGATTTTTGCTACAGGACAAAGAGACAGAAAGAAAGAAATCAACCCCCCCCCCCCCCCCCGGGGATAGCCATGCCGCAGTCCCTTCTCCATTCTCCTCTTGGGATTTTGGGCAAGCATGCAAACACGCCCACCATAAATTTTAAGCCACCAGGTCTAGGACTTGAACCATGTTTGACTATGTGAGAGTCTAGCGACATAACCATTATGCTGTCTGCTGGTCCGAAGGTCAGTGTGCTGTCCACAGAAGCCAACACAAAGCACTGGGAATGTGCCAGGCCAGGAAGTCGTCAGAAAAGTGCATGTACGTGTGCATGCGTGTCCAGCTCCCACCAAGCCGAGTAGGTCAGGGGGCACGAATTTCTTGTGGCTCCCATGACGAAGAACCGCAAACCTGTGACCTGAGACAGCGTGACTGCCCCGCCCAGTCCCGGAATCCGGACGGCCAACGTGAAGGTGTGAAGGCGCCCGTGATGGTCCTTCCTGCCTGGCCCGGCCTCCGTGGTCCGAGTGCTTCTCCATGCAGCCTCCCTCTGTACACGGCCCCTCCTCTGCGACTTCCATGCAGTTTCCCTCCAGGCCTGTCCCTCTTATTCGTATAAGGACACCAGTCACGGGGGACGCAGGGCCCGTCCCCCTCCAGTAAGGTCACGTTCACGGTCCTGGACCACGGGACTTGAAGCTGTCATTTGTGGATACGACTCAGCCCGCAGTGTGGGAGAGGAGAGGGGAGAGGAAGACACTGCCCTCCGTAGCGACCCACAGTGGCCCGGGCCCAGTCCTGGGTGGCCAACTGGCGCCTTCCAGGGGAGTGGCGATGACTCCGATTTTCAGATGAGGCGACTGGGGCCCAGACAATGGGGCTTTTCACCATCTCCTCCGCCGGTAGACGCTGGTGTGCAGGCCTGGTGTCGGCCACAGAGCCGGAGCCCACAGTCTCTTCCAGAAGCAACGGAACCGCCACTCAGATGAGCAAGCATGCTGAGAAGGAACGCCAGGGGCCACCGGACACGGGGCCTGTCCTCCCACCTCCCACTCAGCGCAGCTGGGAGAGGAGTGGGCCATGGGGTCGGCTGCCAGGCCTGCCAGGCTGGGGCTCTGCTGTGCACCGTGCGCTGTCCCTGACAGGGCCCCCTCCCTGACGGGGTGCCCTCCCTGATGGGCACGGTGCCCTCCGTGGGGCCGGGTGCATCACTGCCTTTGGTGTGGACTCAGGTCGTTTCTTCTGGAGGGATCGGTGGGTGCTCACGTCGTTTCTCCTGCCATGGGAGCAGAGGACACAGGGGTGAGAGTCACAGGCCACCCTTCCTGCTCTCTAGGCCACCTCCCCATCCTGGCTGGCCCCAAGCCCTTGTGTTCGCTGAGGGGAAGCCCTGGCTCCAGAGCGCAGCTGGGGAGCCGCGGCTGACCACATCCACCTCTGGTCCCCGTCACTCGCACGCCCGTGTGCACGCACGCACGCACGCACGCACTCTGCAGCAAGGCCAAAGCTGCTCCTCTCGGTTGTGATGAAGCTCCAGGCAGAGGAGCTCCTGGCAGGGAGCCATGGCGTCCCCACCCTGAGGACGCACCTCCCCTAACGGGAGTCGACGATGCACAGGCAGCCGCCTCTGATGGCTGCGCTCACTGGCCAGAGCCCACGTCCCCCTCCCGGGACAACAGCAACCGCGGACACCACGGGGGCCGTGCAGCCTTGGGAGCGCGGGTGCTGCTGGGCCAGTGTGGGGCGGTGGCCGGGAGCTGCTTAGTAAGAGGCCAAAGCAGAGCAGTCGCCCACGGGTGCGGGGGCTGGAATACGCTTCTGTGTTTGCTTGTTAAAGAGAAACACAAACGCAGCGACAGGGACTCGCACTGGCCGTGAAAATGGCGATCCACGGGGGGGGGGGGGGGGGATAGAGGCGAAGTCTGGATCACCGTGACACTGTTCACGGGCTTCCGTTAAGTTTAGAGAGAGATCACACCCTCCACAGGCCTTGCCGCTGTGACCCAGCCACTCCTCAGCCAGCTCGGGATCGCGGGCAGGCCGCACCCTGTGTACCGGGAGGGAGGTCTCTGGGTGTGACCCCTGCACCTTCCCCTGCGGGAGCACCTCACCAAGCTTTACCTGCACCGCCTCCAGGCACCAACACGGGAGCTTCTAAAATACACTCTCCACAGCGACGTCCTACATCATTTCTAAGTAAATTCATGCGGTTTATGGAGCAAACCTTAACATTGCTCTATGTGGGCGCAGAACAGCTGGGAAAACAGGACGCGGGCTAGTCGGGTTGCGTGGCCAGCAGCCGAGGTGAAGGGACAGCAAACCTCGTGTGTTCGGGGAGCCCCATCCCCCTGTGCGGCAATAACACACGTATAGGGCCGGGGGTGCTGAGAGAGGCCGAAGCAGTCCAGCTGGACTTATAACTCACAGTGCTCACTGACAGAAAGAAAAACCTAGCTGTGGCCCTGGCGGGGACTGGCCTGAGCAGCAGCCTGACACGCAGCCTGACGCCCCGGTCCCGGTCCAGGGCCAAGCCCCCACAAAGCCAGGGTTCCGTGGAGACACAGCTGGTCCAGACAGAGGACAGGGAAGTGGAGGGTGACCCTAGGACACCACCAGGGTGGGAGAGCCAGGAAGGGCTCGACGACCAGGGGGGACATGTCAGAAGGATGCCAGGCCAGGCGACAGGGACTCACTCTGGCCCAACTGGGGGCAAATTGACCATACAACACTGAATAGGGATAAAAACACAAAGGTTCTCAGTGATATTCAAAAAGAAAAAGGAAAAAGAAAGAAAGGAAATAAGCATAGAAGAAAAGAGCCCAGCTAACAGGTGGGACAGAACAAAGAATCTGGGAGGCCGCCATGGCCGCGGTGCCCGCAGCGCTGCAAGCCTTTGCTGGAACACGTGGCCATGTGTGGCCTCCAGGGTCCCACACAGGTTGCTTTCACCTTCCGAAGGGGAGGGGAGGTGTGTGGGGAGCGCGGGGGTCAGCCCAGCCAGGGGCCAAGCTTTTCCTCAGTGGGTGCAGAACACGCAGCTGCCGGGAGTCACGAGGTGGCTGGCGTGGGTGCAGCGTCCCCGCAGAGTCCCCACAGCTCTCTGCTAGCCCTAGAGCCTGCGACCGACCCTGTGAAGAGCACGACCAGGCAAACCTGGAATACGCACCTCTTTATAAGCACAAACACGACTTTATCTGGACCAGAGCCTTCACCGAGACGGCTAGGAAAGCCGAGCTCGCAGGCAGCTCCTAAGCCCACGCCCTGCATGGAGGGAGAACCCCGTGTGCAGACAGACCAGGGAGCCCATCCTGCAGCAGCAGAGACGGAGGGGAGCGGTGTCCGGGGCCCTCAGGGCTTGTGGGCAGCTGTGGAGCTGGGCCAGGCCAGGACACACTCCCCCCCGCCCTCAGGGAGCCCCAGAACCTCCCCCCTCAGGTCAAGTGCACCCTGGGTGGACAGAGGCCCAATCTCAGAGAGGAGGCGCAGCTCAAGTAGAGAAGCCTGTGGCCCTGTGAGGCCGCCTTTAAGAACACTGGGGTCTGGGGACTCACAGAGGGCTCAGCACGGCTATCCTGGAGCCCAGGCCCCACAGACAACCCGACACCACGCAGGGTCGAGGCGGCTCACACAGAGGCCTTCCAGGAAGGTCGGGTGGTGCGGAAGCTCAGGTGAACCGAGTGCAGACGGGGCTGTGGCTCTGCCTGGGAGTGCCCACCTCTCATGCCAGGCTGCTCTGCATCCCCGCCCGCTGCTCGGTGTCCCAGGGTCTGACCTGCACTGCTCCCCAGGCAGTCCTGTCCTCTGCTTTCCATTGGTTCAACTTCAGGAGGTGCAGAAAGATCACAGGGGTCAGAGAAGGGTGAAGTCGGGACCGAAGCCCTGCACTTGCCCTCCGTGGGTCCCTGTGGGGTCGCAGCCATGGCTCGCCCCATCCGAGGGCAGCTCCTCCCTCCAGGTATCTGGAAAGCGTCTTCCCCGTGCCTTGGCGTCCCAGCTGCCGGCCTGGCGAGCTCCCCTCCTCGGCCTCCCCGGACCAATCCACACCTTGGTGAGTAGAGGCCTCGTAACTGTAACTGGCTTGTTACCATGACTTCCTGCCAGGGCTCTGCTCAACATGGCACCTCCGTTATAAATCTCTCCTAAGACGCCCACTTAGTAATGCTGCTGGGATGCCCCGGCTTTGAGCAGGCACCTGGGCTCAGCGGTGACTGTGTGCCACTGAGACGCCGTGCTCCACTGGCAGGACCGCATAGGGAGCGTGGCTTTGGCTCCCAGTCCACCTCGCTGCGGTGGCACGATCGGCGCCATCACAGGATGGTGGAGTCCTGTCTTAGAACAAATCGAAACACAGTGAAAACAGCAGGCGCCTACGTCAGCGATGTGGCGAGCACCTTAGCGTCCAAGGTGAGGAGACCAGAGAGAACACGAAGCCCAGCCCAGACTGCCTGCAGGGGCCCAGGCAGATCCCCACTGCTGAGGACACCCCACCACCACTGAGGACCCGCTGTTGTTTTCTTCTTCCCAGCTGGACCTGGAAGGCCTGCAGCCTTCGTGCCGGCCCACACCGAGCGTGGGGAACAGCGGCTGTGAGGTTCCCGTCTTCCTCATTAAGGTCTCTAACGCCTTTTCTCCTCCAAGGTTTACAGATGATGAAAAATGCATTTAATTCTCTCCATGGCTGTGCATTCATTTCCACGCGCCTGCCACGGCACTGAAATTAACGTGCACGGAGCGTCTGGCCGTTTCTCTCTGAAAGCTCCGGTCTCTATGCCTTTGAGCTCGGGGAGAAAATTAGCTGTGGCCATGAGGACAGCACCTCTCCTGCGCAGATTTAGCAAGCTGACCAGACTCCAGGCCCCGTTATTGCCCAGCTTTAATTAGCACCCAGTTCCAGTCCGGGGAGCCCGGGCGAGTGCCGCAAAGAAACTGGACCTGTGTGCCTGCTCTTTAATTCCCAGCGACGATCTGATGATTATGAGAGTGTCCATTTTACATATTTACACTGATTGCTTTTTCATTTACTCCACTTTCCATTATGAAACCCAAATGGAAAGGTGTCCTAGAACCAACTTAATTGAGTTCAAGTTGTGTCGCTGGACATCAAGTGATGTTAAAAGCCCGTTCTGTTTCCGCTAAGTTATTACTTGGCCTGAAACCAAATGGATCTCAATTTTTCAGAGAGCGTGCATCAAATAAGTGCACGTGAGCACAAATCCCAAATGAGCCTCCTGCGAGTTGTTGACTCTGCAGAGCACGGCGGAGGGCGGTGCTGCACATGAGCAGCCGAGTCCCAGCGCCGCCCAGAAAGGGCGGAGGCACATGTCCGTGCGAGGACACTGTGTGATGGGCGTGGGCTGCACGTCCGGGGCAGGGAAGCCGAGGTTTGGGAAGGTGCAGTGTCATGCCAGGAGAACCTGAGAACCCGGGTCTGGCCTCGAACCCAGACCTTTCACCATCCTCTCTTTGCACCTGCCCTGAGGCCCTGGCAGAGCAGCTGGCCCATCCCTGACTGTTTACAGAGACACCAAAGTTTCACATCTCAATTTACTGACTTGTGCGTTTCTGAAAACTGTCAGCGGCCAGAGTTGAGGATCGAGGGAGCCTGAACTGGAGGAAGGTTCGAGCTTTAGGCTGAGTCAAAAACACACCGTCAGCCAAGGAAGGAGCCAAAGTTCACGGTCTGACTCGGATACAAGCTGGTCACAAACACTGGAGATGCCAGCGGTCCCTCTCCAAGGTGGATGTCAGGAAGCCTGGCTGAGCTGCGGTCGCCCCACCCAGGGCTGCCAGGCCAGGGCACCTTCCACCCCACCTGCTCAGCATGTGTTCTTTGAAGCCTCCTCACACTGAGAAGAACCCAGGCTCCAGGAAAGGACTTTGAGGCAACCACCGGTGGCCTCACATCTGCAGCCCCTCCAGCCACAGCCTAGGGACTCCTACGTAAGCACCAGCTCTTCCGCAGGCTCTGCACCCTCTCTCATCATCATGGTAGCATCTCCACGTGCCCCAGAAAATGGCCCGACCCTCAGCCCAGGGCCCTGCACCAGCAGGGTGCTGCTGTGAACCTGGGGATGCGGGAACAGACGGGCAGGGCGCAGGGCGGTGCTGTGAACCTGGGGATGCGGGAACAGACGGGCAGGGCGCAGGGCGGTGCTGTGAACCTGGGGATGCGGGAACAGACGGGCAGGGCGCAGGGCGGTGCTGTGAACCTGGGGATGCGGGAACAGACGGGCAGGGCGCAGGGCGGTGCTGTGAACCTGGGGATGTGGGAACAGACGGGCAGGGCGCAGGGCGGTGCTGTGAACCTGGGGATGCGGGAACAGACGGGCAGGGCGCAGGGCGGTGCTGTGAACCTGGGGATGCGGGAACAGACGGGCAGGGCGCAGGGCGGTGCTGTGAACGGGGGATGCGGGAACAGACGGGCAGGGCGCAGGGCGGTGCTGTGAACCTGGGGATGCGGGAACAGGCGGGCAGGGCGCAGGGCACCGCTGTGAACCTGGGGATGCGGGAACAGACGGGCAGGGCGCAGGGCACCGCTGTGAACCTGGGGATGCGGGAACAGGCGGGCAGGGCGCAGGGCGGTGCTGTGAACCTGGGGATGCGGGAACAGACGGGCAGGGCGCAGGGCGGTGCTGTGAACCTGGGGATGCGGGAACAGACGGGCAGGGCGCAGGGCACCGCTGTGAACCTGGGGATGCGGGAACAGACGGGCAGGGCGCAGGGCGGTGCTGTGAACCTGGGGATGTGGGAACAGACGGGCAGGGCGCAGGGCGGTGCTGTGAACCTGGGGATGCGGGAACAGACGGGCAGGGCGCAGGGCGGTGCTGTGAACCTGGGGATGCGGGAACAGACGGGCAGGGCGCAGGGCGGTGCTGTGAACCTGGGGATGTGGGAACAGACGGGCAGGGCGCAGGGCGGTGCTGTGAACCTGGGGATGCAGGAACAGACGGGCAGGGCGCAGGGCGGTGCTGTGAACCTGGGGATGCGGGAACAGACGGGCAGGGCGCAGGGCACCGCTGTGAACCTGGGGATGTGGGAACAGACGGGCAGGGCGCAGGGCGGTGCTGTGAACCTGGGGATGCGGGGGACAGGCGGGCAGGGCGCAGGGCACCGCTGTGAACCTGGGGATGCGGGAACAGACGGGCAGGGCGCAGGGCGGTGCTGTGAACCTGGGGATGCGGGAACAGGTGGGCAGGGCGCAGGGCGGTGCTGTGAACCTGGGGATGCGGGAACAGGCGGGCAGGGCGCAGGGCGGTGCTGTGAACCTGGGGATGCGGGAACAGACGGGCAGGGCGCAGGGCGGTGCTGTGAACCTGGGGATGCGGGAACAGACGGGCAGGGCGCAGGGCACCGCAGGGGATGTGGGAACACCAGGGCGCAGGGCGGTGTGAACCTGGGGATGTGGGAACAGACGGGCAGGGCGCAGGGCGGTGCTGTGAACCTGGGGATGCGGGAACAGGCGGGCAGGGCGCAGGGCGGTGCTGTGAACCTGGGGATGTGGGAACAGGCGGGCAGGGCGCAGGGCGGTGCTGTGAACCTGGGGATGCGGGAACAGACGGGCAGGGCGCAGGGCGGTTTTGTGAACCTGGGGATGCGGGAACAGACGGGCAGGGCGCAGGGCGGTGCTGTGAACCTGGGGATGCGGGAACAGACGGGCAGGGCGCAGGGCAGTGCTGTGAACGGGGGATGTGGGAACAGACGGGCAGGGCGCAGGGCGGTGCTGTGAACGGGGGATGCGGGAACAGACGGGCAGGGCGCAGGGCGGTGCTGTGAACCTGGGGATGCGGGAACAGACGGGCAGGGCGCAGGGCGGTGCTGTGAACCTGGGGATGCGGGAACAGGCGGGCAGGGCGCAGGGCGGTGCTGTGAACGGGGGATGCGGGAACAGGCGGGCAGGGCGCAGCTCTCAGCTCTCAGGTGGTGGAAAACGCATATAACCACAGGGGACATTCGACCACTGGGACAGTTTTTAGGAAGGATTTTTTGTTATTGTTGCTGTTTTTTGTTTTTTTCATTTGCTGTTGTGGATGATGATTTTGATTTCCTCGATGACTAGGGAGAAACTTTAGGATGTGCTAGGATGCAGTGAGAAGACCCTTGAATTCTAGGGGCTCAGAATCCATCTGAGGGCAGAGAGGAGCTTGTACAGGCTGCGCAGGGCACTGGCTGGACCCCAGGTTCCTCCACCCGGGCCCCTCTCACTGGCTGGACCCTAGGTTCCTTCCCCCAGGCCCCTCTCTAACCCATGGTTTGTTTTGATCCCCGTTCCTACCCGCACTCGTCCCTCCACGAGGTGGCCATCCAGTGCATCCCGCGTCCCTTTTACATGAACTGTTGCTGACAGGCGTGTGCTGCTGTTTCTCAGTCCTGAGCCTCAGTGCGAGACGGTGTCACTACCCCATTCTGTGCGACTCCTCGGCCCTGTGTCCTCACAGCATTCTAAGTGGTTCTCTGCGTGTGCTGCCGGCAGGACCCCGTGTTACACTGTGGCACACAGGCAGTAGGGCCGCACAGCAGGGATGAGGCTATGTGGGAAGGAGGCTGGCACAGGGCAGCCTCACCCCGGGTGGTGGTCCAAACCAGCGCCACCCTGTGCTCTTAGAGGTCGTGCAGGTACGGATGGGAATGAAAGCCTTCAGGGGACTGGAATGTTCCATTGGCTGATTTGGGCGGAGCCATGGCTCCCCGGGATAGATACATAAGGCTCATGGGGCTCTGCCCTCAGTGTTGGTGTGCTTCACTGTATGCCAGTTACTCCTCAGCTGGGCAGGCAGAGTAGGGACGTCCTGCAGAGGCCCGTGGGGAGAGTGGGGGGCAAGGCTGGAGGGTAGAGGAGTTGGACACATAGACCAGCCAGGGTTGTGGGGACACCCAGGTAGGAAGGGGGCTAGCCCTTGGCACCAGTCGGTATTATCCAGGGAACTTACAGAAGAAGCCGCTCTGCCCAGACACGCAGGCAGGCCGGCCGTTCTCTGGAGATGGAGTCTGCACTTTCTTTTCATTTTTTTTTTTTTGAGAGGTTTTTCCTATAGGGCACGTGCGCTTGCCATAGAGACAGAGAGAGACAGAGAGAGAGAAAGCGAGAAATCACCCCCCAGGGGGGATGGCCACGCCGTAATCCCTTCTCCTCCATTCTCCTCTTGGGATCTTGGGCACGCACACACGCGCGCCTGGCATGAGTTTTAAGCCACCGGGTCAGAGACGCAAACCACGGTCGACCACGTGGGAGTCCAGCGACATAACCATTACGCTAGCTGCTGGTCCCGCGTCTGCAGTTTCTGAAGGGTAGTAAGCTGACGTACACGCACCCTGGTTTGTGACTCTGGCATAGAGGGAGGCTACAGCCGCTGACAGGGATCGCGGTGACTAGTTCCAGAAGCGTGAAGAAAGAGCATCTCCAAGCATGGCACCTGTGGAACATGAGGCTGAGATCAAGAAAACAGCCTGAAATGACCTCCCACTGTCTGTCCTGGGAGATCTCAGGGGTGCTGGCTCCTGCAATTCCCCGTGAGGGGACAGTGAGGAGCGGATGGGATCCGGTGGGCATGGGCAGGGAGGCAGTACCCTCTGCCGTGCCCACCCCACCTGAGCAGGCTGTCTTCCTCCAGGCTGCACTCCAGGGGTGTTCTGAGTGGCCCTCCCTCCTCCGTCTGCACCTGCCATCCGGGCTGTGAGGGACTTCAGCGCCATAGTCAGCATCCAGGGTCCCTCTGGCGGGTTTCCACTGTGGTCTATGCCCGAATGTTGGTTCATGCGCTTTCTCCCACGACACTGTGAGTGCTTCAAGGCTTAACTTCATGCCGACCCTTACCATGACCCTTGGCTGCGCTTCTGTGCCCACGTTAGGAAGTCATTGTGGGTGGGGCTCAGGAAAGAGCAGTAGGGGTAACAGCCTAACTGTGGGGTCAGGCTTAGTCAGCACGACTGGCCACTGCTGTGCTGCAGAGACCACTGGGTGCAGGGGCATGGCACGTGTCCCAGCTTGGTAGCCTGAGCTCGTAGTCTGGGGCACCAGAGAAGGTGGGGACCTGGGCTTTCTAAGAGGAGTAAAGCAGAATCCATGAAAATGCTCTCCCACTCCTGAGATATGGGTCTTGCTGACCCAGAGAGCATGACACTGTGGGTTCCAGCCCTGGTAGGTAAGGGGTGCTGGAATAATACCCGTCAAACAGCCAACATTCATGTCCTCTATTGTACCTTTGAGAGCTGGTTCTCAGATGCTCTTCTGCAGATCCCTGGGAGATCCAGAGGAGATTCCAGTGTGTTCGTAAGGCCAGAACTCTTTTCTTAATCTTACTACGGAGTTGTTTTTCCACTATGTTGACATTTGCACTGAGGTGAAAGTAAAATTGAAGCAGGCGAATCTATGATGCCTGGGTATTAATTAAAACCATATTTTCAAAATATACTATTGATAGAAAGAAGACAGGAAAAACACCAGTTTTACTTCAGAACATCCTTGATTAAACAGAAAAAAAATCTTTAACTTAATTTCACTTTGGCCTTGATTGAGTATACATCTTTTGTGACAAAATAGAACACACACAAAAAATGTTTCTGTCTCTCTTAGAAATAATGTGGTTGTCACAAAGAAAAGCACTTACATGATGGTTACAAGCTAAACTAGCCAATGTTTTCTCTAGAACAACATTTTAACTTCAAAGAATGTCTATAATAACACAAATTATGGTTATTTAGACATGGATATATAGAAAATATTTTCTTAAAAAAGAGAAAACTGGGTCTATCTCTTCAAGGAAAACAATCAATACTGTATATGAGCAATGAGAAAATTATAGATATTAAGCAAAACTTAGAAACGAAGCGAACTTGGATCTACCATTGAGAGGTTGACAACTTTTCTTTTTCTTTCTTTCTTTTCTTTTCTTTTTTTTTTTGGAGAAGTTTTTTTGCTATAGGGCACATATGCTCGCCAGAGATACAGAGATGGAAAGCAAGAAATCATTCCCCAGGGGGGATAGTCACGCCACAATCCCTTCTACTCCATTCTCCTCTTGGGATCTTGGGCACGCACGCACACGTGCCCGGTGTGAGTTTAAGCCACTGGGTCTGGGACTCGAACCATGGTCGACTACATGGGAGTCCAGTGACATATCCATTACACTAACTGCTGGTCCCGACAGTTTTTCAATATTTAAACTTTCCTGAACCTAGTTCTGGTGGTGTGGGCTGTTGGGTGCCACTACATGGTAATGAAGCTATTTGGGAGGTCTGGGTTCAGATCTGGGCACTTGCCTGACATGGCCAGAAGACCTGTGATCCTGGCAGTCTGGGAGACTGAAGGAAGATCACATCTCATTCTCTCATGGAATAAATAAGTGAATACATACTTATGTAATTGTAAAACACTCCTGGTTAGATATGTAGTGTTATTAGAGAATGTGACTTTTTGGTATCACCATGCACTATGTAAATATTGAGGTCTGTATAATTCAGTGAACTAATATTTTCAAATAATCAATGTGTAATGTAATAAAACCTGCATGTACAGAAATTCTGTTCAAAGATGGGCCGATGCTTGGCATTTCTTAAAAATGTAGTAAAGTGTGAAAGATCATTGATGAAGTTTCAGATCCACGCAGTAGTTAACCTTTAAAGAACTACACTTGTTAAGTTTGATATAGCATCAAAGCAATCTACAATTTTCTGAGAAGTCTGTTAAAATATTCTTCCATTTTCAAATATGTATTCATATAAGGCCAAACTGTCTTTGCATACTTTACTCAAAATAACACATTGTAACAGGTCCAGTGCAGAAGGGACTATGAGAATCCGTCTGTCTTCTATTAAGCTGGACACTAAGAAGATTTTTAGGAATCGGAAAACTGTGCCACTGTTCTCACTAACTTGCTTTAATTTGAAAAGCCTTGCACTTTCTTTGAAAATAGGTTATGTTTATACATAATGGGCTTATTGTCCTTTTTAAATTAACAAAGAAGTAACTTTTAAACATGTTACAGTATTAATTTCTCATATGGTAAATATCAATAGACATAACACACAAGAACATACGTTTTGGGTCTAGCTAGCTAGATAGGTGTATACACACACACACATATATGTGTGTATATATATATTCTCAAGGTACTGAAATAAGTATTTCAAAGACACACCTACTTTCCTGTGTTCACTACCAGAGGGTGCATGTATTTACTGGAGAGAGACAGAGACAGACAGAGAGAGATTGGAGAGAAGCCACGCTCCTGTGGGGCATGGTCACATCATAATCCTTTCCCCTCCCCGCCCCGTGCTGTTAGGATTTGGGGCGCCCCGCACACATGCCCAGAGTACTTCTCAAGTCAGCACACGGGCCGCCAGGAAACGAGCCAGCCGCTCCACCCTCTCCCACAGGGACCGCTGCCGGGGCTCTTGCTGTCCCGAAGAGCAGACGAACGCTCTGGGCAGTGCTTTCCTGGAGAAACGCAAAAGCGGAAGGAAACAAAGCCATCACCGAAAATGGATTTGAATTGCTACTTCCAGGGGGTGCAGCGTAGAGAAGCCGGGGGTAGCTCTGAATGCACCCTACTTTATAGACTTGATTTTGAGACCATATAAATCTTTAAGTGAGTCTTACAGATTGAGCCAAAGAGAAAATGAAAGCAAAAAAAAAATTGAAAACAACCTGAAATAAATTCTATTTCCAGTTGGTAGCCTCTGCAGGGAAAAAAAGATATACACACACACACATTTGACTTTAAGTCCAGTATCCCGACTCTACCTACCGAGAGAAGCTGTCCTGAGTGGGAACGGCACTGGGAGTTGCAGGGTACTAGCAGTGCTGGCGTTTTGTCACCACACGCACTACCCGTCCGATAAACAGTAATTAGAGCAATGCCACTGAAGGCCACATTTCCAGCGTAAGAGAGAGCAGACACACATACAGCACCAAAGGGGTTAAGGAAAACCCACTGGCCGGAAATGTGAGCGGGAAACGTCAGAGCTAACAAGGCCTTCTTTCTCTTTTAACGAATAAACACGCAGCGCCGTTTCCCGGCTCTGGCAGCCCAGGGCAGGGAGCACCCTCGCCCCTAGGCCATGTTCTCTAAGCGTGGCGTCCCATGGAGAGGGGAGCCGCTCAGCTCTGCGTCGAGGCCAGAGCAGCCCAAGACAACCCTGGGGACTTCTACTCGGAACCGAGGCCACCGGCCGTGTGGTGTTTGTGTGAAAGGACGTGTGGTGAGGGAGGTGCCGGGAACACCTGGAGCGGATGGAAGGGCTCATGGGGACGCTCAAAACCCAGGTGCCATTGGCTGCTGCTAAGGTAACCACTCGCTCCCCTGAAGACTGAAGAGCAGGAGGGGAGGAGATTCCACCTTCATTTTGCTTTCCCTGCACAAAGTCCATCTGGGGTCACTGAATCACGGACGGCCCTTCACGGAAGCAGGCCAGTTTATGACCTCAAGGGGAAGACGCCATCAGAGAAGTCGCCCCGTGACCTCCGCGAGCTAGCTGGTCCTGGAAGCCATCCCAGGAGCGGATGGCGTGAGGCACAGCGGGTGGGTCAGGCTGGCCGCACCTGGCCCACTCGCCCAGGCCGGGTAGCACCACAGGCTCGGCCCAGGTTCACGCGCCGTGGCGCTTCACCCGCAGGATCGGGGCATCAAGGCGCGTCTAACTGAGTGTTGGGGGCAGAGGGGAACATCTCACTAGCACGTGAGGGAACAACCAGCCCAAGAAACCTTCATCGGCCAAAGGACCTGACACCCCCGAAGAGAGGAGGGACCGCCACAGGTAACAGGAGACGCAGGCCGCGTGACCCAGGCATGTGCTGACGATCTGGCACCCAGCAAGCCAGAAGAAAAGGGCACTCTGAGGCAACCGAGGCCACTCGGGTGTGCCCACGTGAAGTTGGCGGCCGAAGTCACTGTCCACACACGGCAGCTGGCCACGCAGGCCGGGCGGCCGGAGCCTTCCGCTGACACAGGACCACGGCTGTCTCCTTAGATGTGAGGCCTGGTCGGCCTGGGAGAACGCACCTCAGGAAGGGCCCGCGACCTGGGCCAGTGGGTGAGGAACGGCTGCACAGGTGGACCTGGGTGTCTCCGCCAGGAGGGACGGTGTCCAGGCAGGCAGCCCCGCCTCTGTGCAGACCACCCTGCTGGGTCCATTCAGGCCTGGGACAGCCTTGAACAGCCCAGAAACTCAGTCGCTCTGGGAGCCTGAACCACGCCAAGCTGACTTGTCCCATGGAAATGGAATCCTCGGAAGAGAGTGAAGCCACAGACCTCCTTCCACGGTCAGCTGGGGGCCATCTGAGAGTGAAGCCACAGACCTCCTTCCACGGTCAGCTGGGGGCCATCTCATAGTGAAGCCACAGACCTCCTTCCACAGTCAGCTGGGGGCCATCTCAGAGTGAAGCCACAGACCTCCTTCCATGGTCAGCTGGGGGCCATCTCAGAGTGAAGCCACAGACCTCCTTCCATGGTCAGCTGGGGGCCATCTCAGAGTGAAGCCACAGACCTCACAGACCTCCTTCCACGGTCAGCTGGGGGCCATCTCATAGTGAAGCCACAGACCTCCTTCCACAGTCAGCTGGGGGCCATCTCAGAGTGAAGCCACAGACCTCCTTCCATGGTCAGCTGGGGGCCCCATATCAGAGTGAAGCCACAGACCTCCTTCCACGGTCAGCTGGGGGCCCCATCTCAGAGTGAAGCCACAGACCTCCTTCCACGGTCAGCTGGGGGCCATCTCAGAGTGAAGCCACAGACCTCCTTCCATGGTCAGCTGGGGGCCATCTCATAGTGAAGCCACAGACCTCCTTCCACGGTCAGCTGGGGGCCATCTCAGAGTGAAGCCACAGACCTCCTTCCACAGTCAGCTGGGGGCCATCTCAGAGTGAAGCCACAGACCTCCTTCCACGGTCAGCTGGGGGCCCCATCTCAGAGTGAAGCCAAAGACCTCCTTCCACGGTCAGCTGGGGCCCTATCTCAGAGTGAAGCCAAAGACCTCCTTCCACGGTCAGCTGGGGGCCATCTCAGAGTGAAGCCACAGACCTCCTTCCACAGTCAGCTGGGGCCATCTCAGAGTGAAGCCACAGACCTCCTTCCACGGTCAGCTGGGGGCCATCTCAGAGTGAAGCCACAGACCTCCTTCCACGGTCAGCTGGGGGCCATCTCAGAGTGAAGCCACAGACCTCCTTCCACAGTCAGCTGGAGGAGGGCCATCTCAGAGTGAAGCCACAGACCTCCTTCCATGGTCAGCTGGGGGCCATCTCATAGTGAAGCCACAGACCTCCTTCCACGGTCAGCTGGGGGCCATCTCAGAGTGAAGCCACAGACCTCCTTCCACGGTCAGCTGGGGGCCATCTCAGAGTGAAGCCACAGACCTCCTTCCACGGTCAGCTGGGGGCCATCTCAGAGTGAAGCCACAGACCTCCTTCCACGGTCAGCTGGGGCCCCATCTCAGAGTGAAACCACAGACCTCCTTCCACAGTCAGCTGGGGGCCATCTCAGAGTGAAGCCACAGACCTCCTTCCATGGTCAGCTGGGGGCCATCTCAGAGTGAAGCCACAGACCTCCTTCCACGGTCAGCTGGGGGCCATCTCAGAGTGAAGCCACAGACCTCCTTCCACAGTCAGCTGGGGGGCATCTCAGAGTGAAGCCACAGACCTCCTTCCACGGTCAGCTGGGGGTCATCTCAGAGTGAAGCCACAGACCTCCTTCCACGGTCAGCTGGGGGCCATCTCAGAGTGAAGCCACAGACCTCCTTCCACGGTCAGCTGGGGGCCATCTCAGAGTGAAGCCACAGACCTCCTTCCACAGTCAGCTGGGGCCATCTCAGAGTGAAGCCACAGACCTCCTTCCATGGTCAGCTGGGGGCCATCTCCATGCCCAGCAGTGATTCTGCCCTCAAGGACTCGTTTTGTCCCGAGCCTTGCGCCATCTCCTACACGGAGGTGTGGCCCGCGGAGAGCAGGGTCCTGGAGAGAGAAAAGAGCAGGCAGGGCAGAGTGGGCTTGCACATGTGTGACTGGCACACGCTGGGGGTGGGGAGGGGGGCACAGGCGTGTCCTGAGTACACACGGTTACTGCAGCACTGTGGGGGAAGGCGCTTTCATGAGAAGTCAGCAAAGGGCTCTGAGCTCAGCTTTCCCACAAGCAGGACCGAGCCAGGCTTTAGGCACAAGGGACACTCGTCCTCTTTCCATGGAGGCAAGCACCTTCTACTCAACAGAAATCTAAGCACAGGGCCCAGGCTGCCTGGTGGGAGGTGAAGATCTGGCGGAGGTTCCTTTCCTCAGCCTCCTGCAAGGAAGGCCGCCTCGGAAGTTATCGCAGGGCTTTATCCAGAACTGTCCGCAGCTGGGACAACGGGGCAGCGGAGCTGGCTGCAGCGGGACCGTGGGTGCAGGGGGCTGGCTGCAGTGGGACCGTGGGTGCAGGGGGCTGGCTGCAGTGGGGGTGACCTGCGGCTCAGGGCCCTGGGTGCAGGGGGCTCTCCTTGCAGGGGCCAGCCCCTGGAACTGTTTCAACAGCAGGGGGCTCTCCTTGCAGGGGCCAGCCCCTGGAACTGCCCCCTTTGCCTATCCCAGCCCTGGCTATGCAGGAAAGATCTGGCTTCTTCCTCCAGGATAGCTTTTGAAGTTAAAGCTACAGGCCAGGTGCATCCGAGCCTTGGGCAGTCAGGGTCCCTGTGTGGAATCGCACATGCTCTTCACAATCCTCTCTGGCCCTGGGATTATTTCAAGATGAGACCAAACAGGGTTTGCTGCACTCCAGCCCCATGGGCAGTGCTGGGCCCATCCACACCCCAGTGCTTCCCAGGGAAGCCAAAGTGCAAGAGGTGCTGGTGTGGAGGCTGGAAGCAGGGCTCAGCCCCTGCGCTGTCGCTGTCGGGAAGTCAGGGAAAGATCCTGGGAGAACGTGCCCCAGACATGTGGCTCTCAGAGGCCCCGAGTTCAAGCCCCAGCATTCTGTTCCCATCAGCCGTGTGACCCGCTTGCTTTTCACCGAATACCTTCAGGAAGTGGGGTCAAGGAGGGCGTTCTGCGCCTCCAATGGACATAACCACAAACCCCCCACAAGCCACAGTTCCCGTGGAGCCCAAAGTCACACCAGTGTTCCTGCTAGAATCCTCCTGGGCCGCGGCTTCGGTCGCCAAGGACCGCCTGCCTCGTCATGCTTGCCAGTGAGGTCGGCGGGGGGGACAACTCCCTGATTCAACCCCAGAAGTAGACCCGGGAGAATTCAGTAACAAAGTAGCATTTTAATGGATTTCAAGGGTTTTCAACTAAGCCAGTGATAAAATTGAAAAGGGTGTGGGGAGTGGGGCGCTCCCATCACGGGGTGGCCTTACACACCGGAAGGTGTGGCTAGAGAGGGCGTCACAGGTCAGTGTGGCCACGAGGGTGGGGGCCACTGTGAAACGTCCACACTCCAAAAACACCAGGTGCTCAGATGTGAGCACACACACATGATCACGGCACTGCTGCTGAGTGCATATGAGTGGTCACGGCACTGCTGCTGAGCGCACACACATGATCATGGCACCACTGCTGAACGCACACACATGATCATGGCACTGCTGCTGAGCACACATGCGTAGTCATAGCACCCCTGCTGAATGCACATGTGTGATCACGGCAACCCTGCTGAACACACATGTGTGATCATGGCACCACTGCCGAGTGCACATGCGTGGTCATGGCACTGCTGCTTGTGACAGGACAAAACCGAGGGAAGGAAAGTGGGCCATGGAAGAGGCCAAGGGGGAAAACAGTATCGCGTGGCTCCAAAAGAGAAGAAAGCGGCCACGGTCCGGGGCAGGCCTGGCTTCCGCAGGAGGAGAACCCGGAGGTCATGATGGTGTGGTTTTGGTACCGCTTCATTAAAGAAGTACGTGGGGGGCCAGCAGGGGGCATAGTGGTTACGGCACTGGATTCCCACGTGGTCGACTGCGGTTCCAGTCCTCAACCCAGAGGCTTGAAACTCACATGGTGTGTGTGTGTGCAGGCCCAAAATACTGAGAGGAGAATGGAGAAGGGATTGCAGCATGGCCGTCTCCCCTGGGAAGTGATTTCTCTTTTTTTGTCTCTGTGTGTCTCTGGCAAGCACATGTGCCCTATAGCAAAAATATCTCTCTAAAAAAAGTGTGTGTGTGTGTGTGTGTGTGTGTGTGAGAGAGAGAGAGAGAGAGAGAGAAAGAGAGAGAGAGAGAGAGAGAGATATGAACAGAAGAAAAGACACGCCTCTGCTTTTTAGCAATAATTATTATTTAGCAATATTATTATAGGGAAGGGTGTGAATTTCTGCTGCTTCTGCATGTTTTTTAATCAACTGTTACTTCTTTCATAAAAAATTTAAAAAATAAATAAATAAATAAACCTGGGGAAAAAGTCCCCGTGAAGGTGAACACTGTCTGCGGGTTCTGATAAGTAAATGAGCAGCTTGTCTTTATCTCATTTCCTTCAAGTGCGAGCACCCTGAGCAACCTCGGGCAGGGCTGCATGCACTCTCGCACCGGGGCAGCCGAGAGCACTTCTCACAGACCAGCACCCTCGCTTCTTGAGGAACGTGCAATCCTGGTCCTCACTCTGAAAACGAGGAAACTGAGGCGCAGAAAATGCACAGAACTTTCCCGAAAGCCATGAAAGGTGCAGCTGGGATTTCAAGGCAGACAGCAGGCTCTGGAGACAAGGGCCGGGCTCCTGGCCCCCGGAGGTGTGTCCAAGAGCCCCACTTCTCCCAGCTGCCGGCCGCTCCCCCAGGAGGCCTCTCCCCGCTCCCTGCCTCACCCTCACCCTTACCCTCGCCCAGACTAAGTCCTTTCTGTGCCAGCTCTCCCTCGGATCTTGCGATGGGTGTCGTGGAGGTGGAGAGGGCCCCAGGGTCTCAGTTTAACCTGTTGAGGAAAAATAGAAGGCACCACATCCTTAACCCCAGCAGCCTCCAAGTACGTGGGTCCTGGGCACATGCCGGTGGGCTGGCTGGGGTCTCACCGCCTGCTCCTTCGTCCCTGTAGGGCCCACGACCCTCTGTGCAGCTGTGGGTCTGGGCACTGGGGCAGCACAGAGCAGAGACTTGCAGGGCAGTTCAGCAGGCCCTGGGAGACCTACAGGACGGCGTCCCCACCAGGCCGCGGTAGAAACTGCAGGCAAGGTGTGTCTGCCGAGCCCATCCTGCCGGCTTGGCTTTCACCCAGCGGGCCCCAAAATGAGCCCTAAAGAAATACTGTGGACCAAACTGGGAGTCCTTGCTCAGCCAGGGGGGTGCGCCGCACTGTGCTCGGCCAGCTGCCGAGCCTCCACCCCACGCCCAGGACCCCCGCTGAGCACTCGTGGCAATAGGCTCTTCATGGCCCCCCGGAGCCCTGCCAGCCCTTTGGGTTATGGCTTTAAACTCCTTTCTCTCTTACGTCAAAGCCCACAGAGATGAAAGCACGGTCTCCCCAGTTTCAGATCTGCTCGGCAGCCAGAGGGTGCTGGCTGGGGGGCAGGATTCCGCCCGCAGCCCTGCCTGCCTGGCCGCTTTCCCTGGCAGCCCGAGCCCGGGGTGTGCTCAGGGCCTCCTCTCCTCGCCCTCCCTCTTCCCGAGTGTGATTTTCTGGCAGTTCGGTCTGGGTCAGTCTGGGGTCTGCCATCAGCGGTCCCGGCCGTGAAGCTGGCCATTCTCGTGTCACGTGACCTGCTCACTGTCACAGCGATGCACCCGGGGCCCTCTGTCGCTGTCCTGGTTCCTTCCCTCCCGGGGCGCCTCTCCTGCTGGTCTCCGCAGAGCGCTGCCCCACACCTCCCAGGGCCTGCACTGTGCGCTCCCTCCGAGGAGCCCTGAGGTCAGGGGCCAGGCTGAGCGCTACGTGTGGTTTCAAAGCTACCCGGTCCCCACCAGCCAACCACGTAGCCGTGCACTGACCCACAGCTCCTGTAGGGCTCCTCCCGGCCACCCTGCCCAGGTCGGATCGGCACTTCCTGGTAGGAAGGTTTGTCCTCTGGGGTCCTGATCTAGCCCTGGGTGGGAAACCCCAGCAGGCGCCCCTGCCCCGGTGCTGGCCTGTACTGTCCCAGGTCTGAGTGTGGGAGGCGCGGCCGCCTCCCCTGCACGTGTCTGGTCTGCTCCTGAAGTGACAGGCGTCCCCTTGGGAAGGCCTCCTCTGGCTCAGTGCATTTCTACACCCTCTCCCGCTGGTTCCTGACGAATGGGCAAGAGCAGCCACCCCAGGGACCCTCGAGGCAGACACAGGTGGGGAAGGTAGGGCAGAGGGGACGGCCACGCGGGCATTCTGCAGTCAGCAAGGCCACCCTGCCTTCCCGGGGACAGCGCAGAGGCCTCGGCCGTGCCGGCGGTACCTTCTGCTCCTGGGAGGCAGTGGCCCTCTGCTGTCTGGAGCACAGGGCTGAGGCCAAGGTTCGCCCAGCCCCTCAGTACCACCCCCCACCGTCTGCCTGGGCGCCGCGAGCCCTGCTGCCCAGGCCTGTGGTAGGTCATCAGACTCCGGAGCACGGTGGGAAGGGCCTGCGTGTTTGCGACGTGCTGAATGAAAGCACACGTGGCGGGGAGTTAGACATTCGAGGTCAGATAGAACCCGTGCCAGACACAAGGCCACTCAGTGCCCGGTGGCAGGCTGGCGATGCAGGGGTGCCCCTGTGCCCACCACAGCCTTGGGGGGCTCTGTCCTGGAGGGCCCTCAGTAGTCTAACCTTGGTGAACTGCAAAGCCTGCGCCGGCAGCTGCACCTCGGGCAGTTCTGGGCGGCCCAGCCGTCCTCCCACACAGAGGGGCCAACGTGCTGCTCGGGAGCCTCGTGGCCGCAGCTTAGTCCATGCATGTGCCAGGCCAAGGTCACCCACACAGTGGGTCGTGGACATGCGGGGCTGGCACTGCTCCTCAGTCAGCCGCTGTCCTCTCCGAGGAGTGCTCCAGTGGGAGCTCACGCCAAGCCTTGCTCGGTGCGATGCTGAGGGAACAGGGTGCCTGGGGCCCTCGGCACCCCCCCCCCCCCCCAGTTCCAGAGCACGTCTGTCTGTGCAGGCTTGCAGTGTGACACAAGCTTTGTCCTCGTCCTCTCCCGGAGCCAGGGCAGGGGCCCTCCTCTCCTCTGCCCACCCACCTCTCCACGTGAGATTTGATGAGAGCTCCAGGGCTCCTGGCTGGCTCAGACTTCTGCAGACCGTGTTGAGCGTCCACACCAGGCACAGCAGGGGGGCATGCTCTGCCGCTGGAAGCGGATCCTCTCTGCCCTGCCGTTATCCAGATGTCCCACCTACTGCAGATAACCCAGCGGCCAGGCAGGCCCCAGACCACCTTGAGGACTATTGTACTGTGGGGACACATGCATCTCCGCTTAGGGAGGGGAGGGGTACTCTGGATCCCCTCCCAACTCTCCCTCCCCCAGATTCCGGTCCGTTTTCCAACACTTACTCCTCCCTCATGTTGGCCTCCAGGGAAGCATTTCAAAGGCTGAATTCCAAACCCTTTGCAGAACCTGGGGGCCAGCCAGCGCTTGGCCAGCTCATGGGCTGTTCCTGGGTCCTTCCCAGCCCCTCAGGCCTCAGCCTCCCATCGTGGAATGAAGGTCTGGGCGGGCACTCTCTGAGGCTCCATCTGCCAGGGAGGAACCCCTGGGGCCCAGCAGATGGCCGCTCGGCCTCTGCCCGTCACCACCGACGCCACGGCTTGCCTCCCGGGGCGGCAGCTCTCTCTGGCTAACCGCTCTTGTCAGAGAAGCCTCGTTACAATCCCACCCAGTCTGCCACTCCCACCCAGCGGCTCTCCCGCTGCCTGTGGGCCATGGGGGGAGGCGCCGAGAGGGTGAAGGACGCTCTCCTGTCAGCAGCCTGAGGCCCTCCTTCCCTGCGTGCCGACCCCGGTGCACACGAGGCACTGTCACTCTGCTGGGCGCTTTCCTCTGCCCGTGTCCACTGACAGGACTTGATGCCGAACGTGGCCGGATCGAGTCCTTCCTGGGCCGGCCCTTCTAAAGAGGCCGGGGCCCCAGGTGTGGGGCAGCCTGTGTAAGGGTTGCAGGCCCAGAGCTGGGTCTGAGGGTCTGCAGGTCTACACCGCACAGAGGACAAACCACCCCCTTCCTGAGGTTGACCTCTTTGTGGCTGTTTGGTATCTAGCGAGCGAGGCCTTCACTTTCATCCTTGCTAACGCCCGCCTTGTCCGCTCCGCCCACAGCCCGAGCTGTCAGGAGGCCTTCTGTCTCTGAGTTTTCCGTCCGGCACATCAGCCCTGTCTGTGGGGCTGCGGGTCTGCCAGGTTGGCCTGTTCTGCCCTGTCCCAGTCACTGGTAGAAATGCCGGACGGGACAGGCACAGGCTGGGCGTGCCACAGGAGCCACCCTCCTGCCTGGCGTCCATGCGGGAAGCAGCGTGCCCGCCGGGCTGAGCTGTCGGATCCGCGGCTGCCTCTGGTCCAGGCCCTCATCTGGCCAAGTGGACGGGACTGGGCAGAGTCCTGCTGGCCTGGCTGGCAGCCTGGACAGGAGGCCTTGGGCCCCCGAGTGTCTGCCTAGCCTGCACCTAAGGCCGCTGTGGTCCCCCTCCCTGGCATCTTTGTGCCTCGTCCCGTGGCCAGCAGCACCCTTAACCGGGGTCTGCTCTGACGCAGTGTCTCAGCTCCGCGCTGCCCCGCCCGGTGCCCGCTGCACTCCGCACACCCAGTGCCCTCCCCGCCCCGCCGTTGGCTGTGCCCTGTGCCAGGGCATCTGCCTCTTCTCTCCCAGTCCAGGTAGAGACGTGGCAGCCATCAGCAAGTGTCAGCGGGCTGCCCGCCCCAGGTCCCATTCTTACGTGGGTCTTAGAGGGCTGAGACCAGGGAACGACCCAGACCTTAGACACAACACAGCTGGAGACTGAAGTAAGAGGCCTGCACATCCATGTCCCTGGAGAAGGGGATCTGCTGACAGCTGCACCCCAGCACCTTCCGGGGTGGCCCCAGAGGGGCACTCTGTAAGTGCAAATTAATGAGTGAGCTGAGACCCGCATCACTTTGGACATCTTGGCCTCATACACACGCATGCAGGAGGAGGTGGTGTGCCTGGTGGTGAGGAAGGCCGAGACGCCACCCAGAAGCGGGGAGCTGCCTCCGCCTCTCGGAACCTACGAGGTGCCCAAGCCAGCGGGCAGGAAGCCTCGTGCACAGGGCGTGGCCCTGACGGCTGTGGCTGCCCGCCTCTGCAGGGCTGAGACTGCAACTGTACTGCAAGTCCAGAGACCTCCCCCGGAGATGCGTGGACACACGTGTCTCCCTGGACCAGCCTGGAAGCCTGCTCTTCGTGCAGCCGCTGTGCCCTGTAGGATATGCTGGGTTGTGTCCCTTCTGGGCCCCACAGCTCACTCGGAGAGTGAGTCAGGGTCCTCTGGCAGCCTCGGAGCCCTTCTCACACCTCACCTCCTTCCTGCTCTGCCCTGCCCTCCCCAGGCTTCCGCGTCCACACTGGTCTCCCTCAGGTTCCAGGCACGCAAACACCTGCTGCGTGACCCCTTTTCCCGCTGCTTCTTGCTCCTGAAGCCTGCTGGGACCGCCAGCTCCTCCCCTTCCCCAGAGCCCTGCTCCACAGTGGTCTCCTGGGGAGCTTCCCGAGACCCTACTAAGCAGCACCCCATGATCCCGCACCCTCTCCTCTACCCTCAGGGTCCCCACAGTTCCAGGAGGGTGGGGACCGCTGCTGTTCTCTCCATGTGTCTATTACCACTCGTGTGGAGAGCACGGAGCAGGCACGTGGGGAATGCCACAGGACGAAGAAACTGGCACGACCTGATCACAGGAAGGGCTGGAGACACTCTCGGAGCCGCGCCTGCGATGGCCGCTTGGATGGCTGATGCTCCGTGCCCTGCGTCTGACCTGCTTCCGGGACTCACAGGGCCCCTCTCTGCCTTCGAATCGCATTGCTGGGACCTGACGTTCAGAGCCTGCGTTCCCGCGTTCCCAATGTCCTCGTACCTTTTCATCAGAATGTCTCGGCTTTAAGGCTGGCACGCTTGGTGCTTGGCTCATGGCCACTAGCACGGAATCCATTCAGCCTGGACGCTCCCCCTGTCAGTCTTGGGTGCCTACATGTCCCTGCAGAGTCCCCTCAACCCTCCCAGCCTTCTGACTAGAGCCTGCCCTGCCCTCACCTGCACGGCTGCCGGGGGCAGCTGCAGAGGTTCTCTCCCTAGCTGCTCTAGCCAGCCCTGGCTTGCTCAGTGCACATGTGCACACGTGGTCTCCCTTCTGCCCTGGGAGGCTCTCCCGAGGCCACGCTCTGGCCTCAGCGTCCGTTGCCTTTTCTCTGCCCGAGATGCCGGGCCGGTCTTCGCCTGGCCCCTCCATGTGTCCCTGCACCGGCCCAGCCTGAGGCGGCCCCTGTTCTCCCATGCACTAACCTAGGCGGAGAGTAAGGTTCCCCCTTCCTGGATTGTCCACATCCCCTCCTAAACACCTGCTCCCAGGTCTCTGTGCTCCTAGACAGCCTGCATCTGACCTCTGCATTAAAGCAGCCGAGGCAAGACTTTCCCTGCGAGTTCTCCCGCAGGAGAGCCAGGGAAGCACTCGGAAAGAAACAAGAGGTACAGAGAAGCACTTCCGGGTAGCGAAGTTCGGTCCTCTGGAAGCTACGCCACTGTAAATGAGAACACTGGGAGAACTGGCCAGGGCCTACTTGTGAGAACTGTGCTGGGAGAACTGGCCAGGGCCTACTTGTGAGAACTCTGCTGGGAGAACTGGCCAGGGCCTACTTGTGAGAACTGTGCTGGGAGAACTGGCCAGGGCCTACTTGTGAGAACTGTGCTGGGAGAACTGGCCAGGGCCTACTTGTGAGAACTGTGCTGGGAGAACTGGCCAGGGCCTGCTTGTGAGAACTGTGCTGGGAGAACTGGCCAGGGCCTGCTTGTGAGAACTGTGCTGGGAGAACTGGCCAGGGCCTGCTTGTGAGAACTGTGCTGGGAGAACTGGTCAGGGCCTACTTGTGAGAACTCTGCCCAACAAGCAACGCCTAGCAACAGCCCACAGGAGGGCCTTCTCCTACGGGCCATCAGGAAAGCCAGGAAGCATTTTCACATAGAAAATAGGTCATGACTTTTCCGCCCACCAGCAGGAAAAGCTGATGACTAGCAGTAATAACAGTGAACCCTGAGGTGCTCTAACTCACACTGTCCCCACCTCCCCTCCCAGCCCCATGGTCGCTGTAAAAGCCAATAGCCCCACAATCATGGCGTATTAGTCCGGGCTCTCCAGGAAAGCAGAAACAGTGAGACATGTATTACATATACCATCTCTCGCTCTCTCGGTCTCTCACACACACCACCTTAACTGGATGACGCAATCCCTTGTACTCTCAAGGCTCAGTAAGGCCCAATGTCTCCTTCTCAGCCCAGAGGTGAGAGAAGGCAGACACGCAGCTCCCCGCAGCCAGCCTCAGCAGCTCCCCGTCACTCCGTGCTTTGCTCTCAGGTCTTCAGCTGATTGGATGAGGCCCACCTGTGCCAGGGAGGGGCCTTGGTTTACTCAGTCCACAATTCCAATGGTGGCCTCCTCCAGAACCGTCCTAGCTGACATGCTCCGAATAACATCTGCCCGATGATCTCCGATGACTCGACACCCTGTGGTCCAGTTAAGCTGACACACAAAACGAGGCAATACACCTGACAAACAGTCTCAGGCCTGTGGTATACATGAAAAGCAGCAGCCTGGGACTCACTAGAGAGTGGATTTGAAGTCCTCCATAAACCTTCAATCCTAGAGAACTATCACTATCTGACCTGGCTGGCATTTGCTGGAAACTACCGAAGGGTTTCCCTTTATTCGACCTGACTCAGAGCTCCCTCTGGGCAAACAAGCTACACACCCAGGGTGCTTGTCCAAAACAATCATCAGCAACTGTTGAACTTTCCCGAGTCAGTGCAGCAGTTGGAGAAAACAAGAGGCTGGTTAAGCATCTCCAAAGAGAGATTGAGGAAATGAGATGCTCAAAGGAGTCCTGAAAACCTTTGACATATTCATGGGCCCTTGAAGTCCATGCACAGGGCCATGCACATGTCCAGGAATTACCTATCAGGGGTCTCATTCCTCAGCTTGATTGATATTGAGGCTCTGTGCAAGCAGGAAGTGAAAGCTAAGGTAGGGATGTAAACTTCCTGCCAGAGTATAGAAACATACCCCGAAAGATGCTTAGGGCCCCTCTGCAAAGGTGGGGAGATGGACTCAATGAAAGCATTTCAGAAATCTCTGTCTAATTATCATCTGACAACTAGACTGTCCAAGGAGAGACTTCAGTGGAAACGTGCAACAGAGTACAAATTTGAGAAAATGAGTTTAGGAATGTCACTAAGCAGAGAAAAAAACCAACTGTGGAAGAAGGGTTTCTAGAGTTGTTACACGATGTCATTCAAAATGGACAGTTCTCACCTCCCTAGAAAGTATGCATGTAAGAGACCTACAAAGTATAGCCAACAAAGGGAGAGAAAAGGTTCAAAACGACTGTCCCTAAGAGCCTGGACACCGGGCCTGCGGGACAGACTAAACTACCTGCCATTAGTAAGTCAGACCCAGAGAGACCCGCAGGAAAGGCCTCCAGACCGGTGCCTGATGTGAACAGGTGCACATATCCTCAGCGTAACACCAGCAAACCTGATCCAGCAGGACGGGAAAAGACCTAGAGAGACCCGCATGGAAGGCCTCCAGACCAGTGCCTGATGTAAACAGGTGCATATATCCTCAGCATAACACCAGCAAACCTGATCCAGCAGGACGGGAAAAAGATTATACATCATGACCAATGGGATTTCAAGGTTGGTTAAACCTTGAAAATCAATCCATGTAACACACCATATCAATAGAGAAAGGACAGAAACAACAGGGCGTCACAGCTGATAAAGAACAAGCATCTGACACATTTATGACAAAGGCTTTCAAGACACTACGGATAAAAGGAAACTTCCTCCTCCTGAAAGAGACAGCTATGGAAATCTCACAGCTAGCAGCATACTTAATGGTGAGAAGAGGCTTTCCCCTTAAGATCGGGACAAACAATGGTGTCCGTTCTAACCACTCCATTTGGCGGTTTTACTGGGAACTGAAGTGGGGTGTAATCAAGCAAGAAACACAACAAAAAGCACCGGAATGTGAAGAAGTGGAGCGATTTCTAGTTGTAGTAACATGATCTTGCAAATGGAAAGCCCTGAAGAATTCTCCCCAAAGAGTGAGGTGTTAAAATAACAAACAACTAGTAAACAAGTTCCCTAATGTTATAAAGATATAAAAATGACTTGTATTGCCCTACACTTGCAATAAGCAACCTGGAAACATTTTTTAAAAAATAACAAGTCCAATTATAATAGCATTCAAAAGAATAAAGTATTCAGGAATACATTTAACAAAGGGAGTATGAAACTTGCGTACTGAAACCACAACACATCATGAAAATAAAAGAAAAGAAAAGGAGACTTGAGTAAATGAAAAAATATCCATGGTCATGGACCAGAAGGTTTAATATTATTAAGATGAGAACACTTTCTAAATTAACACACGGATTTAAAATAGTTCCTATCAACATGCCAGAGCAACTCCTGGCCTGGTGGTTAAGGTGGCTGGATCCCACTTGGCTGATTTTATGGTTTGAGTCCCAGACCCAATAGCTTTAGAAACATGGTGGGAGAACACATGAGACCAAAATTAAAAAAAAGAGAGAAAGAAATGGAGGAGAATAAATTGGAGGTGATGCTTTCTCACTTCCCTCTTTCTCTTTCTGTCTGTCTCTGGCAAGCACACTTGCCCTCTGGCAAAATAAAACAAAACAAAACAAAACAACAAATTCCTTTTGCAGAAACTTACAAGATGATCCTAAAATCCAGATGGACATGCAGGGAACCCAGAAGAGTAAAAACTGTCTCTTTTTTTTTTTTGGAGAGGTTTTTTTTTTTTCGCTATAGGGCGCGTGCGCTCGCCAGACAGACAGAGAGAGACATAGAGACAGAAAGCGAGAAATCACCCCCCAGGGGGGATGGCCACGCCGCAATCCCTTCTCCTCCATTCTCCTCTCGGGATCTTGAGCACGCACGCACACGCGCCCGGCGTGAGTTGTAAGCCACCAGGTCAGGGACGCGAACCGCGGTCGACTATGTGGGAGTCCAGCGACATAGCCATTACGCTAACTGCTGGTTCCCAAAACTGTCTCTTTTTTAAAAGTTCCTTTCTTTCATGAGACTGAGAGACAGAGAGAGACACAGCACCCTTAACAGGGTCTCGAGGCTTCCCTTGCTCCAGCCTTCCGAGTCAGCCAGGATCACGGGCACGTACAGGTCAGCTGGGGAACCGAACCTACAGTCTGTTACCACCGCATCATTGGCATGGCCCAAAATAGTAAAAGAAAAGAACAAAGTTGAAGGACGTACCTTTCTTGCATTGGAAACAAAGCTCTAGTAACCGGCGCAGTGTGGTACTAGCATAGCCACACGGGGGCTGGATGAAGGTGCAGAGGTAACGCAGCCCTGTGAGGGGCAGACCCACACGGGAACACGACTGCTTTACGTTAGGGACCTCCGCGAGTACGCCAGGCGTCTGAGTGCCGTAACGCGGGGCCGGCGGAAGCTGGGACTGGATAGCGGCATCAAGGCTCTGTCAGGGGTACTGCATCTTTCTCTCTGTCTCTCTTTATCTCTGACTCTGTCTTTTTAACTCATAGAATTAATAAACACAAAACTCTCTTGTTTAATTCCTTTCTTTTCTTCTTCTTTTTTGCATTCATTCACTGTGTAACTTTACAGCATACAGAATGAATTTCCCAATATGAATACCCTGTATACTAGTCTATTCGAAGATATTACTATACACATTATCATCAACAGGTAAGTTTTTATTTTTGTGTCCATCCAATTTTTTCCCCTTGATTCCCTTCCTCCTACCAAAAAAATCATTTGAATGAAATCTATAGAAATTTAAAGTCATAGAATTGAGAATCTAAAAATAACTGTTATAATTACAGTCGACTGATTTTTGATAAATGTGCTTCACTGGAGAAAGAACAGTCCTTTCTTTTTGCTCACTCATTCCCTTTTTTTCTTTCTTTCCTCCTTTCTTTCTTTTTCATTTTCCTCTTTGTTCTTTCCTTTTCTTCTCTCTCTCTATCTCTCTCCCTCTCTCTCTCTTGCTGTAGGGCACGTGCCTTTACTGGAAAGAGGCAGAGAAAGGGAAAGTGAGAAATCACTCCCTGGGGGCTGATTATGCCACAATCCTTCTCCTCCCTGCTCCACTTGGGGCTTTGGGCATGTGCACTCACATGCCCGGTATGTTTTTCAAGCTACTGGGCCCAGTATTCCAACAGCACGTGGCCATGTGGGATCCAGCTGCCTTAGCCACCATGCCACGTACTGGTCCAATCCTTTCAGTAAGGTGCTAGGACAGCTAGTGTGTGCATGCTGGAGAATGATGTTGGGCTTCCTGCCTTCTACCATGTTAGCTCAAAATAAGCCCCAGGCAGTACTCTTATAAATAAGGTTAGCTCATGGGAACCAGCAGTTAGCGTAATGGCTATGTCACTGCACTCCCACATAGTCGACCTCAGTTCGCGTCCCAGACCCGGTGGCTTAAAACTCATGCCGGGCGCGTGTGTGTGCGTGCCCAAGATCCCGAGAGGAGAATGGAGGAGAAGGGATTGCGGCGTGACCATCTCCCCTGGGGGGTGATTTCTCGCTTTCTGTCTCTCTGTCTCTCTCTGTCTGCCTGGCGAGCGCACGCGCCCTATAGCGAAAACCTCCCCAAAAAAATAAAATAAAATAAGATTAGCTCTTACTAGAGTTGAAACTATAACATCTTAAAAGAAAACGTAGGAGTAAAACTTTGTGATCTTGGTTTAGGCAATTATTTCTTAGCTATTACACAGAGTTGGACTTCATTAAAATTAAAAACTTGTGGTTCAAAAAGAACCAAGTGAATGAAAAGACAACCTGCAGAATGGGGGTGATTATTTGCAGCTCATATCTGATAAGGTACTTATATTCAGAATATATAAACCACTCTTACAACTAAACAATAAAAATACAAATAAATGATTTAAAAATGAGCAAAGAATTTGCATAGATATTTCTCCACAAAAGATACACAAATAAATGGTGAAGAAGCAGATGAAAAGCTTCTCATTAGAGAAAGGCATGTTTGATGCATATTTCATTAGAGAAAGGCACATCGAAGCGATGGTGAGCTACCCCCTCACAAGCACCAGGCTGCCAAACAAAACAAGGCAAGGCAAAATCAAGCAGTGAGTGCTGTCCAGGAAAAGTCAGCTTCTTGTACATTGACGGTGGAATTTTAAATGGTGAAGTCACTTTAGAAAGAAGTTTGGCTTTTTCTCAAAATACTAAGCATAAGGTTACCATTTGATCGAGCAGTTCCACTCTTGGGTAAATACCCACGACAGATAAACGTACATTCACCAAAACTGTTGTGTGTGAATACTCACAGCGGCGTTATTCATAACAGCCCAGGAGTAGAGACAACCAGATGCCCAACCACTGAGTAATAATAAATAAACTCTGGTCTATCCATGTAACGCCAGAGATTTCAGTCCTAAGAAAGGAGTGTGTACTGACATCTGCTTAATATGAATAAACCTTAAATACATTATGTTAATTAGGAGAAGTCTGTCACAAAAGATTGTATATTGTGCAATCCCTCTTACGGTAAATGTCTAGAAGAGGTGAATCTCTGGAGACAGGAAGTAAGGAAGAGCTTTCCAGGAGCCGAGAGGAGGAGGACGCCTGCCAGTGAGTACGAGATACTTTTCAGAGTGATGGAAACGTTCTTAAATGACACAGTAGTGATGTACAGGTGCGCAACTTGTGAATACACTCAAAACCACTGAATTATATACACTGCAAATGAGTGATGTTTATGGTATGTGGATTACAACCAAACTGTATTCTAAATTACATTATAAAGATAAAGCCAGATCTGCAACATGAGCTAAAGGTGTGGTTCAAGCTCTGCGTGTGTAGATGGGGAAACCCGGATAGTGCCGCTGTGTCACCGAGGCTGCCCAGGTCTCCTTCATTGTCCTTACCACCCTCTGACATTCCTGCACTGAGATCCAGTCGCTGCAGTGCTGTGAACTTTAGGGTCACAGTCCTGTGAAGCCCATGGGACAGTTGGTGACCGTCTTGGTGTCTGGGAGTCTGACTGCACAATTCGCATTCCTCAGACACTAACATTGGGACTGCGTGGTGGTGCCTGTCAACTGTGGTTTAAGTATCAGCAGAGATGACTCTGGAGCCTATGGCATACCAAAGATCATAAAAAATGTATATTATAAAAATATTTTGCATGGGTACCAGCAGTTAACGTAATGGCTATGTTGCTGGACTCCCACATAGTCGACCGTGATGTGAGTCCCAGACCCGGTGGCTTAAACTCACGCCGGGCGCGTGTGCATGTGTGCCCAAGATCTTGAGAGGAGAACGGAGGAGAAGGGATTGCGGCGTGGCCATCTCCCTTGGGGGGTGATTTCTTGCTTTCTGTCTCTCTGTCTGTCTCTGTCTGTCTGGCAAGCACACACGCCCTATAGCAAAAAACCTCTGTATATTGTATGGATTTAAAAAATGTTTGCGCCAAAATAAACTCATACTTTAGTTCCATTTTTTTCCACAAATGTTTTAAATTCCCTCATATTAGTCGGCCTCTCCAGAGAAATGGAACTTATTGGTAGTGGTGGTGGTAGATGTGAGTTTGTGTAATTTATGACAATAAGAGTTATTGTAAGAAACTGGCTCACACAGCAGTAGAGACGGGAAGTCCCAAGATCTTCAGGATAAGCTGGCAGTCTGCAGACCTGGGAGAATCAACGGTGGTTTCAGTCTGAAGCTGGCAGGTGCAAGACCCAGGAAGAGTCAACGTTTTTATTCGAGTCTGAATGCAGAAAAAAAGACAACGTCCCAGTCTGAAGGCAAGCAGGCAGGAGGATTCCTTTTTACTTGAGGGGAGGGCCAGGCTTGTGTTACACTCAGGTCTCCAGCTGATTAGATGGGGCCCACCCACATTAAGAAAGGCAATGTGATTTCTCAATCCACCAGTTCTAATATCAGTCTCATGCAAAACATTATCACAGAAACAACCAAAATATTTGACCAAATATCTGGGCATCCTAGGGTCCAGTCAAGTTGCCACTTAAAATTAGCCATCACAGTGGTTACCTGGCACTCCCAGTGTAGTGGCAGAAACCTTGGGAAAATCCTCCTTAGTTGGTCTGTAACTGAGCTACTCAAAGCCGGAAGATCAGAACCAGAGAGTCCTGAGGCTCTAAAGGAAGGCCACTTTGCTCCTCCTCCTGATTGGGTTGCCAATCATTTTAGCTTGTCCATTTCTCCAGTTTCATGAAAGCAAAAAGCAAAACACAAACAGACAAAAACAGACAAACTCAGAATTCAGAATTCAGTTCACTTCCACTTGCGCAGGGAAGCTGGGTAGGAGATGAGAGCCAATTTCCAGTTCTATTTCTCTCGTGTTGGATTTGCTATTTTGGAGTTTTATGTATTTCCTTGCATATTTGCTTATACACGTGCTCTTCTTACATTTAAGTGCCCTGAGGGCACACTGCCACCCTTCATTTTCCACTCTCATGTTTCCTTCGCCTGATGTAGGTCATGACATAAGTTGGTGCTTAATAATTTTTGCATAAAAACAACAAACCAAGTGATATATGGGTCATTTATCTATAAGTAAAATGAACCACTTAGCTGTGGCTGAGTTGTGATTCTGTTGTAAGCTCTGTATTAGCCATGCCCTTCCTGCTGCCCCTGTGCTCCAGAAAGCAAGACGACGTCGGCTCATTGCCCAGTTCTACACACTCCCCAAAGCCAAGGCCTTCTCACGTCGTGAGCCAACTCCAAGGCTGTTCTCTCCTGTTCCACCTTGGTCTTCATTCTCAAATGTAGGAGGATTCTTTTTCTTGGCCTCCCCAGCCCCGATTCAATAAACGCCTTCACTTCATGTAAAGAGACGAGGATGACGAGGCTGTGGAAAGTGGTGAAACCACGGCACTCTCAGACCCACCCTCCCTGCTGCTCCTGCGCGTCTTCCCTCCCCTAGTTCCTCACCTCCTCATTACTATATGTGCATTCAGACCTTTTCTTTCTGCTGCTCAGATCAACCCAGCCCTCCCTCCCACTACCCTACCTCGTACAAGCCAATCTACTGGGGTCTTTGCAGAGAAAGAGCCCCTTGATCGACAGGATCCACTTCCGTAGGAGATATTTAGGATGATGGTTAATATATCTTCCTATTATACTTTTTTGGATCTACTTATGTATTTCTGATTTCTTTACAATAGATGCACATTATTGTGTATTTAAGAAAATGTAAGTATTGTTTTTAAAATCCAGTAAAGGCTCTCTGCTACTTAAGTCAATCGGGGGAAAGTGTAGTAAGCAGTTGGCTCCACAGCCTTGGCCTTGGCTCTGCAGCATTGTCACCTTCCATGTGGGATTTCTCTTCCTGCTGGACGTTCCAACTTGAAGCCTGGCTCCTCTGTGCAGAGAGCGTTTTTCTGGCTAGCCCAGCTTCAACACTTACAGCTGTCTTCCAGTCCTCCTTGTAGGGCACTCACCCACCAAGTTCTTCACCAAGATTCCCACCCTAAATGTGTAAGGGCCTCTGCCCAAAACCTCTTGACCTTGCTTCTCAGATCAGAAAATTCCTGCTTCTACTATCCACCCTCTTCCATCTCCCTGCATATTTTTGTCAAAGACCCATCTTCCTCTAAAACCTTCAGATGATCCCCTTTTCCATCAGATAACCCCAAAGCCTCTGAACTTGGCCATACTAACTATACTCATTTCTTCTCTGCTGGATCCCAAGTCTGCAGAATGTCCACCAAAGCCGTGGCACACCTGATGTCTTACAGACCCAGCAGGTGGGAGTCTCTACCTGGATTGCTGCTCTTACACTTGCCCACCTTCTGAAACACGAGCCATTTTGAGCCAACCTGCAATATCAGGTCATGCACCGATGTTTGTTTTCAGTCCTCCAACCCAGAATTCCCTCATCTGCACTGTCACTTCCATTCGCCTGGGAATGGTTGTATCTGAGCCTGTTGTGCTGGCCGCTCTGAAAGCACAGCCGCCCTCTGGGTGACGGGATGAGGTGGTCAAAGGCTGCTGAGATGGCTTCACACATGCCTTCCTTCCTCCTTGAACTCGGAGACAGAATGAGGCCCTGAAAACCCCGCACATCCCAACCCACAGCCCAGATTTCATGGAGCTCTCTGAGGCCCCTAATTGGGACTCGCCTCTGAGCGCCAAGAGCTTTCCCTCCTTCAGCGTGCTCATGGCAACAAGGTCGCTGGAGATTCCAACCCGCTTCCTCCAGGTCCTCTAGTTCTCAGCGCTCTTCTGAGAGCCGGGGTGAGGGTGCTTGGTGACTGCTACTGGCTAACAAGGATTTGAAAATTTATAACCAAAGGAAAGAATAATTGCAATGAGCACTCTCTCTTAATAGTGCAATAGCTCTGAGTTCAGCCTCAAGTCTTTCTCTTGACCTAATTCTCAACAAGGGGAATGTAAAAATCAAAGGTTGGCCTGTGTGGTGAGCTGGTGGTGAACTGTGAAACGGCAATCGGCAGCCAGGGGAGGCTGGTTACAGGGATTAGCAGTGCACGTCCATCGGGCTCCTTTATCTACGGGAAAGCCCTAAGAAAGCAGAAATGAAGCCCGGGAACCCTGGATATGGGTCTCTTTCTGCCAATTTTCCCAGGTGCTGCATTCAGACAGCATGGCTCGGTCTTCCCTTCTCACACAAGTTTTGACTTGGTATTTAGGGTGGGCTTCCCCTCTCTAAATGGAGAGTACAGTTGTCCCTTTACAGTGGTCCCTGGGACCCTTAGCAGTACAAAGGCCAGTGTCACTTTCTACATTATTCGTAATACACATACCAACTTTACCCTTGAACATTGTCTAGAAACTTCTCAACAGAGGGTCATGTGTCCGATTCAGGTGTTCCCACATGATAAAGAACTGGCTGTCACATAGGTTAACCATGTTCTTTATCAAGTACTGACTACGTCTTTCTTACCCATTTAAACAAACATCTCTGTTACCCAAGCACCTGCTTCATTCACTAAGACAGCTTTTCCACATGGTGAGCTTACGAAAGCCTCAGCCTGGCTGGGATCCCAGTGTCTGACTCATCCCTACGTAGTCAAGCCCATTCGTTGCTTGTGACAATTAGTAGCATTTCTGTTTGGTGCCAGTGTATTTGGAAAACTCATGACTACAGAGTGGACTGAGAGTTGTTCACTCCCTGGTTGACTAGGAGCAGCTCGAAAGCAGGGTCTCTGGCATCCGTTTCAGCACCCCAAGTGTTTTGCACAGCACAGGGCATGGCTAATAACTTGGTGAAATTTGCTCATAGAAAGGAGAGGGAAAGAGGAGGCCAGCAGAAAGGTCAGAGGAGAGATAGGGAGGAGTAAAGGCAGAGTAGTCATTTGCTATCGTATACTTACGCGGAGTGACATCTACTCCCAAATGCTCGCCCGACTGGCAGAACGGGTGTGTGGTGCGTTGAGCTGGAAATACAAGAAGAGATGGCTCCCAGTGGGCAGGCTCAGGTGAGAGGGCTCCTCTCTGCCTTTTGGATCCTTATTAGCACCTCATTTGTCATTGAGCTTAACAAGAGTGACAGTCCTGGCATCTGCTTCTAGGTTGAGGCTTCACAGGGGGAGACAGCTCCTGTGCTAACCACAGCATGGGAGTAAACACAGAAAACATGCCTTGAGCTACTCAGCTTGGCTTATAGTAACCTAGGTGGGTGCATACACACAGAAAAGCACGGGGATACACCCAGAAAAGGGGCCTTGATGCACTCAGCATGGTTTCCAGTAACCTAGGTGGGTGCATAAACAAAGAAAAGCACGGGGATACACCCAGAAAAGGGGCCTTGATGTACTCAACGTGGTTTCCAGTAACTAGGTGGGTGCATATACACATCAGGAAGCAACAGGAGATACTAGGAGCCCTTTACCCAGACCTACTTCCTTGGAACACAGCTTCACCCTTCTGGGACGGTCAGCTTTCCTGCAAGGTTTCGATCTCATCCAATCTTCTCTCACCTAGGCCTGAGGTCAGCTTCATGTCCTCTGCTCTGAAAGCTTTCTTTCTATGAATCTAAGATGCCATGTTTTTAAAAGGAACAAAAATAAAACGAACACAACACATTCCTGAGTTCCAGCCTGGACTCTGTCCCCTCACCGCTTTATTCAAAGTGAAGCTCCAGAAAGCACAGCCCCTGCTTGCCTTCTGCCTCCTCGCCTCTCAGCCCCGCTCAACCTTGCACCCCCAGCCCAGTGCCCGGCCAGCACTCACACAGCTTTCACCGGGCAGGGCACATCGCTCTCTCCTCTGGGCTTCACCGGTGCACGTGCGTTCGCCCTCCTCTGTGGTGGCTTGTCCCTCCCCCTGTTTCACAAACACCGATGTTGCCTAGTGCGGTCTTTGGCTTTTTTCCTTTTCTATCGGGAGGACCCTTTCTTTGGCTTCATTTTCTTAGTCACAGAGTAGTGACTCCCAGTTTATATATCCAGCATCCCCTCCTACCTGCACACCAAGGAGGACATGCGTGTGTCTGAGTGTGGGATGTAGACCTTCCAGATGATTCCACAAGGTGTACATAGGCACTTGTGATCTCAGTGTACCCAGCTCAACTCACGATCCCGGAGAGGCTATCCCCGGACAGCGGTAGCTCTGTGCCTCCAAGCCAGGGCCCTGGGAGTCACTTTTGCTCTCTCCCCTCACGTGCCCTGCAACCACCTGGGGTGAGTTTATCCTGTTTCCAACAGACTGGCTCCCTGCTGTCTACACAGGTGGATCCTGATCACAAACATTCTTGGAACAACTTCATGATTTTTCCACATCTATATCTATTATTTACTTACTGCTTTTCTTTAAATCACTTAAAAGTCGACTTACATTTTGTAACTTAACATTTTCCTAAAAAATGAACACAGGGAGAACCAGCAGTTAGCATAATGACTATGTCGCTGGACTCCCACGTAGTCGACCGCGGTTCGCGTCTCGGACCCGGTGGCTTACAACTCACGCCGGGCGTGTGTGCGTGCGTGCCCAAGATCCCGAGAGGAGAATGGAGGAGAAGGGATTGCGGCGTGACCATCCCCCCTGGGGGGTGATTTCTCGCTTTCTGTCTCTATGTCTCTCTCTGTCTGTCTGGCGAGCGCACGCACCCTATAGCGAAAAACCTCTCCAAAAAAAAAAAAAAAAAAAAAAAAATGAACACAGGTTGGAAGTGCTGTGTAATTCTTCTCTAATATTTATGAAAGTACATTAAAATCATGTGAGAAACTGTTGTCCTCTGGCTGACCTCAGTAGCTGTGGGGTTCCTAGCATACCCTAGAGAAGCCTGTGGTACCCCAGGCCCCGGGCCGCTGGAGCATCTCTGTGTACCCACCCTGGAGTGAAGACGGCGTGTGGTGTGCTGCAGCTCGCATCGTTCTGTAGCTCCCCAACACACGGAATAATCTTGCTCTGTTTGGATCCACCCACCTGAGCGGAGAACACGATGACTCCAATGGCCTCCGCTGTATCCGAAAACAATGTCAACACATTTGCATGAGAGGCATGAACCACACACTCAGCATGGAAGAATTCACCTGTTCTTCAAGGCAGATCATCATATTCTCCCATCCTCATGCTACAGAGAAAGACGCTGACGCTTGGAGAAGTTGAGTCTACTCCCAGACTCGCCCAGCTGAAACCTGGTAGAGAAATGCTTCAAAAGCAGTTACTTCTGGCTTTCCTGCCTGAAGACTTGTTGTGTATCTGAATCCCAGCTACATTTTGGGCTACTCAACCTCTGTGGCTCTCAGTATCTTCATCTGTAAAGTCGACCTAGGCTTAATAACTAAGGTTTATTTTTTTTGTAAGATTTTGGGGGAAGTAAGTTGAAATAACATATCTAAGCCATGCCCAAGTACCTGCAAATAAAATCAGAGCTATCGGAGGCAAAGGGTAGAAGTAACACAATATATCACGTTATTAAAACTGGTCTTCCGACTGCACAACTAGCAAGGGCCTTAGCACAGAGTAGATGCTCAATGAAAGCTCTTCTGCTGAATCAGAGGGAGCCGCCTGCATGTTCTCCTCTCACTCACTTCACATTAGCCGTGCACAGCCCCTTGGTACTCCTCAAGTGGGTCTCGTACATCCCCACCTCGGGGCACTGGCACTCACTACTTCTGCCTAGAACACCTTTTCCAGACAGGAACAAGACTCATTCCCTCATTTTTTTAAAGTATCTATCAAAGGTCACCTGCTCAGGAGGCCTGTCCTGACCCCAATAACCTAATCAGAAATGTACCCTTGGAGGCATCTCTTCTCTTATCCTATTTTAGTTTTCTTCATAACAAGCACCTGTCACCATGCGTCTGAAGATGTATTTCTTGCAGTGTAAGAATTCACGTGTTCAAGGCAAGTCATCATATTCTCCCACTATCGTACCCCTCCCTACCAATGAATGTGCATAATTGAGACTTGCCTTATTGATTGTTGTGCTTCTCACACTGCCCGACAAACAGTAGGGGCTCAGTAAAGGCTTGTGAAATGAATATGCATTGAATACATTAAACTTTATAACTGAATGCAATTTATAAATATATATATGAATAAAAGATAAACATGCCAGACTCAGCTCCATGAAGATAGCCACCTCTTGATCATTCACTGTTTTACCCCAGGGCCTAGAACAGGGACTGGCAAGCAGAAGACACTTGGTTGTTGAGTGAATGAGTGAATTTTATCTCTCTTCTGCCATGTACTTTTTAACCATCATAAATTCTAGATATTTCTAGCCATTTCTAGAATCCAAGTATCTTGGAATCTACCCTTAATAACCTCATCTGGTTTCCCTGTAATTTACCAACTTTACTGGTGTGGCTCTCTCCCCATGGCAGGTGCAGGGAGTGGGCGTGGCTCTCTCCCCAAGGCAGGCAAGGGAGTGGGCGTGGCTGTCTCCCCGTGGCAGGCTCAGGGAGTGGGCGTGGCTCTCTCCCATGGCACAAGCAGGGAGTGGGCGTGGCTGTCTCCCCGTGGCAGGCTCAGGGAGTGGCTACTCTGTTTAGCACAGCAGCCTCTCGAGGAAGCCATGCTGTGGGCATGAAGGGTCTGCAGGGTGGGGGTGGGGAAGTCTGACTCCCTCATTTTTACATGCCATTTGGGAAGGCCTGGCTCTTTATAATAGGGAATCAATATTTGTACAGTTGGTAGATTGTAAAATTTTATAGTTGTGAAGTGACACGTTTTCCTAACTGTTCCCTAAAGAGATATAAAACCTAATGGCAGAAGTTACGGATGATTCCAGGCGCGAGGTGGTAACCATGGTGTGCTCGGGACATCAGGGCCATAACGCACAGCAGACCCCCAGCCCCCGCGTGGGCAGAATGGCCATCCCACCTATTGTACAGAGGAGGAGAGTGAGGCTTCGAGAGACTCGACCCCAGGCCATCAGATTCCCAGGGACGGCAGCAATGCTCTCGGTACACCCAGCCACCTTCTGCCTGATTCATCATCATTGTGGGGAGCAGAACCTAACACTATCCAGGAATTATATTCTCTAGAAACCAAAGGCTTCTTCAGGTCCACTTAGGTGTTTGCTTTATACTGAGGGTATCAATGCAGTTTAACATGATAAGATATATCATTTAAATTTTTTCATCCCACTACCTCACTTTATATGTAAAGCACTGAGGTCGCAGGACACCAAGAATTTGTTGAGGACTGCAGCCGACACGGCGGGGGGGAGGGTTCCACGGTCTGCAAACTTCCATGGTGTCCTGCTTCTGGGTCTCTGTGCCCTCCTGGCTCCCTATAACCTGTCCTCTGGCCTTCCCTCGCTTGGGCAGGTCGGTCCCAGACTAGACCAGGCTGCAGCTCTCCAGACAGAAGCCACTGTGTATGTCTGCTTTTAAAAGGGCATATTTTGTACTAATTTTTACAGTATCTTTATTCAAAATAACAAGAAAGTGAAAGCAAAGCACAAGGTAAGATGTGTGAGACCAACAGGAGGCGTGAGACAGGGAGCCGAGTGCAGCAGGGCCAGAGGAGGGTGTGGGGCATTGGTGGGGTATGCCAGGACGCAGAGGGCAGGTGACCGGTGGCTGCAAAGAGCAGGTGGGGAGACGGGTTGTGTCTGGGTCAGGACCTTCTGAGGTCAGCATGAGCCGGCTGGGTCCTCCAGCTCCACACCGGCTCCCACTCCCAGGGTCCTCCGCAGAGCAAGCGGGCAGGGCAGCACAGAGCAGCTAATGGAGGAAACCACAGAGGCCCTGCGTGACATAGGCTGGCCTGGCCAGGCACTCCCTGGGGAGGATCGGCTGGGAACCGAGCTGGGAGGCTCAGCGCTCCCTTTCTCCAGCATTGGCTTGAGACATGCTGGCTCCCATTCCTACTGCACCTGGGAGCCCTGGGCCAGGGGCCCAGAAACAATTCAGGAAGGCACAGAAGCTTGTTCCTGAGGGAAGCTGAGGGAAACAAGGAGAAGCCAGCCAACTTCCAGGATGCTGGAGCGTCACAGTGCAGAGGGTGTCCTCCGAAGGCTGCTTCCCTGGTCACCTTATCCTGAGGCTCGCCCCTCCTGTCATCTGAGCTGCCGGGGGCGGGGGGGTGCTGTGGACTGGGGCAAATGAGCTAAAATAAGGCACTTGAGGAGCATGACTAACTCAGATGAAGGGAGAAGAGAGCAACTGACACCACCACAGCACGCGTCAGGGACGACATTAGAAAGGAAATACAAGGACTCATAAGAAAAATAACATTTACCTAATAAGTATAATTCTTGCACTCAGTTACTGTTAAAAAGTGATCACTCAGATTCTCGTTTCTTCATAGGCTACATTTTCTTTTTCCTGTAAGAGCATACAATTCCTTCTTAATTATTTTTGTACTTTAATTTTGCTATAATATGTATATATATAAGGAAATCATGGCGTTGTGTTTTCAAAGCATTGGAGAAAATAATTTCAAATTTAAAAAACAGAATTTCTATCTAATCTAATACCATTAAAATTGGAGGCATGATAACGTAATACAAGGTCTCAGAAGCTTTGCCACGCAGTGAATTGCACCAAAAGAGTTTAGGTCAAAATATTTAAAGAAAAGAAGATGTTGAAAGAAGTAACTAAAATAAAGATAATCAAATATCTTGGGAGACTCTAGGTTTACTTTTATTTATTTATTTTTTGAGAGATTTTTGCTTTTTTTAGGATGCATGCTCTTGCCAGAGAGACAAAAAGTGAGAAATCACCCCCAGAGGTATGGCCATGCTGCAATCCTTTCTCCACCATTCTCCTCTTGAGATTTCAGGCACACATGCACATGCTCCCAGCATGAGTTTCAAGTCATTGGATCTGGGATTCAAACTGTGGTGGACCATGTGGGAGTCCAGTGCCTCAACCACTATGTCACCTGCTGGTTCCAGAGACTCTTGTTCTGAAAAAAAAAAAAAAAAGATATATATATATATATATGTGTATATATATATATATATAGAGAGAGAGAGAGAGAGAGAGAGAGAGAGAGAAAGGGGGCCAAAGAAAGGAAAGGAAGGTGGCAAAGGAAGCTAGAATCCACATGGCCGACTTTGCAGTTCGAGTCCCAGACCCAGTGGCTTAAGAAACATGCTGGGTGTATGTGTGCGCCTAAAATTTTGGAAGGAGGTTGTTCTTTCTCACTTTCCTTTTCTTCTTTTCTTTTCCCTCTCTCTGTCTCTGTCTGTCTCTCCTCTGCCAAAAAAAAAAAAAAAAAAAAACAAACAAAAAAACAAAAACAAAAAAAAACACAGAAAACAAACAAAAATACGTAAAAAGAAAATACAATATATATATATATCCATAAAAACTCAGAAATAGTATATCTAGTAGGGAATCTAACTAAAGAGGTCAAATATCTCTACAAGGAAAACTATAAAAACCTAAAAAAAAGAAATTCAAAATGACACAAAAAAGTGAAAGGACATCGCATGTTCCTGAATTGGAAGAATTAATATAATCAAAATGGCATCTACCCAAGTTAATCTACATACTTAATGCAATCACAATCAAATTACCAGATGTGTTCTTCACAGATTTAGAAAAGACAATCATAGAATTTGTCTGGAATCATAAAAGACCCCATAACGCCAAAGCAATCTTGTGCAAAATGGGTGGAATAGGAGGCATCTCACTCCCTGAGCCCAATATATATTACAAAACTGTGACAATCAAAACAGCATGGTATTGGCACAAAAACATGCATGTGAACCAATGGAACAGAATAGAGACCCCAGAAATAAACCCCAAAACATATAGCAAACTGATTTTTGGCAAAGGGTACCAGGCAATTCAGTGGGAAAAGGAAATTCTCTTTAGCAAATGGTGCTGGAAAAACTGAGTATCCACCTGCAGGAAGATGACACTGGACTCCTATCTTTCACCATTAACAAAAATCAACTCAAAGTAGGTCAAAGATCTGAACCTAAGACCTCAAACTGTAAAACTACTGGTGGAAAACACTGAAGAAGCTCTTGGAGACACTGGGGTAGGCAAAGACTTCTTAAATAATACCCCCAAAGCACAGGAATTATTCCCAAAATAGATATGTGCGATTATATCAGATTAAAATGTTTGCATAGCAAAAGGCACAATAATTAGTGTGAATCAACAACTCTCAGAATAGGAGTATGTTTTGTAAATTTTGCCTCTTATAGGGAGCTGATAACCAGAATACACAGGAAACTTAAGCGGCTTACCTGAAAAAAAAAATAATAATAATCCAATTAAAAGATAGGAAAATGACCTGAACAAACAACTCTTGAAGGAAGACACATGAACAAGAAAAAAGCATATGACATGGTCAGCATTCCTCATCATAAGGGAGATGCAGATCAAAACCACAATGAGACACCACCTAACCCCAGTCAGAATCACAAAGATTAAAAAAATAAAAGATGATAAGTGTTAGCAGGGCTGTGGTGAAAGGGGAACTCTCCCTCACTGTTAGTGGGAATGTAAATTGGTCCAGTCCCTGTGGAGAATAATGTGGAGGTAGACTTACAAAAAGAACTACCATATGATCCAGCAATTCCACTCCTGGGTATCTACCCAAAGGACAGGAGAACGCTCAGTTGGAAAAGTCCTTGTACCTCTATGTTTATTGTGGCATTATTCACAATTGATAAAACATGGGACTAACCCAAATGTCCATGAACAGATGAATAGATTGAAAATGCATGGCACATACACTCTATGGAATACTACTCAGCCATTAAAAGCAACAATATCCTCATATTTGATTGAAAGTGGCAAATATGGGAGATTTACTTCTGAGTGAGGCAAGCCAGCTATGAAAGAGAGACATAGTATGTGTCCACTTAATATTTATTGTCCATACTCAAGTAGAAAAACAGAGAGGCAAGACATGTATGGCACACAGAAATCGATTGCTATCTACTGATGATAACGTGTATGGTATCTTCAACTGGACTAGTGTGCAGTGTGTTCATGTTGGGTAAAATCATTTTACAAGTTAAGTGATGTATAGTGATTGAATGTATAAAACAAAGTAAAATAAAATCTATAAATTGTTATAGGGGTTGGGCACAATTTTGGTATTGGATTCGAGAACTTGATGAAGAAGAAGAAAAATAGGAGTAGTAAACAAACTTAAATATTTAATTATAATCTTTGGAAGTGATCAAATAGCTAAAGTATAATGAATGTAAGCAAATGAATCTCACCAGTTTAATCGTAAAAATGATAAAGTAACTGCAGAACAAAAATCCATACACATGTTATTTATATTAATAGACCTTAAATATAAATACATGCACAGACCAAAAAGGGAGTAAAGCTTTTCTGGCAAATATTAACCAGATAAATTTGGTGTGGCAACAATAGTATATATTAAATAAAGTATAATAAAAATATAGTATTAAAAATGCATTCATGGGACCAGCAGTTAGTGCAATGGCTATGCCACTGGACTCCCATGTAGCCAACTGCAGTTCGCGTCCCGGACCCAGTGGCTTAAACTCACGCCGGGCGCATGTGCATGCGTGCCCAAGATCCCGAGAGGAGAAAGGGGGATAAGGGATTGTGGCGTGGCCATCCCCCCCGGGGGGCGATTTCTCGCTTTCTCTCTCTCTGTCTCACCCTATAGCAAAAAAAAAAAAAAAAAAAAAAAAAAAAAGAAAAAAACTCTCCAAAAAAAGTAAAAAGAATGCATTTATTATATAATATTGCCAAGATTTACCTCACCAACAAACTCATGAGATTATATTAACAGTGGCAGGGAAAGTTTTAAGAGTCATTCATGTTAAAAAGAAAAGAAAAACAAAACAGAAAACACTCAATAAAACTGAGGGGAAAAGGAAATTTTGCTGACTAAATGAAGACTATCTATAAAAATAATCTATCAGCATAGCTAAGCATTCTCCCTCAAACTCAAACTGAAATTGACAGTGGGTCAATGACATTGATACCACAACATCTATGAAATGTTGTGATGGTCATCAGAGCCAGTGCAATATGGCAAGAAAAAATAAAATCCATAAGGATTCAAAAATAAGAAATTAAACGGTTATTTCAGGTGTAATAGTTGTGTATTTGGAAACTCAAAAACTTCCAAACTTTTAGAATTAATAAGTAGATATTTGAAGTACATATTTCTACATATCAGAAATAAAAACATATACAATACTGTTCTAAAATGTAACTTTCACAATACAGTCGAATACCTGGAGGTTAATGTAACCAAAGCTGTACAGCACATACACATCAGTACCGCCCAGCACACAGGCAGGGAAGTATTTGTTGGTAGTTTGGATGAGATGGATGTTTAGTATAAGTAGGTAGAAACTTCCATAGAAATTTTTACATTATTATAATATTATAGAGACATATCGAGGTAGAAAGTAAAAAGCAAGGCCAGAAGATGACATGGGATTAAGGTGCTGGACTCTCATATGGCCAATGCTGTTTGTGTCCCAGACCCAGACTCTTGAAAATCACACCAGGCATGTGTGTGTGTGTTGTGTGTGTGTGTGTGTGTGTGTGTATGCCCAAAATCCTAGGAGGAGAATGGAGAGAAGGGATTGTGGCATAACTGTCTCTCTCTATCTCTCTCCAATAAACACATGCTGTATGGCAAAAACAAGTAAAGAAAGTAGAAAATGAAACAAAAGAAAAAATGGTTCTTCACCACAGTTTGAGAAGCACAGCAGCATATAACACCTATAACGTTTTTGGAAAACATTGAAGGCTTACATAGAGAGGTACCTTATTTTTGTTCATTGAAGACTAAAAATGATGTAAAGATGACAGCTATTTGTAAATTAACCAACAGACAATGCAATACCAATCAAAATTCCGGAAGGACATATGGATCATAGGTACGTACGTGTGCAGAAATTGGTTAGTCGAGTCTAACGTTTACAGGGAAATGCAAAAGGCTCCAACTAGCCATGGACACTGAGGGGAAGGACCATAGGTGCGTCATGGCACTATCACGTGAGAACCTCGTTAAGGAGCTATAGTAACTGAGATGTTAGCACGGTACTGGTGCAGCCATAGACAAATGTACCAATGGAACCGCGCGAGCGTCCAGAAACAAGCCCACACATTGACCATCATCTACCTGACAGCAAATGATACCCCGTGTCGCAGGAAAGGGAGGTCTTTTCCACAAATAAGGTTTGTCAGCTGGATATGCATGAGAAAGTAAGGTAATGGCTTATCTCGCACTGTATGCAAACAACAGCTAGAGACAGATTTTAGCACAAAAATGGAAAACGGTGAAGTTTTGCAAGGAAACACGGGTAGATATCGGTATGGCCTTAGAGTATGTAAATTATATTTTATATTTTAAGAGAGAGCTTTTTGCTATAGGGCATGTGCACGCCCAGAGAGACGGAAAAAGAGAAAATGAGAAATCATCCTCCAACCCCCACCCCGGGAAGATGGCCACGTCACACAGTCTCTCCTTAGGACCTTGGTCTCACACGCACATACTCCTGTTGTGTGTTTTAAGTCGCTGAATCCAGGACTTGAACCACAGTCGACTACGTAGGAGTCCAGCAGTATTACCATTACGTCATCTTCTAGTCCCAGGTATGTAAATTCTTAATCTTGATATTAGCATTCTTGAGCATAAAGGAAATGGAATGGGTGTGTTCGAACATCATTATGGTGAGGATGATGGTGTGTTTCCAAAGTTTTGTGTTTAGGAATTCGATTTTGGGAGGTGATACTGTTGAGTGGGCAGTGATTGGTTCATGGTGATTGCATCGTGGAGGCAACACTCGCCTGGGTAGATTGATGGTGTCTTGGGAGGCCCAGTGACTTCCAGCTCTCCTGAGAAGAAGCCAGTTCTCACGAGAGCTGGCAGCTGTGGGAGGTTCTCTGCACACGGCCACAGCCCTAGGCCTTTGTACTTCACAGATACTGCAACTGTGAGTTTGAAAACAAACTTTCTATTCTTTATAAAATTACCTACACTCAGGTATCTCTGTGAGCTTCACAAAAAATGTACTAAGTCAAACCTGGTAAAGTTAGGAGCACCTATTTTTAAAATAATTATTTTATTTACTTTATTTATTTGTTTATTTTAATTTGACCAGAAAGGGACAGAGAGAGAGAGAAAGTGAGAAAGCAAGCCACCAGGTCTGGGACTCGAACCACGGTCGACCATGTGGGAGTCCAGCGCCTTTAACCACCACACCATTTGCTGGCTCCAGTGTCCCGACCCGCAGGACAGTCGAACAGGTTTCCTGAGGGAAGGAGTGAGAGATGGGACCAGCAGCGTGGAGATGATGCAGTGTTACAACACGGAGACGACACAGTGTTACAACTCTTCAGGGTCAGCCGTTTATTGTGGACCAGAGATTGTTTATATACATGCTGGTGGGCGGTGATTGGTTAAATGAAGGATTGTAAAAGGTGGGTTATGATTGGTTGCTTTGTGGACCAATCATGAGGTGCCAGATAGTATGGTTTTGAAGGGGATGTTTTGAAGGGGAGCCAATTGTGGCCTTTGGCGTTGTGTAATTGTTTGCTTGCTGAGCCTAAGATGGCAATAGTAAGAGACTCATGAAAATGGCCTCTGCAGACTCGCTGGTGCGCAGCCTCCCACACCCCAGGAGCACCTATTTTTCAAAAAACACCTTTATATAGGTAAAAGTAAGAAAATAGGGGGGGAAATTGTGTAAAATATGTAATGTATAATACATATAACAAAGTGGGTTTATGTCTAGAACTTACTAAACATACTTATAAACTAGTAAAAACACAGGTGACTCAAAAGTAATTTGGCCCCAAGACTTAAGGAAACACCACCTAAAAATTGACATTCAAAGCTAGCCCTATAGCCTACTGGTTAAGGGAGTCAGATTCCACGTGGGCAACAGTAGTTCAAACCTCGGCATCCAGTGGCCCTGGTGCATGTGCTGGGCACCCAAATCCCAGCGGGATGGGGAAGGGAGCGGAATGGCCTGCAGCTTGACCATGCCCCGCTGGGGGTGCTTTCTTCCTCTCTTAGCTCTCTGTCACTCTCTGGCACGGCACGTGCCCTCTGGCAATTTTTTTTTTTAAATGGACATTCAAAAAGCATATTAAAATCTGCCACACTTTATTAGCCATCAGGGGGATGCAAACGAAAACCAAACTTCCATGCCAGCATGCATCCACCAGAACGTCCCGAATACAGAGGACAGGCTGTAGCAACTCTTGGCAAGGATGCAGAGTGAATGCACCTTGCTCACTGCCATGGGAATGTGACTGGTATAACCTTCGGAAGAATTCTCTACAGCTCAACAAACTCATAGCTTTTAAGACGAGTGTATATATGTATTTCTCCCATGAGGAAGAGAGACAGAGAAAATGAACCCCGAGTGAGGTCCCAGGACCATGATGCAAGTCCAGCCCCAAACAAGCACGTGTGTGTGCCCTCTGTGTGAACTCGGCACCCTGCCACGCGGCCGGCATCAGGGAGTGTTGTGTTTTCCCCATCGACTCCCTTCAGATCAACTGATCCATATCTTCTGCACAGCGACTCCATTCCTAGTTTCATACTTCACGGAAATGTACAAAAGGTCCTTCGAAAGACGTGTAAAGAGTTTATAACAATTCATTACGGTCTAACTAGAAATTCCCCATCTATCGATCAATGGTGGGATCGATACATCAACCTCAGTGACTTCATGTGATAAAATATTCATAGCAGGAGACTCACAATCAACGGCAATACCTTACTGAGTAAGGACGCTCTTCTTATTGAGAGGAAACTGTAGGCTCAAGTGCCTGTGAAGCAAGAGTCTATCACGGAAAGGACAAAGACAGGCAAACTATCTGATGTAGCTAGAAGTGGAAGCATGGCTGCGCTCGGCCACTGTAGGCATGGGGTGCTGTAGGCTGGACACAGCAACACTCCGCCTTGCTCTTGGCACTGGTGTTAGGACTCGGACTCACCAAGGAGCACCTGTGCATCGCAGCTCTTCCCTGCATGTGTGTGCGGTGTCCTCCCTTCAGGACCTGCCCGAGCAGCACTGGCCTGCCATGGTCGTGCGGCGGAGGCATGCTGCTCTGCAATGCTGGAGCCACGTGGAAGGTCGGGGTTCAGGCTCCAGGCAGGCCTCAGACATGCCGGGCACGTGCCTGTGTTCCATGGTCCTAGCTGGCTGGAGGACGGGCAGGAGGATCACAGCATGGAGAGACGCTGTTGAGGAGATATCCTCTGTCTCAATAAAATAAGCAAATCTAACAAAGAGATCGCTTAAAAATACTGGCCCTCATATATGACTAAACATTTCCCCTAGTAGGAGAGGTGCCCAAAGTATTCACGCAAACTATTCATGGCAGCAAGTTACCCAGCACTGCCAGATGACTGGGCCTGACTGAGTTACCCAGCACTGCCAGATGACTGGGCCTGACTGAGTTACCCAGAGCTACCAGATGACTGGGCCTGACTGAGTTACCCAGAGCTATCAGATGACTGGGCCTGACTCAGATGACTGGGCCTGACTGAGTTACCCAGCACTGCCAGATGACTGGGCCTGACTGAGTTACCCAGCACTGCCAGATGACTGGGCCTGACTGAGTTACCCAGAGCTGACTGGGCCTGACTGAGTTACCCAGCACTATCCAGATGACTGGGACTGGGCCTGACTGAGTTACCCAGAGCTACCAGATGACTGAGTTACCCAGCACTGACTGAGTTACCCAGCACTGCTGACTGGGCACTGAGTTACCCAGAGCTATCAGATGACTGGGCCTGACTGAGTTACCCAGCACTGCTGACTGGGCCTGACTGAGTTACCCAGAGCTACCAGATGACTGGGCCTGACTGAGTTACCCACCACTACCAGATGACTGGGCCTGACTGAGTTACCCAGAGCTATCAGATGACTGGGCCTGACTGAGTTACCCAGCACTGCCAGATGACTGGGCCTGACTGAGTTACCCAGCACTGCCAGATGACTGACTGAGTTACCCAGCTGGGCCTGACTGAGTTACCCAGCACTGCCAGATGACTGGGCCTGACTGAGTTACCCTGCGCTGCCAGATGACTGGGCCTGACTGAGTTACCCAGCACTGCCAGATGACTGGGCCTGACTGAGTGGCACTATCAGATGACTGGGCCTGACTGAGTTACCCAGAGCTGCCAGATGACTGGGCCTGACTGAGTTACCCAGAGCTGCCAGATGACTGGGCCTGACTGAGTTACCCAGAGCTGCCAGATGACTGGCCTGACTGCCAGATGACTGGGCCTGACTGATCAAATGACTGGGCCTGACTGAGTTACTGGGCCTGACTGAGTTACCCACCACTACCAGATGACTGGGCCTGACTGAGTTACCCAGAGCTGCCAGATGACTGGGCCTGACTGAGTTACCCTGCGCTGCCAGATGACTGGGCCTGACTGAGTTACCCAGAGCTATCAAATGACTGGGCCTGACTGAGTTACCCACCACTACCAGATGACTGGGCCTGACTGAGTTACCCAGCACTGCCAGATGACTGGGCCTGACTGAGTTACCCTGCGCTGCCAGATGACTGGGCCTGACTGAGTTACCCTGCGCTGCCAGATGACTGGGCCTGACTGAGTTACCCAGAGCTATCAAATGACTGGGCCTGACTGAGTTACCCACCACTACCAGATGACTGGGACTGACTGAGTTACCCAGCACTGCCAGATGACTGGGCCTGACTGAGTTACCCTGCGCTGCCAGATGACTGGGCCTGACTGAGTTACCCTGCGCTGCCAGATGACTGGGCCTGACTGAGTTACCCTGCGCTGCCAGATGACTGGGCCTGACTGAGTTACCCAGAGCTATCAAATGACTGGGCCTGACTGAGTTACCCACCACTACCAGATGACTGGGACTGACTGAGTTACCCAGCACTGCCAGATGACTGGGCCTGACTGAGTTACCCTGCGCTGCCAGATGACTGGGCCTGACTGAGTTACCCAGCACTGCCAGATGACTGGGCCTGACTGAGTTACCCAGCACTGACTGAGTTACCCAGAGCTGCCAGATGACTGGGCCTGACTGAGTTACCCAGAGCTGCCAGATGACTGGGCCTGACTGAGTTACCCACCACTACCAGATGACTGGGCCTGACTGAGTTACCCAGCACTGCCAGATGACTGGGCCTGACTGAGTTACCCAGAGCTATCAGATGACTGGGCCTGACTGAGTTACCCACCACTACCAGATGACTGGGCCTGACTGAGTTACCCAGCGCTGCCAGATGACTGGGCCTGACTGAGTTACCCACCACTGCCAGATGACTGGGCCTGACTGAGTTACCTAGCGCTCCTGGGATGTGGGTCACCAAGCGTGACTGGGCGGGAGGTGGATGGACCGCAGAGCCCCATGCTGGACTGCCTTGCTATCGAATCACAGTTGGAAATACTGGGGAACACTGGGATGACAATAAACAAGGTTTCTAGGCCACTACCATGACACGCAGCAAAGTGTCCTTCCAAATAAAGCTGAAATCAATGATGACGGCTTGTAAGTTCTTATGGACAGTCTTAGAAAATGTTGCAACCTTCTATAAATATAAAATTACCCTAAGTTTAAAAGCATACATTTTAGAAATGGGTCACACAGCTTGAAGGACAAGTTGATAATTCCCCGAGAAGTGCTCGGCGGCTGGCCTGAACCTCCAGGGCCCCGCTCGGACCTCCGGACCCAGGCAGGCCGTGCTGCCCAGGGGCCTCTCTGACACCTCCATGCTCTCAGGGAGTCCCAGGACACCCAGGAAGGGAAGAAGGAAGTCACCCTGCTAGAGAAATGTGGTGGAGGGAAAGCCTACGAAGCCCTACTCTTGTACACAGCCCTGCCTCGGGCGGAAGCAGAAGGTCGCCAGGGGTGTTCCCTGACACGTGGCTCTGATCCTGCCTCAGCCTTCCAAGGCAAAGTCACGGAGAATGAGAAATCATCGGAAGGAGCGAGGCCCAGAGCTAATGTAAAGACCAAGATGCTGAGGGAGGAGAGGCTAAAGGGAAGAAGTGTTGAAATACAAATATCAAAAACGTGTGCAAGGAGAGGTTAAAAATGTTCATCAACCACATCACCACGAATAAAAGAAAACCAGCAATAAGCAAAGGGATTCCTCCATAAGTCAGTGCTCAGAGACTCAGAGACGCTCAGACCAGAGGTGGAGAAGGAATGCATGCTGGTGTACTCAGGGCAGAAGGTGATGGCAGGAAAACACAGGCAGGACCAAACGACAGGGCCACCAGGGGGCCTCTACAGAGGGTGCCCTGTACTCTCCGTTCCCGCCCTCAGACCTGCCCCTTCCTCCCTGGCTTGAATTCTGTACTTTGAGACCCGATGCAGGCGCCTAACGAGCCCATGGCCCCCTCCCTCTTCCCATCCTTGTGATCAGGGGCAGAGCCATGACTGCTGAATCCACTGTCCACCCTTCAACCGGCACATGGTGCCCGGTGTCATGAGGAGTGGGGCATATGCAGAGTGTTCTCACCTCTGTCCACACTCATGAACCTCAGGCTGACAGCCCCTGTCCCCTGGACTCCTACCCCAGAAGATCCCTGCGCGGGCCACTCAGCTGTGCCCCGGTGGGCAGCCACATCACCCCGCCAGTTCACTGTCCCCGTCCTGGTCAGCACAGCCACAGCTTTTCTTTACTGAGCGGCAGCACCAACGCTTCACCCCCTAAAAGCCTCCCTCCTCACTTCACACCCAAGGGACTCCCAGAATTAGTCATAAGAGACTCTCCCCCACCGCCAGGCAGTGCACTCCCCACTCCGGGGCCCTGTGTCCTGCTGTCCCTTCTGTCAGCAACTGAATGTAGCTGTGTCAAACCGGAGTCTAGGCCAGCCCGTCCCTCCACCCCTGCACCCCCGCAGCCTAGGTGCCCCCGAGCACTCGTCTTCCATGGTGCCCTCTTCACAGCTCTGGTTCTTCTTTCTCTTCCAGGTCCTTCCCACATCTACACAATTATATTCTGAAATTACTCATCTTAAAAAAAATTTCATGTCATTTCCTCTCCGATTACCGACCCATTTCTCTGCTCCCATTACAGCGGAAGCCTCCGCAAGGGCCATTCTTCAAAATGTTTCCTGCCCTTGCTCCCACGTCACCACGACCACCTGGTCTCCCTCTCACCTTGCTGGCCAGGCCTGCTTCTCCTTCAGTGGATAACCTTGTCATCACAGCCTCTCACTCTGGATTTCTCAGGGCCCCACCTTTGCGCCTCGTCTTCTGGGTATTCTGTCTCCCTGGGAGACCTTGCATCTCCTGTAATGAGGCCTGAATTCCTATTGCTCCTTCCTGCCTCATCTTAAGAGCAAGAATCATGCAGACACACTTACTTCACGTCCCTACCAAAATCGTGTGTCTGCACTACTTCAGATCCTCTCCTTTCCCTCTTCTCAGTAACCTCCCTCTTAAATCCCCCCAATTACTAAGGCAAAATCCCGTACATCACCCGCTATTTCCACCCTGCTTCTTATATCCGTGCCCAGTCTGCACCCAGAGGACACTCAAAGGGTGTCTTCGCTCTAAGCACGTGCCACACCGGCTTGCTGCAATAGTCCCCAGCTCCCCTTCTGCATGCCACCCTAGTCTAGTCTCTACTCTGTGTAAGTATGTCATAATCCCTCCCACACACTCAAACCCTAGCAAGGACGTCCTTTCATGTAGAATGAAATCCTGGATCCTAAGCTGGCGTATGGCCCTACACATCTCATCCTTGGCAATCTCTCTGGTGATCTGGTAGGCATGCTATTTTTTTTTTTAAGAGAGGTTTTTTTCTATAGGGCACATGCACTCACTGTAAAGACAGAGAGAGGGAACCAGCAGTTAGCGTAATGGCTATGTCGCTGGACTCCCACGTAGTCGACCGCGGTTCGCGTCTCGGACCCGGTGGCTTACAACTCACGCCGGGCGCGTGTGCGTGCGTGCCCAAGATCCCGAGAGGAGAATGGAGGAGAAGGGATTGCAGCGTGACCATCCCCTCTGGGGGGTGATTTCTCGCTTTCTGTCTCTATGTCTCTCTCTGTCTGTCTGGCAAGCGCACGCGCCCTATAGCGAAAAACCTCTCCAAAAAAAAAAAAAAAAAAAAGACAGAGAGACACAGAAAGCAAGAAATTGCACACCCCCATGGGGGATGGCCACACTGCAATCCCTTCTCCATTTTCCTCTCAGGATCTTGGGCATGCACAAGCACTGGCATTAGTTTAAGCCACCAGGTCTGGGACTCGAACTGAGGTCAACTACATGGGAGTCCGGCCAAGTAACCATTATGCCATCTGCTGGTTCTGGTAGGCATGCTATTTTTAAAGACCAAAACAAGGCAATATAAAAAAAATATTTGAATGAACTGGAATACCAGTGTTTCAGCCTTAACAACAACAAAAATGTCAGCTGAACAATTTATATCTTGAGATCAAGATCAATGATTTAATCATCCAATGTGGGCAAAAAAGGTCAAACCGAAGTCCCATCTACACGTGTAGGCAGGGTATGCCTGTCCACGCACAGGCACTGCACAACTTCTTTTTGAACAAAGGTTCTTATCATAGTTCAAAGGCTTTCTAAAGAAATGGAATATAAACATGACAGAAATGAAATAAACATGAGTAGTTACAGAGAACCTCCATCCATAAATGACAGAAACAAAGAAGATAAAGAAGATAAAGACAAGCTGGCAATATGATGCCATCAGGAAGAAGACACCAGTCTTTGAAAACAATAGTCATCAAAATAATCTCAGAATTAGAAAATGAGGGAGGGGATTGTTTGAAGATGAAGGAATCAAAAGGAAAAAAAAACAACTAGAAATCAGAGTTGTAACTGTCTCCTCACTATTATTGTAAGTCAGAAAGAAGTTCTTTTTTTTATTAAAATGAATGATGTTTTGATTTATTTATTATTAATTGCATAGTAATTGTACACATTTGTGGGGTGCCCTGTGGGGTTATTTTTTTATACTTTTGCAATAGGACACGTATACTTCCCAGAGAGAGAGAAAGAGACAGAGAGACACAGAGAGAGGGAAAGTGAGAAGTCTTCATCCAGGAAGATGGGCATGTCAGAATCCCTTCCCCTTCATTCTCCTCTTGGGATTTTGGACATGCAAGCACACACAGCTGGTGTGATTTTCAAGCCACCGGGTCAGGGACTCGAACCACAGTAGACTATGTGGAAGTCTAGCACCTTAATCATGCTGACACCTACTGGCCCATGTTTTTTAATATATGCAGACAATGTGTAATCATGATACTAAGCAGATCCAGCATCTCAGATATATGTATCATTACTTTTTGTTCTGGACATTCAAATTCCTCTCTTCTAGCTATTTATGAAGTTTTCATTATATTCTCTCCAACTATAGATACTCTACTATAGAATAGTACTCTAGAAGTTTTCCCAGTTATCTGCTTGCACTCTTGTATGTGTAACCCTCTATCCCCTCACCTCCCCAGTTCCTTTCCCAGATTCTGGTATCTCCATTTCATCCTTTACTTCTATGCAATCAAATTGTTTAGCTTCTACTGATGAGTGAGACCATAGAATATTTGTCTTTCTTTTCTTTTCTTTCCTTTTTTTATTTTTTAAGGTCTTTCAAGGTTTTTTTTTTTCTTTAGGGACACAGAGAGACAGTGAGAGTGAAAGGGTGATATCACCCCTTCCACCCAGAGGGGTTGGCCATGCTGCAATCTTTTCTCCATTCTTCTTCTGGGTTTTGACCACACACACACACGCATAGAGTGATTTTCAAACCACCAGGACTGAGACTCAAACCATAGTCAGCCATGTGGGAATCCAGAACCTTAACCACTACACTACCTGCTGGCCCTAATTGCCCATTTTTAAATCAGACTGTTTTTTCCGTTTTGCTGGTGAGCTCTCTGAGGTCCTTGTATATCCTGGTTTTTAATTATTTGGCAAATGTACAACTTATAAATATTTTCTTCTATTCTGTAGGCTGTTCTTTCACTCTGTTTACTGCTTCCCTTGCTGTGCAGTTAGTTTGATGTAATTCTATTTGTCTGTTTGTTGTTGTTCCCTGTGCTTGAAAATAGTATGTTTCAGATATCAAAAACGGTAAATACATTTTAAAACAATGAAACAATTTTGATCGAGTTTCAATCATTAAATCAATGGTAAAAGTTGGTTTTAATGAATTCATTTTGAAGATGATTTATTTTAATTAATTTTATTATATGTGCTATTTATTTCATTTTAAAATACTTTAATCTTATTACTTTTTCTCCTGATAACTCACAGAACAACAAAGTATACTTTATATGTACAATCTATAAAATCTTAACGGGTTTTAAATACTTAAAATAGAGGCTGGCAGGTGGCGTGGTGGTGAAAGGTGCTGGATTCCCACATGGCTGACCTTGGTTCGAGTCCCAGACCTGGCAGCTTGCTTTCTCACTTTCTTTCTCAAGTGGTCAAATAAAAATAAATAAATAAATAAATAAATAAATGGACAAAGATAAATAAAATAATTAAAGAAAATATTTTTTAAAATACTTAAAATAGAATATTTGCATTATGGGTCTTACATGAAATAAGTACTCAAATGCTGTACCGTTGTTTCATCACAGCCTTGGAATCTTTACTCTGATCCTCTACTCTCTCACCACTTCAGTTCAGCCACTCTAGCCATTTGTCTGGGCCTCTTAGGTCATCACACCCCTGCTCGTCCTTTGCTTAGAAGCTGACATCCGAGAATGTAGATATCTGATCTCTTTTCTCCAGGATTTTACTTCATGCTACCATCTCAGAGTTTCACCTGAGCATCTTTTACATAGGGATGTCCTGACATTATCTGTTCTCATGTTTCTGTTTCATTTGTGTTTATAAAATTAATAGACCTGAATTTGTATGACGGATCTTGTTGCTAATTGTCTGTATTCCTCAGTAAACTATGAAAGCAGGATGATTGCCCAGGTCAGGGGCCTTGTATTTCACCTCAGTGGTGGAACAGGATCTAGCACAGAGCAAAACTAAACAAAAATTCATTCACTAAACAAATGAGCATGACCAAAAATATTTAGAAACATGGAGAGGAGACAAAATGAACTAGAAAAATTGAAGTTAAGAAATAGAAAGAAAGGCATAGATGTGGAAGACAGAGACAACTGACTTAGACATACAGCAAGTGGTGTCCCTTAACAGAAGAAAACACAAATAATATTTTACAAACACACTTAAACAAATAATTTCAAATGTTTTTATAGACATTAAGGACGTCTTTTATCTATATATTTAAAGGACACTTCAGGAAAAACTAAAAGAAAAAAATTAATATCAGACACCAAAACATATCATAATAAAATTCACTGAATTTCTTTTTTCTTCTTCTTTAAAAATTGTGCCACAAACTCTTCTTGAAACTTAATACTACTAGAGGTCTTAGGACCACAGGGCTCACACTGTGAGGCCATGATGTAATTTTTATTGTTGTTTTTTTCCTTAAGAAGCATCAGCCTTTACCCGAAACGCCCAGATACACTCATAAGGGAGCCTGTTGCAGAACCAGGGCCTCAGCCTGGAAGTTCAGGAGACATTTATTCGAAGTTTATATTCACTGGTAAATGTAACTATTGACCTTACACTATTTCAGAACCACTAAATTGCTAGAAAATGTTGTAGTCATCCACTACAATATTAGTTTTACTTCTGTTTCTCCGACTCCCTTTGAACCATAGAGGTAATGAGTTTCTGAGTCACCTGAAGACACGTGAGGACATCAGCCTGCTCTAACCTCAAGAATGTCCCCCTCTTCACTAGTGTGGATAGTTACTTAGTGCATCCCTTAATCCCACGGTGCGCTGCCACTCAAGTGAACAGGGTGCCTTTTTATTTAACATTGATTTTTCTTTATTTATTTTCTAATTTTCAGATTAATTTCACATTTTACACAATACCTGGTCTTTTCTGATTCCAGAAAAATTGTGTAATTGTTCCTTTTTTCTATTTCTGTGAAGCCTGTCACAGGCTATTAGATTGGAGTTTTTATTTTTTAAATTTTTTAATATATTTTTATTTCAATATTTTTTTGGAGAGATTTTCGCTATAGGGCGCGTGCGCTCGCCAGACAAACAGAGAGAGACATAGAGACAGAAAGCGAGAAATCACCCCCCAGGGGGGATGGTCACGCCGCAATCCCTTCTCCTCCATTCTCCTCTCGGGATCTTGGGCACACACGCACACATGCCCGGTGTGAGTTTTAAGCCACTGGGTCCGGGACACGAACCGCGGTCAATTACGTGGGAGTCCAGCGACATAGCCATTATGCTAACTGCTGGTTCCCTTATTTCAATTTTTTTATATATTCAGTCACGTATGTCACTTAACTTGTCAAGTGAACATTCCAACATGAATACATTTCTCACCAGTCCAGTTGAGAATACTATACACATTATCTTCAACAGATAATAAGCCATTTCTTTGTCCCATAAATGTTTTGCCTCTCTATTTTTCTCCTTAATGTCTATCCTCAGACTTTCCTCCTTCTCCCACCCTCTTCCTACACTGTATCTGGTATCTGTAACTATTTTCTATGTTTCTATATCTTCTAGTCATTCAGTTTCGGCCATAAAGTGCAGACAATTGGTATATATTAAGTGGAGACATACAATGTCTCTCCTTCATAGTCTGGCTTGCTTCACTCAGCAGTAAATATTCTATATTCATCCACTTTCCATCAAAAGGCAGGGTCTTGTTCTTCTCTGTGGCTGAGTAGTATTCCATTGAGTATATGTGCCACACTTTTTCAATCTGTTCCTCTGTTTGTGGACATTTGGGTTGGTTCCATGTCATAGCAATTGTGAATAACACCACAATAAACATCGATGTGCAAGCACTTTTCCAACTAAACATTCTTCTGTCCTTTGGGTAGATACCAAGGAGAGGGATTGCTGGATCATATGGTAGTTCTATTTGTAGATTTTTGAGGAATCTCCATATTGTTCTCCACAATGGTTGGACCAATTTACATTCCCACCAGCAGTGTAGGTGAGTTCCCCTTTCACCACACCCTTGTCAGAACTTATCAGTTTTTGGGTTTTTTTGAATCTTAGTCATTCTGACTAGGATTAGGTGGTATCTCATTGTGATTTTGATCTGTATCTCCCTTATAATAAGGAATGTTGGACATTTTTTCATATGCCTTTTGGTTATTTGTATGTCTTCCTTAGAGAGTAATTTTTTTCAGCCCATACTCTCATCTTTTAATTGGGATAATCATCTTTTTTCAGGAAAGCCGCTTGAGTTCCCGTGTATTCTGTTTATCAGTCCCTTATCTAAAGCACAGTTTACAAAAATATTTTCCCATCTTGAGGGCTGTTGATTCACACTAATTACTGTGTCTTTTGCCATGCAGAAACTTCTTAATCTGAAATAAGACCCCCAAAGCACAGTCAATAATCCCAAAAACAGACAAGTGGATTGGAATTTTTAAATAAATAATTTTTGAAAGTGCATGCTAAAAGGGTAAATCATCTATGAAGGGAAAAAATCATCTTGCCTGATTTCTCAACAGTAATATTCAATACACCTAAAAAAAGAAAAAAAGAAAGAAACAAAAACAAAACCTTAAAGAGAGGCAGTGATGGGGACCAGCAGGTGTCATGGTGGTTAAGGTGCTAGACTACCGCATGGCTGAGCACGGTTTGAGTTCCAGACCCAAAGGCTTGAAAGTCATGCCGAGAGCGTGGACGTGCGAGCCTAAAATCCCTAGAGAAGAATGGAGAAGAGATTATGATGTGGTCATTCCGCCCGCGCGGTGATTTCTTCCTCTCTATCTGTGTCTATTTTTCCAATGAACACACATGACCTATAGCAAAAAAAAAAGGCAGTGAGATCAAGGATTGAATATCCAGCTAAACTCTTTATCAATACAGAAGCAGCAGACACACATTTTTAACATGAGGACCTATGAGCACTTGATATACGACAGCAGACTGAGCACATTAGTGAGTAAAGGACACACGCTCAATGAATTCTGCTCAGTCAGCCAGTAATGATGGGGAAAATACAATAGCTCTACCTCGGTCCGAGCATACGAGTGGCTTAAACACTGAGGTACAAAGAAGAAACTTTAAGCCCCTCAGATGAAAATATCAGAAAATGCTTGGGAAGGCGTTTTTAAAATAAATAACAGTACAACCTTAAAAGAAAAGAACTTCTTTAGTCAAAGTCAACATACAGATGATAAATTCAGGACCAGCAGGTGGCATGGTAGTTAAGGACTGGACTCCAGCATGGCTGGCCGTGGCTCAAGTCCACAATCTGATAGTTTGCTTTCTCACTTCCTCTCTCTCTCTCTCTCTCTCTCTCTCTCTCTCTGTCTGTCTCTCTCTGGTGGGTGCATATGCCCTATAGCAAATTAAAAAAAATAAAATTAAATAATTCTAAAAAGAAATTTGCAATTCATGTGACTGATAAAGAGCTGAAATTCAAAACAAAAAGAACTTTTCAATCATCAGCAGTTTAAAATAACTGGAGTTGGGACCGGCAGATGGTGTAATGGTTGTGTGGCTGAACTCCCATGTAGTCGACAGTGGTTTGAGTCCTGGACATGGCGGCTTAAAACTCATGCTGGGCGTGTGTGTGAGTTCCCAAAATTCCAAGAGAAAAAAGGAGGAGAGGGATTGCAGCATGTCCAACCCCCGGGGGTGATTTCTCACTTTCTGTTTCTCTGTATCTCTGGCGAGTGCATGTGCCCTATAGCAAAAATTTCTCCCAAAAAAAAAATAAATAACCGAAGTAATCACAAATATATGAATAAGCATTTCATAGAAATGGAAATTGAAAGAACAATTAACATATGAATAAATAATATGTCTGATTAATAGTTAGAGAAATAAAATTATAAATAAAATATATATTTCAAATCAATTGTATAGCTTCCTTAGAGAGTTGTCCGTTCAGCTCATCTACCTGTTTTTAAAATGGATTATTCCTTTTTTGGCAGTTGAGCTGCTTGAAAAAAAGATTAAAATGGGTTTTTAAAATGTGATATTTATAGACATATATGTAAAACAATAGGATTGTGTAAATACTGCTTATTCTAAACACTTTGGCAGTGAAAACAGAATCCACCTTAAACACTAAACATATTCATAAACCGATTCAGAAAAACGACCCCTAATCACAGACCCTCAACAGCAACAACAATGACAAACAGGAAATAGTGGCGAACAAGAACCCCTACGAGCACAGCAGGGAGTACGTGGAGGGCAGTTGAGGCAGCGGATCTGTAAGGCCGGAGAGCTTGAAAACAAGCCGGGTGTCAGCTGGAGAGAGAGAACGTGCTGTGATAGGGCTCCCGCGCTCTGTAGCGGGGCCATCGCGTAAAGGACAGCCGTGTCCTTCTGTGTGACCGGATCCTCCACCTTCACGGTTGAATGACAAAAGCAAATTGCGGAAGACTGCTGAGACTGGCACCGTGTGTATAAAGCACGCCAATAAGAAGCGAAGCCATCTAGCTCTTAGGGATATATTAAGATTTAGGAAAATGATAAAGGGGATTGAGAGAATGAAACAGTCAGCTGTCTGGCCCCGGTGGGTGGCAGAGCTGTCACCTGTTGTCTCCCAGGAGGAGGCGAGGACACAGGTCGGATTCTGGCCAGTTCGCTCTCTTGCTAATAACGAAACCTGAGCCCGTGTGGTTTATAAGAACGGGATTTGTTCAGCTCTCAGCTGGAGGCCAAAACCAGGGGCTCTATCAGGTGGGGTATTGTGGTCTCCAGCACTAAGGCCCGGGACCAAGAGCAGGGCGGAGCATGCCCGCCCGCGTCTCTGTTCTGGTCTCAGTCCCTCTCCTTCAAATCGGCAAGGCTTCAGGCGTGGAGGTCCCACGCTACTGGTCTCTACTCTACTCCCCCCGGAGGCCTCACTCTTCGACACCACAGTCAGGCTGAGCTCTCCCTCTCGGCCTGGACACAACCAAATCTAGCTCTTGGAGTTCGGGCGGCCATCCAGCCCTCACGTGGCTCTTCTGTCAACATGTCAAGTGTGAGGGCTCAGACACGGCCTTTACAGGGTGGGTGTGAGGTGCAAGGCCGATGGAAAAATGTAAAGTCCTCTGTTGAAAAAAATATATATATTACATCATGATGGGACTTCATGTAAAATGTGAAATTAATATGAAAAAGATGCTTAAAAAAGAATATATATAAAAACACAAAAAGCTTATTTAAATAGTATAAAATATAAAATAAAATGAAATATTCTATTTATATTGGGAACACAAAACTACAAATGCGTGTAAGAATAAACCCAATAGAACCGTCTGATAGTTTGCAGATAAGAGCATTGCACGGTCAGAGGAGATTCGGCCGGAAGTCTCGGACAAGCGGAGAGTCATAGCTGACCTTGAACAGGCAGCCGGCGGCATCAGAGACCGGCGCTCCCCTGAGGGATATACACATGTGAAGCGACCTCAGTGCTGTCTGTGGTGCCTGGCACGTGTGCAGCTTGTCTGTATGTCCCGTGTATCGCGCGTGTGCATGCACGTCACCTGTGTGACTCTCAGGTTGAACTCTACACACACACTAACAGAGTACCCACGGAGGGCTGCTCTAGAACAAGCGTGCGAAGGGACTTGCACTGCTCACTGGGTGGCACAGCCCAGAGCCCGCTGGCTGAAATGGCGCGATATCAGAACATAAGCAGGTCACGTGAGCAAACACATGCCAACCTCAGAAACGGACTCGAGCCGCACAGGAAGTCCGGATGCAGTCGAAGCACCCTTTCCAAGCAGGAGGAAGAGATGAGGAGTTCAGTAAACGTGAAGTGCTGAGCTGCACTGCAAAAACAGTGACATCTGTATAATAAATAAAACTAGAGTTTTTCTTTGCTACTCCTATAAACATAAACTTTTTCTTTTTCTTTCTTTTTTCAGATTTACTGTAGGGTGGGACCAGCAGATGGCATAATGGTTACATCACTGGACACCCACATAGTGGACCGCGGTTCCAGTCCCAGACCTGGTGGCTTAAACCTCACACTAGGTCCATGTGCATGCATGCCCAAAATCCCGAGAGGAGAAAGGAGGAGAAGCGATTGTGGTGTGGCCATCCACCCAGGAGAGTGATTTCTCGCTTTCTATCTCTCTGGAGAACACATGTGCCCTATAGCAAAAAATCCTCAAAAAAAATTGCTGTAAAGGGGAACCAGCAGTTAGCGTAATGGTTATGTCACTGGACTCCCACGTAGTCGACCGCAGTTCGCGTCCCGGATCCGGTGGCTTAAAACTCACGCTGGGCGCGTGTGCGTGCGTGCCCAAGATCCCGAGAGGAGAATGGAGGAGAAGGGATTGTGGTGTGACCATACCCCCTGTGGGGTGATTTCTCGCTTTCTGTCTCTATGTCTCTCTCTGTGTCTGGCGAGCGCACGCGCCCTATAGCGAAAACCTCTCAAAAAAAAAAAAAAAAAAAATTGCTGTAAAGTATGTGCACTGGCCAGGGAACAGAGAGGAATGAGAAAGCCAGGCAGGATGGCCACTTTGAAATCTCTCCTCCATTCTGCTGTCGGATCCTGGCACTCACACAAATGTGCCAGGTTTATTTCTTCAGCTGCTGGGTCTGGGATTCAAACTGCAAAGTCAGCCATGTGGGATCCAGCCACTGGCCCTAAATCTTTTTTTTTTTTTTTTGAAGAGGTTTTTGCTATAGAGCACGTGCGCTCGCCAGATAGAGAGAGAGAGAGACAGAGAGACAGAAAGCGAGAAATCACCCTCCAGGGGGGATGGCCACGCTGCAATCCCTTCTCCTCCATTCTCCTCTTGGGATCCCGGGCACGCACGCACATGCACCCGGCGTGAGTTCAAGCCACCGGGTCTGGGACGCAAACCGCGGTCGACTACATGGGAGTCCAGTGACATAGCCATTACGCTAACTGCTGGTCCCCTGGCCCTAAATCTTAATGGACTAATTAAAGATAAAAATAAGTGAACAATAAGAAAATTACTATTTCCTAAAAGTCTGCTGCAGATACTGCTGGTGCCCTGCCTGTCCCCTGCCCTGGGGGGTACAGGACACCTGTCCCAGCTCTGCCATGGGGACACAGTGCAGCCCTCCCTGAAGGACTCCCCTTGTCTGCAGGAACCCAGAGGCGCCAGGGCTCTATGGCCACCAGGCTGAGCCGGGGACACCCACACTCGGAGCTCCCCGAGGCCAGACAGGGCCTCCCCACCTGCTCCATCCTGCCCCCTTCCAGAGGTTGGCCTGCCCAGTACATGTACTGCTCCCCAGCCACCACCACATCCAGGGTGCTTCTAAGAGAGCAGAGAGCGGGCCTAATACGGGGGGCAGGAGTAGCAGAATTGTTGAAACAATGGTGGGGTAAGGGAGGTTTTTCTAAGAGACTAACATGAAAAACAAAACTGGAAAGACAAAAATGACAAATTCGGCTAAAATTTTTAACAGCACAGCCAAAAACAAGCATAATCTAAAGAAGGCCAGTAGACAGAAATTAAACTATAGAAATGTGTACGTGTGATCTGTGTCTCCCCTTCAGTGTGAAGGGGAACTCGGGGGAATCTGGGCATAGGCCAGGATAATCACTGCAAAAAACCGGGAAGGAAAGTTGAATATTTAAAGGTAGTTATGAAATCATTAAGAGCAATTAACAGCTCAACAGAAAGATGTTAAAGGATAGGAATCAAGATTTCACCAAAAATGGAAATCCCAAGGTCACCTAAATGAATGAAAATGTTCTCAGTCTACGAGGGTCCACAGAATCAGAGCTACAGGAAGATATTATTTTGAACTAATTAGATCGGGCAACAAAGCCAAAAGCAAGTAGCACTGGCTAGCACCAAGCTGGCAGGGTACTGGCGAACTGTTACTCTCCCGAACCTCAGAGGACGGTGGAAAATGTTACAGCCGCTTTGAATGACAAATTGGCAATACTTCCCACGTTACTAAGGTGTCAACCTTTGACTCAGCAATTCTGCTGCGAGGAGTTTATCTGACAAACATCCTTCCTTATGCCAAATAGTACGGGATCAGTGACATTCCCCGCAGCAGTTTATAGTAGCAAAAATGGGGGGAGGGAAGAGTCCGAGCACAGGCAGTGGACTGGCTAAATAAATTATAACAGATTCCTACGATAAAATTGTGCCCACTCATCACCTTCCAGGACCCGAGCACACACTTCCGGGGAGGAGGAAGCCTCCGTAAACCGCGAGGGCAGGAGCGGAGCTCCTGCACCCACACTGGCGTCCTGCGGCCGTGATGGCGTCGTGCACCTGCAGCAGGGGGTCCAGGGCCGACGCCCGGCGCCCAGTGTGCTGTGGAGTGGTGTCTCCACAGGGTTGCTTAAAGTCACTGTGTCCTCTCCCCTCCCAGGCAGAGGCCCGGTCCTCTGCTCTGCCCTGGCCACCTTCTGTTGCCCCTCCACGCTCTCTGCCCTCAGACTGCCAGTCCATCTCCTCTCTAGGAACAGCGGTTCTCTGCCCCACGGAGGGACTGTCCGCCCGCCACTGCTCCTCCCAGGGGGACTGAATCTCCATGCGGTCACTGCTTCCAGTGGCCAGGATCTTCAGCACGTTTCACTGAAGTTACACGTGTCCACTTAGCACGACATGTCCAACCCCATTGCGGATCAGGACAGTAAAGCCTAAGGCAATTAACCGGCTGACCGAAAGTCCAAAGAGGAGACATGGCACACCCACCCGAGGCTTCTTGGACTTCGGTGACACTGCGGTCAGGCTGCAGGCCACTTAGGCAGTAAACCTTGGGCTGTGGCTGGCACCCTCGGGACGAGGGGCTCGGGCAGGCCGCTGGACTCCCAGTCTTCAGGGAGCAGGCTGCAGCCACCCCCACAGGTTCCCACAGACAGACTGCGCTGTCCACCGGGCACAAAGGCTGCAGGACGAGGAAGTGGCCCCTGCAGTGTGAGTGACAGCCAGCGTCAGGTGGGGCCAGGCTCAGCCCTGCTTCCTGGCATGGCGGGGACGTGGAGGGTCTGACCCGGGAGTCAGCAGAACCCGCTTCTCAGGTGGTGGAGGCTGGCAGGTGAGGAGGTGTCCTCACCCCTGCCCGCCCTGGGACACGGTGGCCAGAGGCAGCAAGGGGAGGGGCGGCAGCTGGGGCATGAGGCCTTCCAGGAGCTGCCCTCAGGCTCTGGGCACTTCGCTGCTGCGCTGAGGCCAGGAGCCGTGAGGCCGAGGGACGGGCCCTACGAGGCCAGGCTGACGCTGACCCTTCATCTGGGGAGCCCATGGTCCCCAAAATGCATGACACACCCTTGGGTCATATGTACATTCTGTCCCCAGAGTGCCACTGAGGAGGCCCACGCCTGGACTTCTACAGGGCCGTCCTTCAGAAGGGTTTGCAGCCCCAAACGGAAGGCTCCCGCGAGCTGACCGCTCTTTGCCTGTTGGCCATGTGTCCACGGAGCCCACGCAGGCTGGGCTGAGCACTGTGGTGGCTGGGCCAAGAGCCCGGCTCTGCTGGGGACCAGCGTGCCCAGTCCTGCGTCCTGCTGGCCTCTCCAAGAGCACGTGCCCCTGCCGGGGCCTGGCTATGCTGGACTCTCCTGGCAGGGCCTCACACTGAGCACTAGAAATGCCTTCTCTACCTTGGTGTCTGAGGGGGTTCCTGCCACAGAGGCTCAGGCTCTGCAGTCTCCACGTGGCCACCACCCTGCCCTGGGGCTGCTCCCACTCTAGCCAGGAGCGAGGGCCCCGGGCTGTCGAGAGCCCTGCCGGGGTGTGAGGAGGGTGCAGCCTGTGGCGGGCGCCCTGGGCCTCGTCAGAACCAGACCAACTGTGACCTTGGCCGCGCTTGTCTGGCTGAGTGGGAGGGGCACCGTCCACTCCAGTTGACAGGCAGAAGGGAGGCAGCAGCCAGGGTTAGTGTGCGGAGTCCCGCCTCTTCCTGCTGTGAGCAGTGGGCAGGGCTTCTGCCTGGGCCGGCCTTCCTCCGTGGGCTGCAGTGCCCCATAACGCCACCACCCGGAGTTGTGACAACACATCTTTCCAACTGCCCACCACTCTGGCAGGTCCAGACTGACTGGCTCCCAGACGGGTCACCTATCCACAAGGATGTGACCCTGCCACCTGGCGGGGCCTCAAATGAGGAACCTAGCATGGTGGGAGCCCGAACCTGCCTAAACTCCAGGACCTGGTGCTCCCTGCCAGGCGTCCTGTGCTGTCGGACCTTTGGGCCTGTGCAAAGTCCTTTCGGAGGAACTGGACCTCAGCGGGGTGGACACGGGCAGAACCTGCCTGCGAGGCCCCCGGGCTGCATGCCCACCAGACACTGTCCACACCAACCACCAGGCACGTCCAGTGCCGCTGCAGAGACAGCGCATTGCTGGCAGAGCTGGCTGGCTGCAGGGCGGCCGCTCGTGTCGTCAGAGGCTGCAGCACGGAGCCGGGGCATCCCCTCTGTGGCGCAGGCAGTCCTCGGCCACCCTGGTCGGCCTGTGGAAGTGCCTCCCCCGGCTCTGAGTCTTACCCCTAGGACGAGCCTCCTGTTGGCAGAGACCAAGGCGAGGCGGGACAGGGGAGGGGTGGGGCAGGGCAGGGCCCTGGCAGCAGCTCCCCCATTCCCACCCACCAGGGAGGGCTCAGCCCTCTAGGTCCCGGGGACTTCCTTGGACCTGGCTGGTGACACCTGTCCAGAGGGAGCCTACCGACCCCCCTCAAGGGCTGCTCCTTCCTCACGGGAGTCTGAAATCCCACTGTGTGCGGTGGGGGCCGTGTAGGGCCGCCATGTAAGTGGCTTATGCTCGCTATCTGTTTCAACCTCAGCGAGACCAGAGACTCAGGCCAGGTCTTCGTACTCCACATGGAGGGACTTGCCAAGACAGAGCCAGCTGTAGGCCAGCGGGGGGGCGGAGGGGTGTCAGGGAAGTCCTGGGACTTACTGGCCGTCCCACGCTTCTTCCTAGAGAGGGAGAGGCGCCCGAGGTCCTGTGCGTGACCCCTGAGCACTCCCCCACCCAGTCCTTCACGTGAGCCCCCGGGACAGGTGGCGTTCAAGGACAGGCACACTGCCTGCCCTGTGCACACGACCCAGCCAGGGCAGGGGCTCCGTGGTGCTCAGGGAGTGGAGAGGCCCCGCGCCCGCTGCTCTGGTTCCAGGTACCCGGTAGGAGGCTGAGTGTGCCCGCGTAGGCTCTGAGAGGCCAGTCTGACTGCCCTACCAGCAGCCCGAGGGCCCTCCCTGGTGACAACACCAGGCCTGTCTTTCCCAGGGCCCTGGGAGCACCGCCTCCCTCATCCGGTCAGCCACTCCTCTTCCCTAGATAGCGTCTGCCCTGCCCCGACCGAGAGCACCTCGCTGTGGGATCGTGGTTGAGTGGCAGGTTCCTGGGACGCTCTGGCCTCTTCATGGGCCAAGCCCTGTCCCCTGGATTCTGCCCCATGCCGCCTTCTGGTTCTCGTGCGGCCTGGGCTGCAGCTGTGCCACTGTCCCTGGGGAAGACAAAGTTACCTCTGTGTGTCCCGTGCTTGTCACCTGCAGGCACCGGGGAGTCCAGGACAGGCGTATTCAGCCAGTGCAGAGAGGGGGCATCTCTCACCTGGACATCCAGCCAGGCTGGCCCAGATCCTCTCAAGATCCCTCTGGCAGCCAGGACTAGAGAGGGGTGGCCTGGAGGGATTGCTCCACTGGGCAGTGGTGGTTCTCGTGGGCGTTCTCGGCATCGATGGTCCACGCACGGCTCCGAGACCCGCAGGGCACAGGTGCAGGTGGGCTCCCGGCTCCGCCCTGGCTGACACAGCCGTCAGCCACCCTCTCCCGAGCTCTCTTGCTGAGAGCACACAATGCTCCCACAGGACGACCTGTTCCAGGTCGAAGCCATGTCCGAGATCGTCCCTGGGACCCCCACATGCACGAGTGCCATGCCCACCCTGGACTTGGGGCCAGAGCCCCTCTCTGCGTTGGGTTTGCCAGCACTGCCCCGGGCTGTTCGGCCACCGGAAGCCCCCAGTCATGTCCTGGCCTGTTCCCACCACACCTTCTCCCTCTGTGAGGACACCCAGTCACAAACCCACATCCGTTCTTCCCTTCTTCCTAGGGGAAATAATCTTGATTCTTTTCTTTCTCCTAATTGGATAATATTTCCAGCAAAAACTAAGCTTTGCACAGTCCCTCCCAGGTATGGCGAGCAAGTGACACTCTTCTATCCGGTAAGATGCTCAGAGATACCTTCTGGGGCTTCTAGAAGATCTTTTATTTTTATTTACTTGTTTAATTTTTTTTTTTTTTTTTTTTTTTTTTTTTTTTGCCATAGGGTGTATGTGCTCATTAGAGACAGGGAGGGAGAGAGAGATCACCCGCAGGGGTGATGCCATTCCAGTCCTCTTCCGTTCTCCTCTCGAGATTCTGTACATGCATGCACATGTGACCAGCATGTTTTTCAACCTGCCTGGTCCGGGACTTGAACCATACAATTGGCCATGTGGGATCCAGCTGCCTTAACCTCCCTGCCACCTGCTGGCCCAAAGGTCTGAATTTTTATATAGATGCAATGTCTTCCTTGTGGTTTCCTCTGTCACTCTCAGGGACGTGGGATATGAATGTGACCCCTGGAACCACAGCTGCCACATATCAACCATGAGGGAGAGACTCAGACCCTTGAGCCACTGAGGCAGGGCTGTCACGCTGGATTTCTCCTTACGTCTAATAAAGCCCGCTGTGAAGCCACTGTTTGTTGAGACTGTGACTTAGGACTGCACGCACTCCCTAAGCAGCGCCTGAGAGCGCTACACGGCCCTGAGGAGCGTCCCTGAGACTAGATGCCGCGTGAGCTATCAGCCCGGCTCTGCCTGGCTGTCTCCTGTCACAAATGAGAAATCCTGGTCAGAAAGTGCGTCCGTCTTTCACGACTGTGCTGTTCCGCCGGCAAAGTCAGGACGAAGACGGACACAGTTTCCGCGACTCTCAGCACCAGCCGTGGGAGCCCGAATGCCGGGTTTCGATGCATTTACTAGCGAGCAGGTGAAGGTCAAGGCTCCCGAGCCTGTGTGTGCCCCGGTCTGCATCTGATTGGCACCTGCACCGGTGCCTGGAGGGGTGGAGGGGTCACCAAGGCAGCCGGAAAAGGGTGGGGTTCCAAAGGACCCTGTGGCCCATTCCCTGGGGCCGGCTCTGGCAGGCGCTCTCCCTGCCCTGCTGTTACCGGTGTGAACTAGCTTCAGTGCAGGAGGCTGGCGAGGGCCACAGCCACAGAGTGACAAGGGGACAGCTGTGGAGTGACACGACAGGGAGGCCACCGTCGGGAGGGGCCGAGTCGCCCTGCCCTGAGCGTGCCCCGCTCCCGGTGTCTTTCGGTGAGCTGCTGTGGACAGTAAGCTCTGGACAGTGACCCGCCGTTCCCACGCTCCTGCACCGGGGTCTCCGTGACTCTCCAGACCCGATGGGCACGGACCTCAGGCTGGGGCCATCCCTGCCCGGTGACAGACCTCGGCCCCCTGAGGGCATGTAACTCCTCCTACGCAGTGTCCTGGGGTGGCTGGTCACCAGGCCTACAGCCCGCGCAAGTGGCCGCGTGCTGGCTGGGTGAGGTCGCTGTGGGACGACGGAGCAAGGGTGGCCTGGCCTCCGTGCCGCACGGCGCAGCTGCTCCACCCCTGCGGTTCTCCGGCTCCTTCTCCGCTCTGTGTGGGCGGGGCGGGTGCACGGCCGCCCTCCAGCAGACGGAGTGCCCCGCTGGCCCACGCAGCAGCACCTCGGGGGAGTGAGAGGAGGGAGGTGGGGGAGGGACCCTGGGAGGGTGGTGGGGTGGGGGGGTGACAACAATCCAAGCCAGGGCCACTCAGCAGACCTCCTGCTCACGGGGTTGCAGGCCGCGGGGACTCTGGCTGGGCTGCGGTGCCGTTTCTACAATGAACGTGCTCGGACATTTTGAGCACCTCGGGGGGCACAGACCGACTGCCCGAATCTCAGAATCCCCGTTGGTGTGGTTCTGGCTCTGCACGTGGCCACCGTGGTCGAGCTCACCATGGTGGGGCCCCTGCGGCTTTCTGGGCGCTGTCTGTGTGCACACCGGCACTTGGCGAGCAGCCTCTGTGCTCTGGCCTGGCAGTCGCCGCCGGGGGTCTCGGCTGGGATGGCTCTGGCAGGAGGAATCCTGGAGGGTCTGGGTGAAGGCGGGGTGCTGGGACCTGTTGGATATTCAGAGGTGCACTGGGCTGGAAGCCCCCTGCGGTGCAGTCTCCTGATGCACTTCCCAGTCGTGCTGTCCCCAGCTCCGTCAGCTATGCTGGACCCTCTGTCTCAGACCCACTGCCTCAAGCCAGGCCACCCTCACAGGCTTCTGCTGGGACTGCGTCTCAGAGGGCCTCAGATTCAGCCTCTACCCAGCCCTGTCTGGGTGTTGGCCCCGTGGCCCGCACACTGTCCCCTGTGTCCACAGAGCTGACCCTCCCACAGCCCCAGCAGGTGCCCGCGGACCCATCGCGTTCCACGGCCCAGCTCACCCTGGCGCCCAGCCAGTCAGCCTCCCGCTGCTCCCCCACTGCGGCTGGAGCCCCCCTGCCCCCACAGACCCGGCCACAGAGAGGGGAACACCCAGGTGAGGAATGAGGGCTGACACCCAGGTCCTCATGGGACAGGGTCTTCGGCTGCCAGAGTTTCCACGGGCGGCGGTTCACCCTGTAACTGATCCCAGGTTCTAAGAGCAGAAAGCTGGCTTTTACCTTATTAGGTTACTTCTATTTTCAGCACGTACTCAAAAGGCACAGATGCTGTCAGCGTGGGCTGCCCCTGACGAGGGGCCTGTGGGGACGGTGAACATTGTGGAGCCTGCCCTCACCCCATGCCCACGCAGAGCCCCAGCCAGCCTGAAGAGCCCCTCCCTTCACACCTCTCTTCTGCCTCTTACCATGGGTGGCTTCCCCTGGTGCTGGAGGCCCGACCGGCCCTGAGTCCCACAGGTTGGCCTGCAACCCTGTGTGTGTCCCCATGCCACACACAAAGTAGCCTAGGGACAGCGATCCAGTCCAGAGGCCGAGGGCCCAGTGAGAGGCCGCCAGGAGCCACGGGAGGGCCAGCTTCCTGGGGCCACTCTCTCGAACCCGCAGGCCCGGACATGGGTGTGATGGCCAGCTCCAGGCTGCTGTGATAGAACAGAGCAGGTCTGTCGGGGCCATTCTGCCACTGTCCGGCCTCACTTGGGGACCGGGGTACCTCCCTGGGCAACGCGGGCCCTGCACAGGCCTGACTGCGGAGCGCTGGCCGAGGGCAGTGACGGGAGTTGCTGGAGGTGGCGGAAATGCCTGCCACGGCCCACCCTAAGGCCACAGACGTCCACCAGCCTCCTTAATGCTGAGTGGGAGCCCCATGGGGCCTCCAGCTGCCCCCACAGAGCACAGACTGAGTCCTGTGGCGGTGAAAGCCATACCCGGCAGGAAACGGCAGAGTCTGAAGGCCTAGGGCCCTCAGGGCAGGGACGGGAGCTGGGGAACTCCCCTGCTATGGGTCGGGGTTGGGGAGGGAGGTGGGAAGTCAGCCTGGACAGGTCTCGGGGACTGGGGAATGCTCTAAGAGCGAGTGTGGGCGCCATGCCCGGGAGCCCCTCACCGCTGCTCCACCCTCCCCGAAACTCACCTTCTGTGCCCCTTCTGCAGCTGAGCCCAGCACTGCAGATCCCTGACTCAGGAACGACTGCACCATGGAGCGCACCCTACAAAGCGTGTGTCGGGGGCTGAGTGCATGTGTGAGCACACGCAGAGCAGGGTCCTCTGCCACACAGACATGTTAGAATGAACCACGAGATCTCTGCAGTGCCCCCCGTCTTCTGCAAGGTTCTGGCTGACCCCAGCTCCAAGGACCGTGCTGTCCCGACACCCTCCTTCGGTTTGACTATCTCTGTGCACAGGTGCTCGGTCAGTGCTCTCCAAACGGCCAGTGCATTAACCTCATTAGAAATCAGGGACTTGGTGAGCTTGGCAGTGAGCGGGTGACACCGACGACACACGGCAGGGCCAGGATTAAGCTCTCAAGTGTTAGGTTAAAAAAACAGTTTTTGCCATGGAAGTCCCAGACCCATCAGGGAGACTGAAAAAAAAAATAATAATTGTAATTCTCCCTCCTAACCTGGAGCCCCTAAATCAAAATGCCCAAGGACAGGCCCAGGCACTCGCATATCAATGAGCCCGTGTGGCCGTGTGCGCCGGGCAGCCGCTGGGCCAGCCTGAGGGACCCTGCCCCGCTCTCCTCTGAGTGAACAGTCGGCCTGGGGCCAGGGGCTCAGCATCCACAGTTTGGAACCAGAGCTGCGCAAGACTGACCAGGAACAGCCGAGAGATGCGGCCTCTGCACACCCTGGGGGGAGACATGGGCCGCTGGGGCTCCCGGTGGGGGACTTGGGTGTCTAAGCCCAGTGATCACAGTTCCTCAATGCCAAGAGGCTTCAAAATGAAGACCAGCGGCCAGTAGGCCCTGACTGCTCATCACGCATCCGGGGAGAGATGGCCGCTGTCGCTCCAGCCCATGCAGGACTCTCAGGCTGCGGGGGGGTCAGGTGCGGGAGCCCCATCAGCTTCTGTGAGGCCACGGCCAAGTCCACCTATCTGCCCATCGGCCCCACGACGGAGGCTGGAGCCTTAGCTTGCTACGGCAGAGGCGAGGCCAGGAGGCGGCTCGGAGGCCTTTGGCGCTGGTGGAGGCAGGGAAAGCTCGGGTGCACCCCCACCCCCGCAGGAAGGTGCCCTGAGCACTGCAGAAAGGCCAGCTCTGCCCGCTCAGACAGCAGCTTCTCCCGGGAGGGGCACAGGGAGAGGCAGCCCCTCGCAGAACGACCGTGGACGTGGGACCGAGGGGGGAATGCCCTGTCCCACAAGGTGCAACTCTGGGGCTCCAGCCTGGAGGTGGACTCGGAGAGGCTGTGAGGGAGGGCAGAGCCCTGGCATCTCCAGCCACTGCCCCCTGAGCCAGGACCAGCCCGCCCTCCCGTGACTCCCACTTGGGCCCCATCTGCTGCACGCTCTCTGCCTCACAGAAGGGTCTGGAAGGCTGGTGCTGACGTAGTGCCCTGGGGGAGTAAAGTGGGGAGGGGCGTGGGATGTTGCTGAACCCAACTGGGGTCCCTCCTGAGCAGGGCTCTTGCCACCAGCACTGCCTGGTGGCCTCCCTCTTTGTCATATAGTTCCACCCCGGCAACAAGGCTTCTAAGATCCTGGTCCCTTCATCTCAGGGTGTGGGCGAGAGCTGTTGGCAAGGTCAGGGCCTCCTGGTGGGTGGAGACTGGCCGCAGCACCACTCCCCCGTCCTCTGCACCTGGCCTTCATCAGAAGCTGTTCAGCAGATCCCCTTAATCTCCCCAAGAACACTAAGAGGGATCGCTGCGCCCGTCCATCAGATAAGCTGCTCCCGGGGAGGTGGGAGGTGGGGGTGAGAGGGTGTCTCGTCAGTTATGTGGCTGCGGCGCCCCGTGCAGCCGGAGGACTGCAGCTCGCAGCACCGTACTGTGCGTGCCACATCCGCCAGGAGATAGCATCTTAAGTGTCCTCGTCACACACGCCGAGGCGGTAGAGAGCGAGGTGATAAGGGCGTCAGCAGCCTGACGGTGGCCCACGTCACAAAGTGCGTGAGTGAGAGCAGCCCTCACGGCCTTGGATGTAGGGAACTGCTACCTTCCGCCATCACTCAGTGCGGGTGGGGAAGGGAGGTGGGTCAGATCGTGGGCGAAAGGGCACAGCGTTTCCTACACAAGCGGTAAGCGCGAGGAGCCGGCTCGGGGGCAAAGCCCTCACCGCCACTGTCCTCCTCTTCATCAGTGCGAAGTCCTGCAGCTCCTGAATGAGGTTCCAAAGCACACAGTCAGACCGCAGGAGCTGACGGTCCCTGTCGCTCAGGACAGCATTCGCCCAGGGCATGGGTTGCTCTGGAAGGGGCCGTGCCCCGGCAGGTGCAGGTCCGGGACAGCGGCAGGTGCTCCGTGCTTGGCTCTGCAGTGCCGTCGCGCCCCCTTCCTTGCGAGATCTGGCCAGAGACGGCTTCGCCTCTCCCCATGCACTTACTTCATCTCTAAGGAAAGCTCACACTCACCTTCGCTGAGAGCTACATTTATTTTTATCTGTTATTTATTCTCCTGACTCATGAAATTGCACCCTTCAGGATGCCAGTACAAAATGTTTTTTAAAAAATTAGTAAAAATGCGAACAGTGGATGAAAGATGTTAGGTTTCTTTTATCTCCTGAAATATGAATTTAAATACTTTTACTTTATGATCCCGAGAGAAAGAATTAAATAAAAAGTAAGCACAAGAAAAAAAACATCAAACTCTTATTTCTTCAAACTTAAATTTAAAAAAGCAAAAAACAAAACCAAGAACACCAGGCCCAGCAGAGCGGCACCGCTGTCCTCGTGGTGGTGAGGGGCGCCCTGGCCGGCCCAGGCAGCACCCAGGGCTGCTGTGCTTGCCAGCACCTCTAGTGCGGCGGCTGCACGGGCGAGTCGCCCTGGCCGGGGCCTCTATGAGGACCACTGGCCTGGAGGCGTGCGCTTGGCTCCACCAGTGAGGCTGTGCTGGCATCGAGCTGCCCTCGCTGGGCAGGGAGGGCTCACGGGGGAGTGGCTGTGCCACTCCCATCCGGGGACCAGAGGAGTGTCTGAGCAGGTGGGGCCACACAGCAAGGGAGGCCTCCGGCCACTGAGAGCCCCCGGCCACCAAGAGTCCCTGGCCCTCAAGAGCCCCCGGCCACTGAGAACCCCTGACACCTGCGAGCCCCTGGCCACTGAGCCCCTGAAAACCGAGCATTCCCTGGCCCCTGAGAGCCCCCCGGCCCCCCGGCCCCGAGAGCCTCCTGGGCCCTGGTCACTGAGAGCCCCCTGGCCACCAAGAGCTCCAGCCTCCGTCCTCACCTCGGGTCCTGCGGACCTGGCTGGGGGCACCTGGATTGCACTGGGCTCGCCTGCTAATACCTCTGGAGTCCAGGGCTGGTGCTGGGGCTTCATCAGGGAAAGCCGGGCTGGAGGAGGCCTGCACTGCAAGCTGCCCTCCCAGGAGGAGCTCCAGGGAGTGGGGGCTGGAACCTTGTGTCCCAGGGAGCCTGGGTGGGGAGCCGAGCAGATGGACCTACCCACCTGAGCTACAGCTGTGATGGGGGCAGGGCTGAGACCCTGCCTCCTGGGGGAGCCCTCTGAGGCCGGCTCCTGCCCTCGCTCAGGAAGTGTTCCCTTTACTGCCACAGAGCAGCCGTCCACACACTTAGACACGGTGCCACCGCGGAGAGGAGCCCGGGTCTCCGCGCTCCTGGCTGTCAGGAAAAGGAGGACGGGATGGGGGGTGCAAGAGGAGACCTGGAGATCTTGGTCCCAACCGCCCCCCTCTGGAGGGAGAACTTCAGAGATCCAGAGCTTGGCTGACTCACCCAAGGTCGAAGGGCATCTGGCAGCAAAGCTAGGGACCTGATGGCTCAGTACGGTCACCACAGCCAGACAGCTGGCACTGCCTCTCCCTGCGGTGGTTCCGTGCACGTTCTAACCTGCCAGGGCCAGGAGGGGTGGGTGCGAGGTGAGTGTGTGGGGGTCATGCCTCCCGGACCCGGGTCCTGGCGCTGCAGGCGTGCTCTGGGGAGCTCCTCTCAGGCTGGTTCTGCTCTCTTTGGGTGGTTGCCGAAAGGTCCTCTCCAAAGCCCAATCCGTGGACTCGGCAGATTGGTCCTCAGGCGGTTCTGGGAAGGAGGCCAGGCTCTGCCTGGTGCTCTGTGCTCGGCACAGACGAGGGTGAACAGGTAGTGCCTCTGCCTGGGAGTCGCCCGCTGAGTGAGGCCCGGGTAAGAGCCGGGTCCCAGGGCCAGCTGGCATCGCAGGGAGACGCTGGTTTTGCATGTTGGGGACGTGCACTCATCTGGGTGGGCTTCCAGGGTGTAGACCTGGACCGCGGAGAAGATGCTCTCGTCGGGAGGCGGTTGTCGAAGGAATCCCGTGCCTCTGTGTGGCCCTGACCTGCAGTGCACGTCCTTTCTGCTTTCACACTGAAGTCCGCTGTCGAGGCTCCACGCTGCAGCCCTCTCATGGGCTGGTATCGAGCTCCCGTCCTCCAGAAGAGAAGTGTCCCGGGCCAGGAGCCCTGTCTGCTTCCTCAGCCCAGTTTGCATTTCCCAGTTCCTGTTCCCGGGGAGCCCGTCTGTCCTACGGATCCCACGTCAGCTAGCATTTTCACCCCCTGCTCGGGAGCTGCCCGGGAGCTGCCCGGCGGCAGAGAGGGCCATGAACAGAGCAGCTGTTTGTGAAGAAGCTTCGGGGGAGCGAGCTGGCGGGGCCTGCCGGGAGCCATGCTGCAGGGTGGAGGCTGGGGAGGGAGGGGCACGCGGGAGTCAGTCAAGCCTGGTGGCAAGGGGTGTGAGGAGGGTGGAGACACCTCTGGCTTAGGTTGCTCATGGCCTGGGCAAACAGCCGGCTTTTTCCTTTTTCCAGTTTGCTTCTCAACTCTCTTCCATGAAGGGCTTGCAGAGGGAGAACCAGTGACACACACGAAGAGCGAGAACCCCAGGGGTCTCCACGCCACGCTGCACCCCAGCCGCAGCCAGCCCCAATCACGGCCACGTGCATGCCTGGTGTCACAGGGAGCAGCCCCAGGCCCTGGCCACACGGCCTCACAGAGAAAGCCGCCCACTGCTGTCACCGCCCGCCCCACAGGCCAGCTCACCCTGCCCTGCGACTCGGTGCTGGGCCTGGGAACTGGAACTGTACAGCGGGCTGGGGGAGGCTGCAGGGCCAGGTCACCACAGGTGCCTCCATGAGACAAGGGTGCAGATGAGCTAGCTAGGGGAGGGGGGAGGACACACAGCTCAGACCTGGACTGCCACCAAGAGCAGCAGGAGTCCGGGGAGTCCTGCCCCCACAGCTGTCCCCCCAACCACACCGTCTGCTGATGAAGACAGGGTACGGGGGTTTTCCAAGCAGGAAGCAGACAGTGGCGATCAGGAAGGGCCGTGCTGGGAGTGGCAGCAGGCTGTGTCTCAGGGACTCGTGCTGGGGAGCAGGCGGCAAGCTCAGAGACGCATGGGCAGGACTGTCTCTGAGGGGGTGGCTGGGTGCACCTGTCGCATCCTGGACACTCCGGCTGTACGTTCAGCTCCTGTCAGGCATGCAGAAACCAGCTGGGATGCTGGACGCCAATGTTGTGGACGCCGGATGCCGACGGTGTGGACGCTGGACTCCGATGCAGCCAGGACATCATGGAGCGGGAAAGCAAGCTGGGGCTGTCCGAGCCCCGGGCAGGACACAGAGAAGCCTCCTTGGAAGAGGCTGGGTGGACTTCCAAGATTGACGGCAGTACCTGGGGCCGCCGTGTGCTGGGGAGGGGCCGTGCTGGGTCCCGCTCATAACGGTGTGAAGTCCGCGGACCGACTCTGTGTTCTCGTCTCCTGTCAAGGACGGCCCAGCTGCTTACCACAGACTGAAAGTGGGCTGTCCCCTGAGGGGGCATGTCACTTGGGGCCATCTTCCTCAAGGGTCGCCTTGCTCAGCGGGAACAGAAAACTAGCCTGAGAGGGGGCCCCCAGAAGGCAGGAGGGCGGGTGCGTCTCAGGCTGCATCTCTGCGTGCTCCCGTGGGCTCTGAGGAGGGGCGGGCGCTATTTCTCTGGGTAACGTGCATCCTGATTTAAGACCCCTCGGCTGCTGGTGCGGGACTGAAAGGTCGGTCCTCCCTTCCTGTCAGGACTTCCTACATTTTAGATGAGCTGAAATCCATCTCAGCCTGCCTCGCCGACAGGTGTGCACGGCTGAGGACAGAGGACTGGTCCAGGTACATGGGGACTGCAGGGCTCGGAGCAGGTGTGGGGGGGGCTGCAGATGCTCGGAATCATGGCGGGCTGGGACGAGGGCCATTTCCATTAGGAAAGCGCGGTTGAATGCGGTGGCCCAGAGAGCCCCACTGTTAGCCACGTGGGAGTGGGGCCCAAGGCGGGGACCCAGACAGACCTAGGTTCTAAGCCTAGCCCCTGCACCCCACAGTGGGAGCCTTTGTGCCCCAGCGGGAGGTTGTGCTGAGGGCGGGAGACACGGACAGGACACGCAGCAGGCAGCGTGGGCACCGGCCCTTCACGACAGTGCCTTCAGCCTCCCTCTGATGAGGCTGCTGTCACTAGGGGCATGGCCTAAGCCACAGCCGAAGTTTGCCAGGACCCAGCAGCCACCAGGACTCACTGCGATGGGTCCCTGTGGTGCAGGCTCACTCTGACCGTCGGGCCCCAGAGGTCAAGTCACCGGTTGCCTGGGTCTCAAATAGGATTTGCCCCTGGCTCTCTGCATCCCAAAAAGCCAGGGTTGTTTTCGCCTGGATCTTGCCGGGTCATTGCGAGCCCCCCTGGGGATGTGCACGGACCATGTAGCCGCTTCACACTCGCAGACCACCATGTCCGTGGTCGTGCAGAATTGAAGCCCTGGGAAGAGGGAGTGGACCCTCAGTGACCTGGTGTGCATGACTTATTCCGGGAGTCCGAGGCAGAGGGAAGAGGTGACCGAGGTAGCTTCCTGAAGGAGGGGGTGAAGCTGTGTGTGCCCGCTGGGAAGGCTGTCCATGGGACTGGCATAGGACAGGCCACACACGTCGGACGAGGGACGCATGTGGAAGCGTGGCGCTCACCCACTCAGAGGGGCTCCTCCTGGGCCGGGGTACCGAGCGCTGTGTCCCAAACGCCCGGCATAACTCCCGGCCCCGGGGGAAAGGGAGGCAGTGAGGGCCAGAGGCGGGCGGGCTGGGGCTGGCGTCTTTATAAGAGACATCAGGGGCTTGAGCTTCCTTCCTCCCCTCCAGTGAACACAGCAGGAAGGCCCGATCCACAAGCCAGGACACAGCCACGCCCGGCCCAGCCCTGCGGGCACCCTGACCTTGGACCTCTGGCTCCAGGACAGTGGGAAACAAAGGTGTGGCCACAGTGTCTGCAAGCAGGAGCTGGCTGTGACACGGGCCATCAGGAAGCTGTTTGGAGGACGGGCTCTGAGCTGGCCTGGAAGGGCAGCGAGGATTTCTAGAGACAGACCCTGTTTAAAACAAGGCTGCAGCGGCAGGTGCTGGGCCGTTCCACAGGTCCCACACGCACTGTGCAGGTGCCAGGGAGGGGACAGAGACTGGCATTTGCTGGAGGACTAGTGGGGTTTCAGAGGACTGAGTCTGGGTGTCAGCAGTTGGCCGGGCACAAGAAACTTGAGGGCATCTGGGAAAAGAAGAAATGACCCTCCATTGTGGAGGAGGTGGAGGAGGGGAGCAGAAGGGGGGAGGAGGAGCAGAGGAGGAGGGGAGGAGCAGAGGAGGAGGAGAGGAGCGGAGGAGGAGGGGAGGAGCAGAGGAGGAGGGGAGGAGCGGAGGAGGAGGGGAGGAGCGGAGGAGGAGGGGAGGAGCAGAGGAGGAGGGGAGGAGGGGAGGAGCAGAGGAGGAGGGGAGGAGCGGAGGAGGAGGGGAGGAGGGGAGGAGCAGAGGAGGAGGGGAGGAGCAGAGGAGGAGGGGAGGAAGCGGAGGAGGAGGGGAGAAGCGGAGGAGGAGGGGAGAAGCAGAGGAGGAGGGGAGAAGGGGAGGAGCAGAGGAGGAGGGGAGAAGGGGAGGAGCAGAGGAGGAGGAGGAGGAGTGGAGGAGGAGGGGAGGAGGGGAAGAGCAGAGGAGAGGAGAAGGCGAGGTCCCCAGGAGCTTCAAGAGGGCTGGGAAAGCTCTTACACCACAAGCATCTTCCCCATCAGCAGACGCTGAGGATTCCTGGAGTGAAACAGAGAGAGACTGAGCAAGACCCTCGTGCAGGAGCCCTCCCGGCCGGCTGCAGAGGCACAGCTGTGGGCAGGCCCTCCTGTGCCCAGGCGGTGGGGGTGGCCTCCCTCCTCATGGGGCTTTGCTTCAAGGCCGAGAGAATAAAACGAGACCAACAGAGCTGCTTCCTGGGAAGTCAGCTCTGAGGGGAACTGCCAGCCGCGGCTGGGGCCTGGGGTCCTCGCCCCGTCTGGCTCAGGCAGGCTGGCAGGCACGGCAGTCCTGGGCCAGCGTCCACGTTCTCCGCAACGATCCAGCTCCATGAGGGAGCGATCACGTGGCTCGATGCTATTTCCGTCCTAGACCAGGGCCTTTGCAGAGACGAACTGCGATAAACGAGGCGAATTGTGTTCTGGTGGGATCCGCTGCCAGGTGCCCCTGAAACGGAGCCACAGTCCCAGGAGGAGGGGGCGGGCGGCACCAGCTCTGTGCCCTCCCTGCCTGCCTCTGCTCCTGCCCCGAGGCCTGATGGCGCCCTCAGAGCAGGGCGTGTGTGTGTGCGTGTGCCCACCGCTGCCCGAGCTCACTGACTCACCCAAGGAGAGGGTGCTGGCCGGGTACTTTCCCAGAGCGGGGCCTCTGTTTGGAAGGGCCGAGCTGCACCGGCAAAGCCCGAGGCCGGAGCGAGTCCTTAGCCAGGAGGGGGCAGCTCACCTTTGTGCTGCAGCATTGCAGAAGGTGGGCTTCAAACATCTCCCAGACTTGGGGTTTCCTTTGGTGTTCTCCTAACAAGGAACGTTCTCCCAAGTAACTTTTTTATTTTACTTTTTTAAGTCTCTCTTTGCTTCGCTCCAGGAATCCTCAGTGTCTGCTGACGGGGAAGATGCGTGTGGTGTTTCCCAGCCCTCTTGGAGCTCCTGGGGACCTCGCCTTCTCCTCTCCTTGTCATTTGGTGCCTGGGCTCAGAAAGAGACAGAGGGAAAGTAAGAACTCACCCCCTGGGGGATGGCCACGCCGCAGTGCCTCTTCCATTCTCCTCTTGGGATTTGGGGCACGCACGCACATGCGCCTGGCGTGACTTCCAAGCTGCCAGATCTGCGGAGTGAACATGTGGGAATCCAGTGCCTTAAGCACTATACCACCTGCTGGCCCCCCAAAGTTTTTATATTTAAGATATACACATAAAACCCCACCACGAGCACCCCTCTGCTGCTCTGCAAGGTGAAACTTGTCACTGTCTGCTCGATTCTGGCATCCATCAGGTATTCGCCCCGGGATAGCACGTGTGCCCTTCAGGACAAGACGCACGTGGTGGCACCTCAGGAGACCAGAGCAAGGCTCAGCCAGCCGAGCCCAGAAGAGACCCCAGGAGAGCCCTGAAAACTACGTGTAGCGGGCCACGAGGAGGCAGCCTGTCTTCTCAGCCGTGGGGAGCAGGCTGTGCACAGGCGACATGTAAGAGGGAACCCTCTAGGCTAAAGCCACGTGGGCCTGGCCTCCCAGTGCAGGCGTGTCTGAGGACCGACCAGCCTCCGGACTCCTCGCCCCTCTGCGTGTCCACCCAGTGTCCGCAGCCTCTCTGACAGGATGACCCGGCGTGTGGCACGCGTGCATGGTGAGTAAGGCACTGACTAAGCAAGGAGAGGGTTCTGGGGGAGTTGGATTCCCACTGTCTCAAGCCAGAGTGGATTTGATAAATGGTTCTGAAAATATGCAGCATTTCCTGCCTGAGTCGGAAGGCTTATGCTTGAAATATTGGTTTTTATCTTATTTGAAAATAATTACTCAGATAAATATTAATCTTGGATGACAACGAAGCCAAAAAGCACAAAGAATACTGACTGAGAAAGGAGAAAGGAGGCGGTTTTCCATCCGTGGGAAGCTTTGCGGCGCAATCAGATATGGGCTTCAGGGTCCGACTCAGGCTGCCTCCACCCAGTGGCGGCTCATAGCACAGGCCTCACGCTCCCGGCCCGGGTCCCTGGGCAGCCACACACTGCCCTCCGTGTTGGGCAGAAGACACAGAGCAATGCGCAGACCTCGCCCTGGAGTCTGAGCACAGAGGGGCCGCGGGTCATGGGAGGAGTGACAGCAGGATGGTCACGTGCAGGGTGCTGCCAGCTCGTGCCACACATGTCAGCCCGGGCTGCAGGCAAAGCGCCACCTGCCAGGTGCCTTACACACGTGTTTGCCTCACGTTTCAGAGGCTGGGTGGCCGGGGTGGAGGTGCCAGCAGGGCTGGGGCTGCTCCGGATCCTGCGCTCAGGTGGCCCTTCCTCGGTGTGGATGCAGACGGGAGCCTCAGTCCCACACCAGGACTTCCTTAGAGGCCCTTGCCCAGATACAGCCTTGGGGAGCTGGGACTTCTGCACAGAACGTCGAGGACACACATGTTCACTGCATCATGACAGTTCCGAGGGTGGCAGAGCTCTGCGGGACGGAGTGCCCACGGAGGCTGGACAGAGAGGGCCAGTGAGCGTGGGCCCTGGCTTGTACCCCTGTGTCTGTGAGCATGCAGTGGACGCATGCCTGTGTGTGCACATATGTGCTTGTATGTGTTTGTGTAGCAGGAAGAGAGCCAGGCTGGAGACCAGTTCTGGAGTGAGGACTTGAAGCTGAAGAGACCTGAGGCAGCGTTAGGGCCCCATCAGCCGGACAGGGGCTGGGTCCACCTAGAAGGCCGCGGCCCCACCCTGCGCTGAGAGAAGCCACTCGAAGAGGCGCATGTTCGAGAGACAGGCTGTGCAGGGTGGGCCTGCCGGTGTGGGCGAGGCTGAGTCTGTGAGGCCAGGGCCACACGTCCTGGCAGGGCCCTCTGGTAGGTGCTGTGAGAACCGGGAGGGCCATCCACACAGAGGGCTGGACACGCACCCTGAGTGCCCAAGTTCTGCCAGCAGGCCCTGCACGCCCGTGGTACCGGGGCTTCTCAAGGGCAGGGTCTGGCATCTGCTCATCTTCCGAAGTCCTGTGCCGTGCAGAGCACCTGGCGTGGGCAGGCCCGGCCCGATGTAGTTTCAGAACTGCAGCCTCTGCTGGGAGGGTGTGTGTCGGGGTGCCACCTCGCATTCCGTCCAGAGGACTGACGGACAGCATCGGAGCCCTTAGCTGGACATCACTCTGTCACTGTCCCGGCACTCTGTCTCTCTTCCGTTTCTCCGTCTCTGTTCCATCACACCATCTCTGTCCTGTCACTCCGTCTCTGTCCCGTCACTCCGTCTCTATTCCGTCTCTCTGTCTCTGTTCCGTCTCTCTGTCAGTTAACATCACTCTGTCTCTGTCCGTCTTTCCATCATTGTCCCGTCACCCTGTCTCTGTTCTGTCTCTCTGTCACTGTCACATCACTCTATCTCTGTTCCATCTCTCGGTCTCTGTCCCATCACTCCATCTCTGTTCCATCTCTTGGTCTCTGTCCCGTCACTCCGTCTCCGTCCTGTCTCTCCGTCTCTGTCCCATCACTCCATCTCTGTCTTGTCTCTCCATCTCTGTCCCATCACTCCGTCTCTGTCCCATCTCTCGGTCTCTGTCCCGTTACTCCGTCTCTGTTCCGTCTCTCGGTCTCTGTCCCGTCACTCCGTCTCTGTCCCATCTCTCGGTCTCTGTCCTGTCACTCTGTCAGCACTTGGCGTAGATGTGCTGACGTGACTGCCCCTCTGCTCTGTGGCCATTTTAGTGTTCCTTCTGCCTGAAATCCATACGTTAGACATCTCTCTGGTGAGAGAAGTTCCTGAGGTCTGGTTTCCCAAAGCCGCCTTTCATGTTCTCTGCTGAATGCCAGTTTCACAGCTGAAAGGCTTAGTGTGGCTCCTTGAAGACAGAATCCCACTCTCTTCCGATTTCCACGGTCACATTCTATGTACGCGGTTTCCACTTTTCCCTTTCCCCTTCCCTTCGTCTCTTCCTTACCTCCTTTTCTTCTTTTGAGGAAGTCATACTGAGATGCAGATCGTGTTCCATGGGCCAGCTCCCATTCCTCTAGCCTGCCTTACTCCCCATGTTCACACCGCCATGCGCCAAGCGGCTGACTGAGACCTGTCCTCTGCTCTGTCAGCACTTTCATTTAGATTATACATTTAAAAATGATTATTTAATTTAATTAGTACTATTATTATTTAAATTTCCCATAGGGCAATGCTATCATCAGAGAAAGGCAAATAGAGAGAGGGAAAGTGAGAAGCAAGCTGCCAGGTCCAGGGCTTGAACCACAAGCCATGTGGGAGTCCAGCATCTTAACCACCAAGTCACCTGCTGGTCCCGTACATTTAAATTATGTTTGAGTGGTGAGATGCTTCATCTTGAAGTTTCTATATCAAATATGCCAGATCTTTTGATAATATTTTTCTGTAGCTTTATTCAAAAATTAGTTTTTAAGCACATTAAACACACCTATTTTATATTCTTTTGAAACGTGAAGTCATTGGGAATGTAATTCTGTCTGGTTTCTTTCCCAAATAACTTTCACTCTTTGTGTGTTTTGTTCAGTTTTACCATTTCTACTATTAAAGTGAGAGTCTGCGTTCTTTGAAATCCTGTGGCAATCGTGAGAGGTAGCTGTCAGGGCACGGACCACAGAGAAGACGTGTCCTCTTCAGCGCCGTACACGGGTGTGACGCGGCCTTGCCCCGCCGCTCTCCCGGCCGAGACCAATGCCGATGAAGACATTCACCTGGACTGAGGCTGCCTGTTCTCAGGGAGTCCTTTGTTTTATTTCCAGAGTGCAGGAAAAATTGCTTCCTGGTCTCCCCCAGTGGGGAATGCTGTCTTCCTGGTTCACTTTTTGCCTGAGAGGGTGACATTTATTCAAAGGCCCCTATTACAGGTCCTGCCCAGGGACCACCCCCGTGCCACCCACCCAGCTGTCTCCACGGTGCCTTGCAGACAGCTTAGCTGTTGACATCCACACTGCAGACCCTTGCTGTGCGGTCTCCCTACTTTCCCCTAAGCCCAACAGCACACTGTTCTGCATCTCAGTCTGCTCGGTTTGACGTCACAGGAGGTTTTCCAGGGTAAGTAACCTACCATATGGCCAAACCGGAAGTTCTCCTTCCATGTTCTAGAGACTTCTTTGCCATGATTCTTCCCAGGTCTTTCTGCCCTTGTCAGCAAATTGAGTACAAGGGTCAGCGCGTTCCCAGCTCTGAGGCTCCTGCGCCCAGCCCCGGGCGCTCAGGGCTGCTCTCGGGAGGCGAGTATTCGTTCACCCACCACGTCTCCGCTCCTCGCAGTGCTCTACACGCCAGGCGAGCAGGTGCTGCCCTGCCTTATCTGGCTGAGAACCTGAGACCCAAAGGTTTTTAAGAGACTTGCTTACGGTCACGCAGCTCATAACTGGCTTGCTGACATGCTTGAATCGGTTGCTGTGACCCTGACAGCTTTCTGCATGCTTCGACATCACGCGCAGAGCTTTGTCTGTGTGCAGGCAATAGGTCACGTTTATTTTACTACCTAGGATGGGTACGAGTTAAATTGCAGGCATTAGGTTTACAGCCAGAGGGGCTGTTCGTTCCTCGGCGATTTTAAAGCAGAGCTGCTGCTGCTTTTCCTGCTGGAGGAAAAGTCCTTTGAAACTTCCTGAAAAGTTTTGCAGGTTTTGACTGAGGACTGGGGAATAAAATTTGATGAGTAGTACCGGGGCTTTAAAACAGACTGTCCTACTCAACCACTTCGACCCGAGGACTGGCAATTGCTGCTTCTTCATTTCCTCCAGGTTTCTGCTCAATTTCGCCATGTCACTTAGACCTTCCCTGATGGCCCCGTCTGAGATAGCGATCCAGTCCAACGCTGGCACGTCCCGGGCCACTTTGCAGGCTTTATTTGTCATGTCCAGCTCTGCCGCCCCCTGCCGCGCTGTATGTTGTCGGGCTACGTTAGCGCATTAGCTGGCCGCTTCGTTAATGCCTGTCAGTGCTGAGACTAATGCCCGGGACCGAGTTAGTGTTTAATAAATAGTCTAATGAACGAAGGGCGAGGATGCAGGCTACAGGGATATGGCCCGTTCTCTTCATTGTCAGTCGTGATCTGTCCCAGCCTTTCGAGGCAAGCAGGGCAGGGTTGAACGAAGGGGCACACTCCTGGCCGGGAAGCGGCAGAGCTCACCGCTCGATTCCGCGGCAGTGCACGCCTCTCTGGCGCACGGCAATTGGGTGAGATGATCGTCACGGTCCCTCATAGTCTTGAGGGCTTTCGATCCACGCCATTGCTCAGTCACAAGGCTGTCTTAGCTCTTAGGGAAATGTCCTGATGAGATGGATTTCCGGCCAGACCTTTGCGTGCCTGAGAGTGCTGAGCATCCTGAGCCAGACAGCGGGCAGGTTTGGTGGGGATAGGTGCCAGGCCCCAAGTCGGCTTGCTGTCCAGGCACGGCGGGAGTCCGTGGTGCACGGGAAGGCTGCACGTGCAGCAAGACTCCTAAACCGGGGTTCCCCTGGTAACTGCTGATGGGCTCGGGGACAGCCCGAGTCCTTTCCTATCTGAACTTTCCTGTCTGCGGCCTCTCTGGAGCTGAGATGGTCGGACAATCGGGGAGGCTTTGTCTCATGACACTGAGCGCATCCCTGCGTCTGTGACTGTGCAGACTCTCGGCCCTGGCTCCCGGCAGCTCTCTCAGGCGACCATGTTACTGTTTGCGTCTTCTTGGCATCATGCTGTCTACATGCATGTGCACATGCAAGAGGCACGTGAAGCTGCCTGTGAAGTGCCCAGACGTACCATGTGCCACACGGGAGGGCGGAGAGCAGTCGCGTCCTGTGGGAGGCTGTTGGGCCTGAGGGCGCCCTGCATTTTGCATCCAGTGTTTAATTGAGCTTTGCGATAATGCTGAGGCCAATATTTCCATCCCTGTTCAAGGGTGAGAAACCTCGCCTATTATAGATGTCATGGAAGAACTGGCATCAGTCAAGACCCTTTTGGTGCCCACAGACTCAGCCCTAGACCTCCCAATGGAAGTTCAGTTCCTGTGCCAGCCGTGTGCTGGACTGCCACCCACGGTGGGGGTGCCCCGGCAGCCCGAGAACCGGGACACAGCACAGCACAGAGCAGCTGCCGATGGGCAACTTGGGTCTGTTCTCCATTCTGGCCGACAGAACAGAATAAGCACTTTCACACGAGTGGCTTTGGAAGAACGATGGGAATTCAAAACTGTCAAAATAAGAATCCCAAATGTATCAGGATTCGTTATTTGTTCTCACCCTCCAGAATCCACATGTTCAGCCTTGTAGGTTTTCTCACAACAGCAGTCAATTGAAATCCCAACTGGAAAACGGTCTATGGAATGATGTGTCTGAAAAGGAGCTGCGGGTGTGTATGCTCAGAGACACACGGGGTACGTGTGTGCGCACCCCATGCACAGCCACGCACGCACACGTGCACACATATGCTCAGTTGGGTTTGGTGGGGAGCCACGCGGGGCGTGAGGCCGGATCAGCAGGACGTGTGTGTGCGCTGGGCTGTGGGCCGCGGCGTTTCCCATGTGTGGAGTCTGCCATGAGCCCAGCTGGTCCCGTAGCCCAGTACTTAAATATCATCCACAAGTTTATGAAACTGCCTGAAAATGCTCATCTCCCTGGGAACCAGCAGTTAGCGTAATGGCTATGTCGCTGGACTCCCACGTAGTCGACTGCAGTTCGCGTCCCAGACCCGGTGGCTTAAAACTCACGCCGGGCGTGTGTGCATGCGTGCCCAAGATCCCGAGAGGAGAATGGAGGAGAAGGGATTGTGGCGTGACCATCCCCACTGGGGGGTGATTTCTCGCTTTCTGTCTCTATGTCTCTCTCTGTCTGTCTGGCGAGCGCACGCGCCCTATAGCAAAAACCTCTAAAAAAAAAAAACAAACAAACAAACAAACAAAAAACGCTCATCTCCCTGTTAGCACTAAAGATTTATTCTTCCAGGAACTTTTATTTGTGGAGCTAGCATTGGGATTGAGTCGCAGAGCAGTATTTTATTCTATTTCTGGCGGGAAAAAACCTCGACAAGTAGTTGGATTTTGTGGAGCTTCCCAAACGCCTGCCGCATCCAGCCCCACGAGGGAGCACGAGCACCAGAGGTCCCCAAACCTCACGGCAGGGGTGGCTTTCGCCACTTCCTTCCATTACTCCTGTGTTTTAGAAAGAGGGACCTCTTGGGCCAGTCAGTGGCAGGATGGTTAAGGCGGCGGGGTCCCACATGCACAATTCCAATCCTGGAGTCAGCAACTTGAAAATCAAGTCAGGGGTATGTGCATGCTCAACATTCTGAGAGGGGAATGGAGGGGATGCGATTTTGGCGTGGCCAGCCCCCCTGAGGGTGATTTCTCACTTCCTCTCTCTCTCTCTCTCTCTCTCTCTCTCTCTCTCTCTCTCTCTCTCCTCTTTCTCTGGTGAGCACATGACCCCTATAGGGAAAAGAAAAGAAAAGAAGAAAAGGAAAGAAAAGAAAAAAAAAGAAAATGAAAGGAAAGAAAAGGAAAAAGAGAAGAGAAGAGAATTGAAGAGAAGAGAAGAGAAGAGAAGAGAAGAGAAGAGAAGAGAAGAGAAGAGAAGAGAAGAGAAGAGAAGAGAAGAGAAAAGGTCCCGGTAGAATCTGACTGTGCGGAGTGCTGCCGAGTAGGTCTGCCTCTGCCCAGCTTCCCTGGCCACGCCGTACACCTCGGACCTGCAGCACAGTACGCTCACCCCTCTGCACGTGCACGCTTCAGAGTTCGTGAGACAATGGCATTAGAGGACAAGTTTATTTTGATGCCAAAGTGCTTTAAATCCATGCATACGTTCACCCTAATGCGCACGCCCCGTGAGCTCTCTGAGACGCTTGCATTTTGAGCGCTGCTGAGACGCAGGCTTCCCTACGTCTGGCACTCTTGGTGCCTGCGGGACAGTGCCTGGTTCTTCTCTGTACAGAAGCATCTGTCCAGCTGAAACCCAGCACCGACAGGGCCCACGAGCCTGGGAGGGCTCTGGGGGCCATCCTGAGTCGTGACTCCTGCTACGGTGAACACACCAGGGATGAGGGCCGATGGCACTGCTCTTTCTGGCTGTCAGACGCCCTGAGTTCCCTTGGACATGCGTAGCTGCATCCTACTCTCCTTGCGCACCTTGACACACCCACAAGAACCCAGTTCAGGAAGCACGTGCACAGGCCCAAGGCCTCCTGAATCCCGGTCTCCCTCACTCCCTACGCTGTCGCCTGCCCATCCTCGGTGTGCTGGACAAAGGCCACCCCGCGGCTGCTGGGCTGAGAACAGACCTTGCGGAAGGGCCGTGTCCTGTGCATGGGGACACGAACAGGAGGGGAAATGAGGAGGGGGGCCGGAAAGAAGAGTTTTCCATCTGACTCAGAGGGACTGGGGGGGAGGACTTCGAGCCCAGCCGAGGTCACCCCGCCCCAGGGGGAGGGGACACAAACAGAAGGACTCCCACAGGCTCAGCAGGACAGTTAGGCAGGCCTGTCCCCCGTCACAGAGCCCTGAGATCGTCTGAATGCCACCGGGGACATGACTGTTTATTGGCGCGTCCTGGAAAAGACGTTCGCTCTTCCCCCAAACCCCATCTCTTGCTCCATTGCTCCTCATGTCATGTCTCAGAGTGAGCTGTCGTTCCCGTAACCCCGCACCGTTTATAGCAGGCCCCAAACAGTGAGCACTGGGGGAGGCAGAGGACAGTCTTCGCTGTGTCAAGGGGACACAGTAGTTGTCAGGGGACAGCTTTGGCATCTGCAGGATTCTGGGGTGAGCCTCGTTTGAGGGTAGGACTGGTGGGTGGGCTACGGCACGCTCTGGAGAACTGGGAAGGTGGAGTAAGGAAGGACGGCGAAGACGAGACTGCACAGTGAAATATGAGCACGTTCTCCACCTGCCCAGCGTTACGGTACATGTATTTCATTCTTCATGACCGTCATGCAGAAATGGCCCCGAACTGCCTCGTCGGCCAGGGGCAGGAGTTGAACATAACACGCGTGTGTGTGCACACACACATTGCTATTCACCGGCACAGACACAGACCCAGAGCAAAAACGCACACAGGTCCAATGATTTGTGTTGTTGACAGTCGTGTTTACAATGAGCAGGATTTATGCCGAAGGTCTGTTTGCTTTGCTGCAGCGTTAATCCCTGGGGCTGCTGAAGAAACCAGCTTACGCAAGGAAACAGTGACAGAGAGGAAGAGGAGGGGACAGTGGGCAGAAAAGGGGAGGGCCTTGCCGAGGGAGGGTGCAGCCAGGGCTGGAGCTGGAGTCTTGTGGCCCCTGCAGAGCCATCTCCATGGCTGTGCCTTCTGAACCCTAGCCCTGGTCAGACTCTGAAGCTGGACACCCCTCCCAGCGCTCGGGGATGCCGTCCTAGCTGGACACCCCGCCCAGCACTCGGGGACGCTGCCTTAGCTGGACACCCCGCCCAGCGCTCGGGGACGCTGCCTTAGCTGGACACCCCGCCCAGCGCTCGGGGACGCTGCCTTAGCTGGACACCCCGCCCAGTGCTCGGGGACGCTGTCTTAGCTGGACACCCCGCCCAGCGCTCGGGGATGCTGTCTTCACTGAACACCCCGCACAGTGCTCGGGGACGCTGTCTTAGCTGGACACCCCGCAGAGTGCTCGGGGACGCTGTCTTAGCTGGACACCCCGCCCAGCGCTCGGGGACGCTGTCTTAGCTGGACACCCCGCCCAGCGCTCGGGGACGCTGTCTTAGCTGGACACCCCGCCCAGCGTTCGGGGACGCTGTCTTAGCTGGACACCCCCCCAGCGCTCGGGGACGCTGTCTTAGCTGGACACCCCGCACAGCGCTCGGGGATGCTGTCTTAGCTGGACACCCCGCCCAGCGCTCGGGGATGCCGTCCTAGCTGGACACCCCGCCCAGCGCTCGGGGATGCTGTCTCCACTGAACACCCCGCCCAGCGCTCGGGGACGCTGTCTTAGCTGGACACCCCGCACAGCGCTCGGGGATGCTGTCTTCACTGGACACCCCGCACAGCGCTCGGGGACGCTGTCTTAGCTGGACACCCCGCACAGCGCTCGGGGATACTGTCTTAGCTGGACACCCCGCACAGCGCTCGGGGACGCTGCCTTAGCTGGACACCCCGCCCAGCGCTCGGGGACGCTGTCTTAGCTGGACACCCCGCCCAGCACTTGGGGACGCTGTCTTACAAACCACCAAGGAGCAGATGCTGCCAGGCCCCCCCCCCACCCTCCCACCCTCCTCTTAGCCCCCAGCTGCTCTACTTTCCTCTCCCACCCCAAGCCCAGCACGCTGAGCCCACTTCTACCCTGCGCTGGGTAGAGGAGTCGGGTGGGCGAGCGGGGAGACGCACGGCCCCGGCGTCTCCTTTCGATGCCAGCTGATGTGAGGGCGACTGTGTTTCATGCCAAGCTTGAATCCCGCTTGATGGCCACACAGGCCAAGGGTCTGAGAGCCTGGTTTGCAGAAGGGCCCTTGGGCTGTGCTACAGGGGTGACCAGTAAAGGTGCCCGCAGCGTCTCAGAGTTGTCCCAAATCCCAGGCGAGGGCTCGCTGCCTGTCCAGGGCACTTGTGGGAACCAGTGGCATCTTCTTGTGAGGCAGACCCCAGCCGGGCCCTGGTGTCCTGTGGAGGGCAGAGCACAGGTGGCCCTCCGTGGTTCACACGTAGCTACGTGGGGCTTGGCCACGGCTGACCGCATCTGCTCCGAATGCCTGGTGGCCCTCAGGGGCGTGACAGCGGGCAGGGCCTGTGAGGCACCCTTGCCGCCCTGCCTCTCTGGGGACTGTCAGGGACCGGAATTCCTCACCTTGGGCTCCGTTTCTCATCTTGCTGCTTCTGGAGCAGAGCTGCAGACCGGGGCCCGCTGGCACAGGCAGGTGGGCTCCTAGCGGGCTCCCCAGCTGGTGACGTGGCCAGCCCCGTCCCTCAGGGTGGCCCTTGCTGGTGTGGGCAGGACACGCACTGGACCAGGAACTCCTGTCTGCCGTTCAAGCTCAGTCCGAACAGCTCGTGTGTCTGCCGCTGGCGCAGCCGGCCGCGGTCCCACCCTGTCTTCACGCACCGGCCAGAGGTTCTGGGGTCCTCCACTCTGCGCCCCCCTCGTCCCGTGTGTTCTTTTCTTCTGCGGCTTTGTAAGGGCCTGTCCCTGACCGCCGCAGCCTTCCATCAATTTCACTTATTCTTGTCCCCCTAACGCTGAATCAATGCCCAGTGACAGTCAATTATTTAATCTTTCTGGGCTTTAGGGAGCATTTAGAGCGGATCCCCTGCTTCGCAGTGAGGAGATAACATCCCTCCTCCCTAAATTTCTGTAATAATTTTCTTTTATCGTTCATATATTGACATCTTAACCAAATATCCATCTCCATTAGGGCCATGAGTGATAGCTTTTTTTCCCTTCATCTTCCACACACCCCAGCACAGCTTTTGACAAACAGTAGGAGCTTAAATGGTCGGAGTAATGAGTTCGAGTCCCCAGCCCAGACTCTGGTCCCCACCTGCCCCAGAGTCTGGGAAGAAGGGGCGGCCACCCTTCCTCCCATTGGCTGCAGCCTCAGTGCTCACAGGCTGTGGTGCCAGCGCCTAGCGGCCTCTGTCCGAGCCCGTGCCCAGATCCCATCAGACGCAGCAGGTTCTTGTCAGGCTGACGGGGAGCGGGGCAGCCTTCATCTCCCCGTCCTCCAAGGGCCTCCGAGGCCAGCCCACCCCGTCTCAGAGCCTTCTGACCAACCCCGGCATCCCTTCTTGTCCCCGAGTCTCATTCTCCGACCAGACGCAGGTCAGTATTAAATGATAAGCCTAAAAATGAACCTTTCCGTGCCCAGAATCCCAAGGAAGAACAGAGAAGAAGGGACTGCGTCATGGCCACTCCCCCTGAGGGGTGATTTCTTGCTTTCTATCTCTCTTTCTTTGTGTCTTTGGGTGAGCATACATGCCCTATAGCAAACATCTCTGTCTAAAAAGAAATAAATAAACACAACTTTCCAAAACCTGCCACGACATTGGGAATCCCAGACAGTGCGTTGGGGAGTGTGACCTGCGACCAAGCAAGAGCGCAAGGCTGTCCATGCGGGCGGGCGCTGGGCCGGGGAGGGGAGGTGCCCACACTCCCGGGTGACCTGCAGACGCTGAGAAGGGAGCCAAGGGCACTAAAACTCGCGGCCAGCTTTTGGTGCACGTCATGGACTGAAAACACTAGTGGCGAGTCACCTTCGACCTGTGTGGGTCCACGCCATACGTCACAGAACAAAGCAGACGAATCAGGAATGCGGGCACATGACTGGCACGGGGACACCGGGATACACTCACCGCACGTCAGGGAGACCGGCCAGGTCACGTTGCAGAAACGTGTGCTGTTGCTGTCACCTCTCTCCTGAGAAATGCGGAAAAGACTGACCAAGGCAGACGGGAGCAGAGGCAGGTCCTCACAGCCGCCGTCCGGGGTGGCCTTGGAGCCCAGCGTCAGGGGCATAACTTGGTGCCAGGTGCTAAGCTTGGCACTGGAGCCCCGGGGATTTCAAATCACAGTTCAGCTCAGGACTCCTCGCCTCCACTCAACAACCCAAGTGCATTGGGAGTTGCAGAGAACTCTCCGTCTGAGAGACGGGTCTGCCGAGTGCCAGCTTCCCGCCGAAGATGTATTTTTTGTTTTATCTGGAAGCTGGCCTCTGCTTACACAGCGACGCCGGTCTATCATTTTAAATTAAATTGTTCCTGTTGTGGTTTCATCCCTGTGTGTGCTTTAATTCATGTGAATCCAATTGCACTTCCCTCAGGAGGTTGCTTAATGTAGTGTCAAAGTTGAATAAATAATAAATAGGGCACATCAGGGTGCCTGTGCCTGCGGCTGGTGACACGGCACTGGTGGCGTCTTTTCCAGAGCAGAAGGGGCAACTGTGACTGCAGAGGCCGCCTGGGACCGTCCCCACCGGGCGGGAGGGCGGCCCTGGGGGCGAGGGCTTCCCCACGCAGGGGGACCTCACGCACAAACCAGACCGGCTCTCGCTGGCTGCAGCTCTTGACTCATTAAGACGAGAGGCTGTGGGGACTCAGGCCAGCCAGGGCCTCGGGTTCACTCAGCAAAGGCTACGGGGCGCCGTGACTGGAGGGGTTCCAGGACAGGAGGGCTTCGAGGCTCCTTGCTGTCCTGGAGAGCCCCGAGGCAGGTTCCCAAGAGTCGGGAAAGGCTGGAACCAGCCCTGTGAGGTGGCTGAAGGCAGAAGTGGCTTCTTGGGGCTTTCGTTCCTGTCCCTCAGACCAGAAGGTGGGAGCTGCTTCCATCTGCCTGAATGGGGTGACCAGTCACCGGGCTGCAGGGCGCAGCGTCTGCCATCTGGGGACGTTCCGGTTGCAGGCACCGAGGAATGAAGGCGGGGCGGAGGGCGCACCAGAGGACCAGCCGCAGAGAGCCTGTGGGTGGGTGTGTCCGAAGAGGTCAGGGCTTCATAGAAAGCTCCAGAGCCGGCCTGCTGCCCGGGGCTGCACTGTGCGTCCTGCTCTCAGAGCTGGGGGCTGGGGGTGGGCTGCCCGGGGGCTGCACTGTGCGTCCTGCTCTCAGAGCTGGGGGCCGGGGCTGGTGCGGTGGGCTGCCCGGGGGCTGCACTGTGCGTCCTGCTCTCAGAGCTGGGGGCTGGGGGTGGGCTGCCCGGGGGCTGCACTGTGCGTCCTGCTCTCAGAGCTGGGGGCCGGGGGTGGTGCGGTGGGCTGCCCGGGGGCTGCACTGTGCGTCCTGCTCTCAGAGCCGGGGGCCGGGGCTGGTGCGGTGGGCTGCCCGGGGGCTGCACTGTGCGTCCTGCTCTCAGAGCTGGGGGCCGGGGTGGTGCGGTGGGCTGCCCGGGGGCTGCACTGTGCGTCCTGCTCTCAGAGCCGGGGGCCGGGGTGGTGCGGTGGGCTGCCCGGGGGCTGCACTGTGCGTCCTGCTCTCAGAGCTGGGGGCCGGGGGTGGTGCGGTGGCAAGGCCAGGCTCCACAAGGCTGGTCCAACCGTTGGCGGTTTCCACAGTGACATCCAGAGACCGCCCGAGTGTGCCATTCACTGCGTGACTGTGCTCCCAGGTGGGCTGACAGTGGGTAGGGTCTCGGTTGAAGACCCTGCTGGGTGGGCTGCACTTGAACCCATGGGCTGAGCCAGGAACTGTCACTGCCCCAAGGAGCAGCAAAGACCCCTGAACAGGCAGGCTGGACTTTTGCTAATTCCTGCTCCAGAGAAGTCGCTAGCCTGGGCCCCCACGCGAGCAGCAGAACTGGGAGCAGGAGAGTCCTGAATGTCGTGCAAAGCTATAGCCCCAACATGTGCATATTTTCCTGGGGAGAAAGTCCCTCAGCCGTCTTCAGATCTTCATCAGGCGGGAGTGTCTCCAGCAGGCCCTGGTGGCCCCTGGCCCTCCGACAGGCTCAGAGGAGCAGCTGCCCGGCCGGCCTAAGGAGCTGTGTCCTGCAGAGGAATGCACCCAGCAGTCCCTCCCACTGGCAGCTCTAGAGGCAGTGCAATGAGCCATTGCGTAACGACGGGAGTCTGAGACAATTACTGTCCGACTTCGCTAAGTGTGGCGTGGCAGCTCCTAAACCCAGAAGACGGAAAGCAACAGCAATAAAAGACACATTAAAAGAGTATTAAATCGTAAGAGCATGGCCGTCCCTCCAACAAGAGTCTGCCGCGTCGTGGAGTCGGCTCCAGACGTCGGGGCCAGAGATCCCCGGGAACCTGAGCGCGCCTGTTGCGGGTTCCAGAGCCTCAGACCTGTAGCCGGTGACCTCCAGAGGTGGCCGCTTGGATCACACCCAGGGCAGCTGGGCCTTCTCTTCCCTTCCTTCCTCCTCTACAGACTAGACCTCTGCAAAACCACGGGCCCCTCAGGGTAGGAGGGCACTACCTTGGCATCAGCATTCAGGACACTCTGAGCATGGACTCACGGAGCAGCTCTGCACTCTGGGGCACCCGCCCAAGCACAGGAAAGGTCAGTGGGAGCCAGAGGAGACTGAGAGGCCCAGCCACGGCAGCCTGCGCGGGACGCTGCTGCCCTGCAGGCTGAGGCCACGTGGAGCCCAGGGTCCGGTTCAGGCTGCAGTAAGACGCCAGGGCCTGTGGGACCAGCTACCCCGGAGGCCGAGACAGAAGGGTTGCAGCACAAGACCTGTCTAGAAAGTAAGCACCACACAGGCACACACACACACCATGTCATACACAACAGCACACACACTACACACACACACACCCCAAACCATACATGACACCATGCACACTACACACACGCACGTACACTACACCATACACGACACCATGCACACTACACACACACCACAGCATGCCATACATGACACCATGCACACTACACACACACACCCCACACCATACATGACACCATGCACACTACATGCACACACACACACACCACAACATACATGACACCATGCACACTACACACACGCACATACACTACACCATACATGACACCATGCACACTACACACACACATACCACAGCACACCATACACGACACCATGCACACTACAAACACACACCACAGCACACCATACACGACACCATGCACACTACACACACACACCACACCATACATGACACCATGCACACTACACACACGCACATACACTACACCATACATGACACCATGCACACTACACACACACATACCACAGCACACCATACACGACACCATGCACACTACACACACACACCACAGCACACCATACACGGCACCATGCACACTACAAACACACACCACAGCACACCATACACGACACCATGCACACTACACACACACACCACACCATACATGACACCATGCACACTACACACACGCACACACACTACACCATACACGACACCATGCACACTACACACACATCCCACAGCACACCATACACGACACCATGCACACTACACACACACATACCACAGCACACCATACACGGCACCATGCACACTACAAACACACACCACAGCACACCATACACGACACCATGCACACTACACACACACACCACACCATACATGACACCATGCACACTACACACACGCACATACACTACACCATACACGACACCATGCACACTACACACACATCCCACAGCACACCATACACGACACCATGCACACTACACACACACACACCACACCATACATGACACCATGCACACTACATGCACACACACACACACACACTACACCATACACAACATCATGCACACTACACAAAAGCACACACACCACACCATACATGACACCATGCACGCTACACAAACACACACACACTACACTATACACGACACCATGCATACTACATGCACACACACACACCACACCATACATGACACCATGCACACTACACACACACACACACACACACTACACCATACATGATTCTATGCACACTACACACACACAGGCCACACCATGCATGACACCATGCACACTACACACACACACAGACCACACCACACATAACACCACACACACACACCACAACATATACAACACCATGCACACAACACATACACACACACCACACCACCACACACCACACACAACACCCACCATGCACACTAACACATACTACACACACACACACACACACCACAGCACACCACACACGACACCATGCCTACTACACACACACGTACACACACATGAAAGTGGAAAAGATAAATACAATGATAAAAGTACAAAGACACATTTTTGAAAAACAAAGGCAAAATGATCTGATCTGTTGATGAGGAAAGCTGAGGCTGGAACTTTGTGAAGGCTCACAGGGTTGACCCAGAGCATCAGGAGAAGACAGGAGGTACAGTTGGCTGTAGTAGGAATGACCTTGAAGAGGTGGAAATCCATGTAGTCCTGCCGGGATGAACTGATGAGTAAATAAGACGAAGAGAAGAAAGTGGGGTCGCCAAAGAACATTGAATGAGCAATTTCGAATTCTCCCCGAAGGCCACTCCCCTGGCCTTCAAGTCCACATGTCCAGCAGGATGTCTTCCTGGGACATCTCATCAGAACGCTGAGCTGACCCAGACGTGTCTGCAATGCCACAGCCCTGCCTTCACTCTGGCCTGTCCCACGCCAGCATCACCCATCCCACTGCTGTCACCCCTTGTCCCTCGCATTTTATGTAAGTCTTGTCACCATCACAGTCCCATCATCTCCCCTGGGGTGGTGGTGACAACACTTACCAACCATCTAGGGGTGCCCTGTTCTTCCCATCCCCCCAGCAGTTAGGTTGAGGTCATGTGACTGTATGTGGCCCATGACCTGAGAGCAAAGTGATGCGGTCACTCTGGGCAGAGGTGGTTCAAAGCGAGCATGTCCCTTCCTCTCTGCCCTCCTGGAGGGCAATGCCATACTTAGGCCAGCTGCCAGGTGGAGGAAGACCACCCAACATTCTCGGAGCGCAGAGTGAGTGAGAGAAACACACTGTTTCGGAGTGTGCTGCTGAGTTACACACCTAGCCTGGCACAGGGACTCAGTCGTGCCTTCCTCACTGCCTCTCGATAGCCACCCTAAACTCGCTTCAATTGCTTTTCAATAATGTGCTCAGAGCAAACTTGTATACATCTGTATCTGGCCTATGTTCATGGACATTTGTACGTGCATGCCTGAACGTACACACATGCTGTCTTCAGTGGCTTCCCAGTCTCCTTAGGAAATGCCACAGTCCTGCCCACATTCTGCAAGGTAACAGCCCCACACTGTCCTCAGCCCACTCTCCCTCCTCGCCCAGTGCCCAGTGCCCCAGCCCATCCTCAGCTCCTGCAAGGGTCCATGTGTCCTCCCTCTATAGATCCCTCACATATCTGGACCTCCACCTGGAACAGCATGCAGCCCCCACTCTCCACCATTTGCCCTCCCCCACAGAGCTCCCAGATGTCAACTTAAACATCCCCTCTGGGAAACCCCTTTCCTGAACCTCGCCCCCGGACACATGTGTTCTTTTCTTCTACAGCTCTGAGAAGCCCCTTCCCCAACCACTGCAGCCTTCACTTAATTCACTCATTCTAGTCACTAACACCAAATCAATGCCTCACGTCTACACAGAAAGAACCTGTGACTGTGCAGACCATCAGCTGAGGAGAAGGGGACAGATGTGGCACTTGGGACACAGATGTCAGTGAGAAATCAGGGAGGGCCACTGGGCCCCGCTGGAACCCAAGCATCCAGGCCGAGCCTCTCGAACCTTTTCCCTCAGGCTGCTGTGAGCAGGCTGGGCAGGCAGGGCAGAATTCAGGCCGTCAGCACGAGGCTTTGACCAGGCTGGCGCCGACAGCCTCAGAGAGCCACGCACACTGGCCCAGTAACTATAACCGGCTTCTCATCACTCAGGAGCAGGAGAGACAAACAAAGCCATTTGGTAAGAGGTTTGGGCAGCACGACGCCGAGGATGCACTCTCGGGGAGCAAGAGCATCCGCTGGGCAGCAGGGCTCGGCCACTCCCCGGACAGGAGGCCATCTGGTGCCTTCACTCTGGAGTCAAGACGGCCAGCACCCAGGGGCCCCTGGGCGGGAGGTGGGCGCTGAGCCCCAACGGGTCAGCACCCAGGCTTGCTCCCTGTGACCACCTGGTCCCACCCTGGGAGATTCCAAATGACTGATCTGGGTGTGGCCAGGGATCCTGGGGAACAGTCAAGGTGTGAGCCGCTGGGCCTGGAGGCTGAGAAGCGTGACAGGAGACTTAGAGCAAGTTACCCTCTCGCTGGAGCCGTGGTGTTCCTTCCTGCGAGGTAAGCCGCCCCGCTCAACAACCCGAGTTCATTTTCAGCTTAGATTCCCCAGGATTTAACACGCCACGGCCCTCAGACAGAGAACCCATAACTCACAACTTCGGCACTCACTGCTCCAAGAATGATTTCTTGGGCTGCTGAAGAAGATAACTGGAGAGTTCGTCTTTCTGGTCTCCAGTTCCCAACAGGCCCTGGTCGAGCCGGCTGCCAGGCAGCGCCGGTGCCATGGGGCCCACAGCTGGTGAGACGTGCTGATGTATTAGGTCGGCCCGAAGCGTCTCCCCCGGAACTGCGCGGCCGTATTTCTGTCTGGACTGCCGTGTGCTGCTCACCCTGACGTCCACCGCTTCGCTCCTTCTCATCCGAAGCAGCTCCTGGAATCCACTATCCATCTTGTCTCGCCCTGAGTGAGCTTGCACCACCTTCAGAAAAGAGAAAGCCGCCCAGGAAGTTCAGAGAGCTCCCTTCTGATGAGCTTTCGGAGAGATCAAAGCCGAGCTGGCACATGCAGAGGGGCCGGGGAGACAGCAGCCACCCCTCACCGGCCAGTCTGAGGCCAACCTCCAGAACCACACCTGAACCTGCAGAGTCTGCATGGTCTGCCTGCCCCAGCAATGGCCCAGCTCCACCTGCTGGCCTAGGCCAGGCCTCAGGAACTTCCAGCTGGCCACTGTGGTGGGGGCAGCCTCCCCAGGGGTCTCCAACTCTGATCCGTTCTCTCCTTGCTCGTTTTGCAAAGACCAGCCCTTTCTAAGATGTGGATCTCACCACAGCCTTCCCTCCTCCAAATCCTTCAGTGGGTCCCCGAGACTCTCCGGACCACCCTAAAAACCAAACGTGTGATCTGTGGGCCATGGTCATGTCTCCAGCTCCCCTAAGGGACCTTCCCTGGGCTTCACTGGCCCCAGAGACGTCAAACTCAAGGTGACACGCACACCCCCAGCTCCACGCAGGCCAGGCCTTCTCGAGGCTGGGCTGCAGATCGCAATTCCTGGGTTTGAGATGCACATTGGACCACCTGAACCTGCCCGAGGATTCTGACCTGGCCTGGGGATGGCCTGGACTGACCAGGAATTTCAAGAGTGGAGAGTTGCCCTAGACGGTGTCCCCTGCTTCTTTGCCCGGGGAACCCGTACCAGTCCCCAAGTCCCAGGTCATGCTTCATTGACCCTGTGGAGCCTCCCCAAACGGTCCTCCTTCACTGCAGAGTAGAATCTCTTCCATGCCCATGCTAGTCCTAGGGTAATAGCAGATCGGGCCGTGGGCCTGCCGTGGAAGCTCTGGTCCCCGCTCTGAGCTAGGAGAGTACCTCAGCCACCTCGGCGTGCCCAGCCCAGAGCAGAGAACCAGCAGCCCCCAGTCTCTTAGAAACCTCTCCCCCAGGTGCATGTGCTGTGGTGTCCCTTGGGCAGTCTCTGCTGTCTCCCTGGAGCAGTCCTGTTAAACCATCGAGCCTCGGATGTCGTCACCACCTAGGGTGCTGCGCGCTGAGCTGTGTCTCCTGAGAAGAGAAGTTTGCGTTCAACCGCTCTGACTGAGACCTTGTCAGCGGGGCCTTTGAGTGTAGCCAAGTCAAGATGAGGTCATAGTGGAGCTCAGGGGACCCTGGTCCGAGGACCGCTGTCCTCACCAAAGGTCACATAAGGACAGAGGCAGGGACAGAGCATTGCATACCAGGCCAAGGACCATCGGCAACCATAGAAAGCAGGACCTCGAGGACAGCGAAGGACTCACTACACCTTGGCTGTGGCCTGTTGGCCTCCAAGACCATGAGGCCGTGGGCCTCTGCCGTTAAGCCCCGCAGGTGTGGTGTTTGTTGTAGCCCCAGGAAGCTACCAGGGCTGCCTGTGCTGGCCTCCCAGCCTCGGGGGAGACCCAGCCCCCACCCTCCTCCCATCCACCCAGGTGGTTCACCAGCCAGCCGACGGCCCTCCTGTGGCAGAAGGAACCTGGTGTCCAGAGCTCTGGGAGCCGCCAATCTCGTGGTGTGAGCCCCAGAGTGTATAGTTCCATGGGAAGCACCAGGGCCCCCAAACTGTGTGGAGCTTGGGTCCCAGCTTCTTCACAGGACAGAAGGCAGAGATGCAGATGGGACAGTAGGAGAGGAACCCCCTGTAACGTGAGGGAGTTGGGGAGAGGAGACGTATCCACCCAGGGATCCTCAGGAACACCAAGTCCTTCCCAAGGGAATGAGGTGTGCTTTGGGGCACACACGGATGCGGGTGCTGAGGGGACACGGTCCAGAAATGTCACCCTAAAGTTCAAGATACCTGAAGCCACTAAAGCTCAAGGCCATGGTGGTGGTCCCCGGGCTCATCTGGAAGTGGTGACAGCTGAGCGGGTGGGCCAGCACCATGGGGAAGCCACCACGGACCCCGCACCTGCCCAAGTGCAGGGCCGGAGCTGCTCTGAGTGTCTCATCCTGTCCCCTCCACCAGCCGCACCCGACCACAGCCGTCCCTGCACCCCCTGAGTGCACAGGGAGGGCCACTCCAGGAATCCCAGCCTTGAGGAGAAGAGGAGGTAATGGCGGACCTCCCGTCAGGGTGCCCGTGGCTCGCTCACCTCAGCACCTCACGCGCCCCTTCACACATGGCGCCCCACGTGAGACGGGGGTGTGACGAAGGCCCCGCTGCACCCAGCAGATGAGATCTACGGCCGGCCTCCTCCAGAGTAGACAGGTTCTCGCCGTCTAGGCCGCGCTGACTTCCCCACGTTTCTGCTAGTTCAGGTAAACCCTTTGATACTCTGCACCTTAATCCTGAAATATAGTTAATGCTGCTCCGTATTTTATGTCATGTACTAAGGGAAATGAGGAGAGGCAACACAATGTACGAATCCTATTTTCTTTCTAAAGTGTATTTATTTCTCCCATGAACAGGAGAGACAGAGACAGAGAGTGAGCGCCCCGACAGGGCTCAGCATCACCCCCGGCCTCAGCCAGCCCCGGACCTGGGCACTCGGAGAGGTCTCCGAACCTGCCCCAGTGACCTCCCAAACCTGGAGGGGGCCAGCCTCCCAGAGCGGCTCGCCCCTGCGGCTGCGCGGCCCGCTCCCGTCCACGGCGTGGTTACCCCTGCAGTCCTTGCTCGGGCTCCTGCTACTCGGCTACCCTCACACCTGTGATTTCCTCCCTCCGTCTGCCTCCGCTGCTTCCCGAGCGGGCCGACTGTTCATCGGTAGGATGGCCCAGATCTTGACCCCAAAGCGTGCGCGTGGCTGCAGACCTGCGGGGCTCCCATTGACTTCTGCCGTGGGCGCGGCGCGGAGCCGTGTGCTGCGGGGCCCGTGTCCCAGAGCAGCCCTCCGGGGCCCTCTGCCAGGACTTCCGTCCCTGCCTGCTGGCTCAGAGGCATAACGAGGCCACAGCAGCCCAGTGTCCAGCCCGGCCTCCAGTGACCGCCGCCACTTCCCTGGTGTACTCGCGGCTCCCATGGGAGCTGGGACTGTGAGGCCAGCAGCGCCCGAGTCGCGGGGACAGCGGGCGGCCGTTTGGCTCACGTATGATTTTAGGTCACAGGGAGGGAGCCTCTCCCGCTTTCAGTCCGCAGCCCCTAAACCGCAGATGTGCGCCATGGGAGAAGGGCTATTTACCGGGCACTGCCCAGGGCGGGTGGGGTGCAGCCCCAGCTTCCGCCGCGCAGTCAGGCCCGCACGAGGGCATTAGGCTGGCCCCTTCCCGTGTGGCTCGAGGGCCTTAAAGGGGAAAGTTGGACACAGAGAAAGAGGGTACGAAGAGACACAGCAGGCCACGTGAAGGCTGGAGGGCGTGCCACATCCAGGGGACAGCTGGGGCAGCTGCCGGGGACAGGAGGGGCCCTCCCCTGTAGGTTTTGAAGGGAGCCAGGCCCTGCGGACACCTCGATTTCAGTCAGGCTCCAGGACGTGAGGAAACGGACCCCAGTTGTTTGCCCCGCTGTGTGCTGCGTGGCTGTGGCTGGGACGCTTCCCAGGAGCGACGCTGTGTGCCACGCCGCGGTGCTGAGCTAGGGCTGCGAGCCTGCGGGCGGCGGCCAGGACGGCAGGGAGAGAGGCAGGCCTGTGGCCGGGAGGGCAACCCAGCTCCCTCGTGGTGGCAGCGGTTCCCCCCAACCCCTGCCTCCTGAGGAGGGCTCGTCCCCGAGGCAGCACCACGTGAGTGTCCCTGCGAGGGAAAGCGGCGGACGGGAGTGGAGGGCGACCACGATTTCAGAGCAAGCGGATCGCAAGCCGTGGGAGGCGGAGACCCGGAAGGTGGGAAAGGCAAGGGCCCCGGAGGCTCCAGGAGGAAGCAGCTGCCACGCCTTGATTTCGTCCTGGGGGACCCGTGTTGGACATCTGCCCTGAGAAGACGTGAGTGCAGTTTAAGCCTCAGGATCCTAAAGCTGGTGCCCACCACAGCCAGACCGTTTTCTCAGCAGCCGGCGTGGTCAAAGGCAGGGTCGTCTGCTCTGTGGGAGGGGTGACTGCACCTCCGGCCATGGCTCCCTGGACACCACCAAGTTAGCGGCCTCCTGCAGCCCTGAGGTTGCGAGGCCTGGCACCTCGTCCCGGCCCCCAGCCTGTAGAGGAGGGGTGGGGTCCCCTGATGTTGTAACACGGTCCAGCCTGGCAGCAGAGGCGCCGAGCCCCGGGAAGGATGACACACGTCTGTTAGGAGAAGAGAGGACAAAGAAACTTCCAGGCAGAGACAGCAGCCAGTCAAAGTTGGGACGTGCTGACCCTTCTCTTCTCTGGGCAGGGGACACCTGGGTCTGGGGCAGGCGGAACCTGCTACTGGGGCATTAAATTTCAAAGGAAGGTGAGGGAGCGGTTGAAGACTGATTTAGCTACTGCAGTGTTTGGCCCAGTTTTGGGCTCGGAAAATGTTTGAAAGCTCCTCCCTGACTTTGAAGATTTCTGGAGAGGGGGACGGCGCACCTCCTACACACGGGGCTCGCAGCTGGCCCCAACCCGTTCCCCTTTCAAGTTCTCGCTAACAAGGAGCCCCGCTGCCCCCAGTCACGTTTTTCATTTTACACAAGTAAACATCTTTTAATTGAAACTCCTGGGCATTTAACATTATTTATAACTCCGCAAATTAAAAGCCTCGTGGAACTCTGGCTGCGTCTCAGAACCGGTGATTCCCGGACCGCTCCCTAGTTATCTGGGAGATGTTGTGTAGCATCGGTAATTACAGGGTGATTGAAAACTCAGCGGCACAGACGGCGTGTACGTGGGCATCAAAGTCTCCTCTCTAGAGGAAGTGTTCAGGGCCACATGCTAAGTTCCCACTTAACCACAGGAGCCACTGCATGGGACCTGCCATCCCTCACTGTGTCGCCGCCCAGCATTGCCTGTGACTTCACCTTCATGGCACACACGTTTTCTCAGAAGACCCCTCCTCCCCCACAGGCCCTAGTCCTCTTTTCTTTCTTTATTTCTTTTGTTTTTAATTACCTGTTTGTCAGAGACAGGGAGCAGGGAGCAAGTCCCCCGGGACATGGTCACACCACAGTTCTTTCGCGCCCACTCCTCCAGCGTCTCCGTCTTGTTGGGCACTCACGCGTGTCCGGCCCAGCACGCTTGGCAAACTGCCAGCCCAGATGTCAGCCACAGCCCACGTTATGGGACCCGCTCCCCTGACCTGTGCCAGGGCCAGCCTGCCTCCCTCATACTGGATGAACGTGGCAGCTGACGAGCTTACAACAGAGCTGCACAAAGTGCCTGCCAACACCTCACTCCATGGTCCCCACTGGAAACGCCCATTCGGTGGGCCCTTGGGTAAATCCGACGGGCCGCCACCCCAGACGGGCTCTCCTTTAAGAACATTGGCTTAAATGCCCCGAATTTTTCTCGCGCGAGAGGATGGGCTGCCCAAGGCCGCTGGGCACAGACCTTGTGCTGTGGACAGCATGGAATGGCCCCTCGGGCTGAAAGAGTGGCAGCGGGAGGTGAGAGAGTCGCCGAGTCAGGAAGCCCCGGCTGCAGTCCCTGCTCTGCCCCGCAGGCTGTGCAGGCACAGCCCATTTCTCTGCCCCATCTGTCTCCCTGGCAGTACGCTATCTCAGTCCCTGAAAAACACACAACAGGAGCACAGGCCGCCAGAGGGCCGGCTGTGTCCCCGCAAGGCCTCTCCGTGAGGTCCCCTGCAGCTCCCTCTGCAGGCCGAGCTCCTGCTCTGCGCCTGCTCCTCCGGACCCGCCTGCATGGCAATCTCTATTGGCTGACTCTCCTACTGGCAGCCCTTGGGGAGGTGCCTGGGGATGTGCAGGCCTTGGCCTCAGCGTTCTTTCAGGCACAGCACTGGTGTTAACCTCTGTGCTTGAGTCACAGAAAGCACAAGTGAGAAACCCCACCCGAGGCCTAGGAGTCAAGGCAGCCAGGCCCGTGGGCCCAGGGCGAGGGGATCCACACGTCCAGCTTACCTGACTGTCCAGTGCAGAAGCCGAATTCTAAACCTTTAGGAAACCACAAGAGAGGATGTCTGGGGTCCTGAGCTAGGCAGCCTTCTTGAACTTGACACTGAAAGCATGAGTCCTCTAAGGAAAACTGAGAAATTGAACCTGATCAAAATGAAAATGATACTACATAAAGCAGTAGTAAGGATGAAGAAAACCAGCGACAGTCTGGCAGCAAACACTGCAAACCATGAATGCCGGACGGCCTTGTCCCCAGGGTGTTCCAGCAGGTGCTTGCTGCTGGGGTCTCCCTGCTGGGGTCTCCCACAGGAAGGTGGACAGGCCTTCGGCATTTCGGTCTGTGCACAGCTCACTCACGCTGCCCCAGGCCAACGTGCAGGGGGACCTATGCTGCCCTGCGACCCCTGTACCTTCCCATGACTCCCGGAGTGGACACCAACCTCCACTCTCCATTGTGTCCCAGTGGGCCCCACGGCCGTCAGAGAGGGAGGAGCTAAGGGCAAGCTCATTCCACTTCACTGGGGGTGGGTGGGCAGAATCCAGCTCCCCCGGTCCTGCCGACACCTGGGTCAGGGGACAGGGACTGTGTACTCACCTCCATTTATACCAGGGGTTTGGTCTCACTGGTGGGGGTGGGTGCTCAATCCCTCTGACACTGTCCCTTTGGGGGAAGTCAGGCGCCTGGATCCACTGGCTGGTTAGGGTAGAGGGGAGGGGGGAATCAGCCGTCTTCTGGATCATAGCAACCTAAAAATTGCCACGTGTGTGCATCGTGCATGCCTATGTGTTTGCGTATGCATGTGTGTGTTTTCCCTTGCTAAGAGTTTTCAGTGAAAGGCTCTTTGTTTATTTCTAGAATAGAGAAAGAGGCCAGCGCCCTCTCAGCAGGGTCTCATGCCGTGACCTTCCTCCACCTCCTCAGCCAGCCAGGATCGTGGGCACATGTGGGTTCCCCGGCCTGTGCAGGTGGGGCTGGGATGCGAGCCCCGATCTTCCATCCGGCCTCCAGTATCACAGAACACTTCTCCACCAGGGAGCCACCACAGCCGGGCCCTGCTAAGAATGTTTATGTTCAACTCTGTCTAACGCGCTTAGGCTTTAAGTGATGTAATCAATTTTGCTCATTAAATTGATGATATGATGCAATTCATCAATCAATTTTTGAATAGTAAACACCTTTCCAGTCCCAGGATAAACCCCACTCTGTTATGAGAATTCACATGAGGTCTACCTGGGCTTGCTTAGCACAGATTTTGTGGAGAATTTCTGTTTCTGATTTTCTGTTCTCGAGGGGTCCCACTCTGTATTGTTGTGTTGGTCCTCTTCCTTTTTCCCACTGTCTTTCCCAATTTGATGTCATACATATGCCGACCTCGTAAGGATGAGCCTGTCTTTCCTGTTTCTAGAAGTTGTGTAATCTGTCCTCAACTGTTTGAGACAACTCACCACTGAAACAGTTCACCTGGACATTTCTTTTCCAGTAAATTCCGTTAGCAGTGATAGCCTGACCTTGGATAGCTCGGTCACACTGGGTGTGTTTGGCAGTTTTGGCTCTCAGGGAAGCAGCTCTTTTATCCAGTCGCCAGATGTGTGGGCGCAGCTGTCTGCAGTATCCTCTCATTAGCCTTTCAGTGTCTGTGCGGTCCGTAATAACACCCTCCATTTCATTCTTGATATGGTAATTTGTATCTTCTTTCTTATTTTCTTTTTCTGTCTTGCTACAGGTTTATCAATTTTATTGTTCTTTTCAAATTAGAAAATTGGCTTTCTGCTCATCTTCATTATTTCTTTCTTTCTACTCACTTTGGATTTTTTCTTCTTATTATTTTCTAGTTAACAAAGATAATTTGTGGCCTCTGAATTATTGAAAGTCAGAAGATACACCTATGCATTATTTAATCAATAAGTGACTCTTAAAATGGTCCAGAATCCTCCCATTTCATTAACTTAATGAGTCCTGGCCTCTCCTCTTTTGCAGAAGTCCAATCTGGGAAGCTGGCTATGAACCTCCAGAAACTACGTATATGTAGAATCTACAAGAACATCTTTGGAAAAGTTCAGACAGAAATAAGTAAGTTTTAAATTTCAGAATAGTACCAATAGTTAGAAAATTACTTTTGTAAGTCAACTTTAATGATAATGAAATAGCTCATTTTATTTTAACAAATAAAGTATAAACGTAGATTACTCATTTTAGCCCTTCTTTTGTAATGTAAACTTTCAGTGCTATTCACTTTACTTTACACACTGCTTTGGCTGCTTCTCACAGATTTTAATATGTGGCATTTTCAGTTTTATTCAGTTCACAGCGTGTTCTGTGAAATTTTTCTTTGTGATCTGTGGTTTATTCAATAGCCTATTGTTCAATTTTTCATGTTTGCTGAATTTCTGATTATCTTTCTGTTATTAATTTCTAGTCCAGTTCATTTATGTTGCACAGAATATCTTGCGAGATTTCAATGATTTCAGTTTTGTTGTTTTATAACTCAAGATACATCTTACTTTATACTACTGCCTTGACAGGTACATAGAGACTACCGGCAGTGATGCATAGAAATTGATTAGGTTCAGTTGGTTGGTGATGTGTTCCCTTCTCCTAAAAACTCTCTTACATGCTACTTACTAGTTCTGTTTAATACTGAGAGAGGAGTATTGAAATCCCCAACCATGAGTATAGATTGATCTATTTTCCATTTGAGTTTTGTTAGTTTTTGCTTCATGCATAATAATCACTATTGTTAAGTGCAGTCATATTTATGAAATGCCTTCTTGGTGGGTTGGTATTTTAACAGGTATACTCCTCTTTATCACTGGTCATTTTCTTTGCTGTGAAGTCTCGTTTACCTGATATTAAAGTAGTCACTTAAAGTGGAATGCTCAAATCTTTTTTATATAACATATTTTATTTAGTTTCTTTTGTACATTGAATCACTATACGTCGCTTAGCTTGTAGAGTGAATTTTCCCACATGAATACATTTCTCACCAGTCCAGTTGGGGATACCACACACATTATCATCAATGGATAGTAATCCATTTCTATGTCCCATAAATGCCTTGCCTCTCTATTTTTCTTCTTAATGTCTTTCCTCAGACTCTTCTCTTTCTTCCACCCTCTTCCCATACTGTATCCAGTGTCTATAACCATTTTTCATGTTTCTCTATCCTATAATCTTTCAATTTAAGCCATAGAGTGCAGACAGTTGGTATATATTAAGTGGAGACATACAGTGTCTCTCTTTTATACCCTGGCTTACTTCACTCAGCAATAAATCTTCCATATTTGTCCACTTTCTATCAAAAGCCAGAGTCGTCTTGTTTTTTATGGCTGAGTAATGTTCCATAGAGTATATGTGCCACACTTTCTCAATCCATTCTTCTGTTCATGGACATTTAGGTTGGTTCCATGTCTTAGCCATTGTGAATAATGCTGCCATTAACATAGATATGCAAGCACTTTTCAGACTAAGCGTTCTCCTGTCCTTTGGGTAAATACCCAGGAGTGGAATTGCTAGATCATATGTAGTTCTATTTGAAGGTCTTTGAGGAACCTTCATATTGTCCTCCACAGTGACTGAAGCAATTTACATTCCTACCAGCAGTGTAGGAGAGTTCCCTTTTCACCACATCTCCACCAGGATTTATCTTCTTTTTTTTTTTTATTTATTTATTTATTTTTTTTTATCTTAATCATTCTGACTAGGGTTAGGTGGTATCTTATTGTGGTTTTGATCTGTATCTCCCTAATGATGAGAGATGTTGAGCAGTTTTTCATATGCCTTTTGACTGTTCATATGTCTTCCTTAGAAAGGTTTATTTTTTCCCCCAGTTCCTTTTTCTGTTTTTAAATTGGGTCAATCAATTTTTTTGGTTTTTTTGGAGAGGCTTTTCGCTACAGGGTGCGTGTGCTCGCCAGACAGACAGAGAGAGACATAGAGACAGAAAGCGAGAAATCACCCCCCAGGGGGGATGGTCACGCCGCAGTCCCTTCTCCTCCATTCTCCTCTTGGGATCTTGGGCACGCACGCACACGCACCCGGCGTGAGTTTTAAGCCACCGGGTCCAGGACGTGAACTGCGGTCAACTACGTGGGAGTCCAGCGACATAGCCATTACGCTAACTGCTGGTTCCCAATCAATTTTTTTTTTTTTCAAGTAAGCTGCTTGGGTTCCCTGTGTATCTGGTTATTCCTTATCTGAAGCAGTTTACAAAAGTATTCTCCCATTCTGAGGGCTGTTGATTCACTCTCATTATTGTGTCTCTTGTTGTGCAGAAAATTCTTAATCTGATGTAATCTCATTTGCCTATTTTTTTTGATTATTGACTATGCTTTGGGGATCTTTTTTATGAAGTCTTTGCCTACTCCAATGTCTCCCAGAGTTTCCCCAGTGTTTTTCACCAGCACATTTATGATTTGAGGTCTTAGGTTTAGATCCACTTTAAGTTGATTTTTGTCAATGGTGATAGGTAGGGGTTCAGATTCATCTTTCTACAGGCAGATATCCAGTTTCTTCAGCACCATTTGTTAAAAAGATTTTCCTTTTCCTACTGGGTTAACTGGTACCCTTTGTCAAAAATAAGTTGGCCATATGTTTTGGGGTTTATTTCTGGGGTATCTATTCTGTTCCATTGGTCCACATGTCTGTTTTTGTGCCAATACCATACTATTTTGATTATCACAGCTTTGTAATATATTTTGGGTCAAGGAGTGAGATGCCTCCTACTCTACTCTTGCACAGGATGGCTTTGGCAATACAAGGGGGGGAGAGTCTTTTATGATTCCAGAAAAATTCTGATTGACTTTTCTAGATCTGTGAAGAATGTCTCTGGTATTTTGATTGGGATTGAATTAGATATGTAGATTAAATTGGATAGAATTGACATTTTGATTATATTGATTCTTCTGATCTAGGAACATGACACGTCCTTCCACTTTTTTGTGTCGTTTTCAATTTCTTCTTTTTAGATTTTCACAGTTTTCCTTGTGGAAATCTTTTTTGTTTTTTTTTTTTTTTTTTTTTTTTTTAGAGGTTTTTGCTATAGGGCGCGTGCGCTCGCCAGACAGACAGAGAGAGACAGAGAGACAGAAAGCGAGAAATCACCCCCCAGGGGGGATGGTCATGCCACAATCTCTTCTCCATTCTCCTCTCAGGATCTTGGGCATGCATGCACATGCGCCTGGCATGAATTTTAAGCCACTGGGTCCGGGATGCAAACCGCGGTTGACTACGTGGGAATCCAGCAACATAGCCATTATGCTAACTGCTGGTCCCTCCTTGTGGAAATCTTTGACTTCTTCAGTTAGATTTATTCTTAAGTATCTTATATATTTTTTTTGTGACTATAGTAAATAGAATTACTTTCTTTAGTTCTATCTCAATCTTCCTGCTGTTCGTATATAGAAATACTATAGATTTTTGTATGTTGATTTTATATCCTGCAACTTTACTGTATTCATTTATTACTTCCAGAAAATTTTTCCTGGATACCATTGGGTCTTCTCTATCTACAATCATGTCTTTGCAAACAGAGATAATTTTACCTCTTCTTTTCGTATTTGAATCCCTTTTATCTTAGTCTCTTTTCTGATTGCATTGGTGAGGACTTTCAGTACTAAATTGAAAAGGAGTGGAGAAAGTAAGCAGCCTTGTCTTGTACCAGTTTTTAGTGGGAATGCTTTCAGCTTCCTCATTCTGAATAATATTAGCTATGGGTTTTTCATAGATAGCTTTATTGTGTTGAGAAATGACCCTTCTATGCCGATTTTGCTGAGAGTCTTAATCATGAAAAGATATTGTATCTTATCTAACACTTTTTCTGTATCAATTGATATGATCATATGGTTTTTATCTTTCTTCCTATTAATATGGCATATTACATTTATGGTTTTGCATATATTGAACCACCCTTGCATTCCTGAATTAAAGGCTACCTGATCATGATGTATAATCTTTTTTATATGTTGTTGGATACGATTTGCTAGTATCTTATTGAGAATTTTTGCATCTATATTCATTAGAGATATTGGTCTATAGTTTTCCTTCCTTGTCATTACCTTCTCTGCTTTAAGGATAAGGGTGATGGAGGTTTTGTAGGATGAATTTGGGGGTGCTCTATCCTTTTGACTCTTTAGAAATAACTTGAGTAGAATGATGTTTAACTCTTCTTCAAAAGTTTTGTAGAATTCCGAGGTGAGGTGAAGGACCAGGGCCAGGTGAAGGACCATCAGGACCAGGGTTTTCCTTTGTTGGGAGGCTATTTATTACGGATCCAACCTCATTGCTTACATGGACCTTTTCAGGCTTTCTATGTCCTCCTGATTCAATCTTGGGAGATTATATCTGTCAGGAATTTGTCCATCTCATCCAGATTTTCTTGTTTGTTGGTGTAAAGTCACTCATAATATGCTCTAATGATGTTTTGTATTTCTATTATATCTATTGTTATATTGCCAACTTCGTTGTGAATTTGATTTATCTGATTCCTTTCTCTCTTCTTAATTAGTCTACCTAGTGGTGTGTCAATTTTGTTTATCTTTTCAAAGAACCAATTTTTACTTTCATTTATTTTTGTATAGCTTATTTATTTTCTATTTTATTTATTTCTGCTCTCATCTTTATTATCTCTTTTCTCTTGGCATTTTTTTTTTGTTGTTGTTTTTTCAATTCCCTGAGGCACAATGTTTAGTTGTCTGTTTGCCAACTTTCCATCTTCTTCCGATACACACTAATTGCTATGAACTTCCCTCGTAAGACTGCTTTTGCTGTGTCCCATAGATTATGGAAACTTGTGTACTCATTATCATTGGTTTCCATGAATCTTTTGATTTCAGTCTCAATTTCTTCAGTAGTTGTAAAGTCATTCAGGAGTAGGTTATTTCATTCCCATGTATTTGTGTATTTTCTAGGATTTTTCCTGAAATTAATATCAAGTTTAATTCCATCATGGTCAGAGAAGATGCTGGATATAGTGTCTATGCCTTTGAATCTGTAAAGGGCTTGTTTTGTTGCTTTATCATATGGTCAGTTTTTGAAAAGGTTCCATGTGGGGGTAAGAAAAAAGTCTATTTCATGGGTTTTGGGTGGAAGATTCTATAGATGTCTCTTAAGTCCACTTGGTTTATGGTATCATTTAGATTCTGTATCTCTTTGCTTATTTTTTGTCTAGATGATCTGTCCTAAGGAGATAGTGGTGTGTTGATGCCCCAACAATTAGTGTGTTGCAGTCTCTCTTTCCTTCTAGGTCTAATAGTCTTTTCTTCATATATTTGGTGCTCTTGAGTTGGGTGCATAGATACAACATTATGTTTTTTTGATAAACTAGCCCTTTCACTACTGTATAATGCCCTTCTTTGTCTCTTCTTACAGTTTTGTTTTAAAGCCTATTTTGTCTGAAGTAAGTATTGTGACTCCAGCTCTCTTTAGGTTCCTGTTTGCATAGAATGCCTTTTTCCAGCCCTTCACTTCTAGTCTATGTATGTCTCTATCCATGAGATGTGTTTCTTGTAGGCAACAGATAGTTTTCTGGATTTTTATTCATTTGTCCTATCTGTGTCTCTTGATGGAAGAATTTAATCCATTAACCTTCGAAGTTATTATCAGTATTTCTGGACTTGACCCTACCATTAAGTTGGCCATTTTTTTCTTTTTTTTAATTATTTTATTTCTGTATGTCTCTTTTTTAGTTTTCTGGTGCAGCACTCTCTTAAGAATTTCTTAAAGAGCTGGTATGGTGTTGGTAGCAGTACTAGACCTCTTTACTCTCATCCCTTTATGTTGGAATCATCCTATTATTAAAGCCAGATACATTGAAACCTCTATCAGACAATGATACAATTTTGCTTTTTAGTTTTAGGTTTTGCCACGGGCAAGTGTACTTGCTGGAGAGGAGAGAGACAGAGAGACAGAGAGTGAGAAATCACCCTCCGGGGGATGGCCACACTAATCCCTTCTCCTCCATTCTCCTGTCAGGATTTTGGGCACACATACATGTGCCTGGTGTGATTTCCAAGCCACTGGGTCTGGGACTCAGACTGTAATCGACTCTGTGGGAATCCAGCTGCTTTAACCACCACCTGCTGGCCCCTACAATTTTAATTGTCAAACATAATCTTAAAAACTCAGTAGAATAGTATATTATGTCTTCCCAATTGCTTATCATTTCCATTGTTATTTCTTCATCAGTGACTTCTCAAGTTTCTTTCTGGCATTATTCTCCTTCTGTATGAAGAACTTTCTCTACAGATTCTTTTTGAGCAGGTCTTCTAGAAATGAAGAGAAGGGCTTTACTATACCTAATTTTTGGAAGATATTTTTACTATATTTAGTTTTTCAGATTGGTAGCTCTCTTCTTTTGGACTTTTAAAAAATGTTCCAGGACCAGCAGGTGGCCTAACAGTCACATCGCTGGACTCCCACGTGGCTGACCGTGCTGTGAGTCCAGCAGTTTAAAGCTCACACTGAGTGCGTAGGTGTGTGCCCAAAATCCCAAGAGGAGAATGGATTGTGGTGTGGTCATCCCCTCTGGGGGATGATTTCTCACTTTATTGCTCTCTGTCTCTCTCTCTGTCTCTGGTGAGTCCACATACCCTATAGCAAAACAATTACTTTCCAAACAATTTTTTAAAAAGTTAAAAACATATGTTGTTTCACTTCCCTCTGACCTCTGTAACCTTATGATGAAGAATTTGAAATCAGTCAAATTATTGTTACCCTATAAGTAATGCATCAATTTTCTCTGGATACTATAACATTTTTTCTTATCTTTGCATTTCAGCAGTTGTGTTATGCTGTATTTGGTTATAGATTTCACATTTTAAAGTCTTTTTTCTCTTTCTCACACTGGATCACTTCTATTCCTCTTTTCTCAGTTATCTTCAGCCAGTATTGAACCTGTTTTATGGCTACTTAACTTTGGCTATTATATTTTTAAGTTGTAAAATTATCATTTAGCTATTCTTTATATCATCTAGTTCTTTGCTGGAGTTATTTGTCTTTGAATTTGTTTCAAGAATGTTTACGGTTACTTGTTAGTGCATGCTTGTAACAGCTGTTGTACTGTCTTTGCTAGCTATTTCCAACATCTGCTTCATAGTGCTATCGTCATCTGTTGGTAATTTCCACACAAATGACAATTTTTTTTGGTTCTTTATACTGAGTAATTTTTTATTATATGTTGGATGGTTTGCATGTTTTAATATGATAGTCTTGGTCTTGCTTCAATCCTTTAAAGAATGTTGACAATTTTATCTTGGTAAGTAATTGGCCCAGTGGAGTTCAGGCTTCAGTTCTGACAAGCTTTTTGTTGGCCGTGGCTGGAAGATCAGTTGTCTTGATGCACTTCTCAGAGCTGTCCAATCTGCATGTGAGGCACCAAGCGGCAAGCGTGGCATCTGGAGGACGGGCTGCTTTTGGTCTGGTTCTCAGGGTCCACGTGCACTATGTGGGGTCAGAGGCACGCGTGCACATCTGGAGAGCAAGCCCAGGAGACCATACGCAGCTCTGCAAGGTCACGTTCCCAAGCTCCTCCCTTGCCACAGTCTTCTCGGTAATTTAGAGCCCCCTTTTCCCTGGGCCACGCATCCTGCTCTGCCTCATGTTCCTAAGCCTGCATATCGAGCCAAGCGAAAGAAAGACATACAGAGAAAAGCAATGCAGGGTCTCCCCACTCTCTTGCGTCCACAACCCCTTTGGTAGAAAAGGAAGTTTCCCTCCTGTGCGGTCTTGGTCCCCCTGGGCTTCCCTAACTCTGTACTGCCAAGATGGAATTACGGGGAGCTGCTGCACGAGAGAACAGAGAACAGAGAAAAGGAAAGACAAACCACTTGCATCACTGTCTCTGAGCTTTAGGAGGCACTTCGTCTTTACTAAGTTCAAACCGGAGCGCCCCCTGAAACTCCCTCTGCCTGAGCCCAGGTGGCTCCTGAGGGTCCAGGCTGAGTGCCAGGCACGAGAGTCCACAGTCTGGGAACGCACTGCCTGAGGGCACCTAAAGTGCCCACGTTATGCCCAATCTGCTCCGCGAAGTCCGCTGGAAGCAGAAACAGCTGATCAGAAGGGCAAAGTGAAGAAGGAAGTCCGCGTCCCCTGGGCAGTTACTATGAGCAGTTCAGACATCCCCAAACAACCTCATTTTACTCCCAGGGTCGCACGTAGACCCAGCTGTGCTGGCTGTGCGGCCTGCGGCCAGCCCGACCACACCGGAGCACGCGAAGGCTCTCAGATTGGCGAGAGCTCTGCATCCGCTCGGCGCGCACCTGCTCCAGTCCTTTACCGATTCGATTCTCTGTGAGTGGACCCAATGAGAGGATATCAGGTAGTCCTGGGATCGGGTGTTTGGCCAGCTCGCTTCAAGTGTGCCTTGCCCCTTCCCACGGGTCAGGCACACCTGAGTCCAGAGGCGCCACCCAACATCCAGCGTCTGCTGCGGGAACCAGGAGGCGCGGCGGAGGGCACCGCTTGTGCAGAGCTCGCTCTGAAGCTGCGCGTGATCACAGCGTCCTGGGTGCCACGCGGCGCCGCTTTCCACTCCTGGGTGCTGCTTCCACCTTGGTCCGATGTGGCAACTTGAAAGAGCCTGTCAGATGAACCCGGATTTCTTTCTAATCGGTTTACATCGTGTTCAGGTCCATGACAGGCTTCCTAATTAAATGCCGACAACTCCGCCAGGTCAGGTGTGCCCCGACTCTTCACAGATGTTTTCACACACACGGCAGCTACACGGGCTTGCTGCTAACACCTCTTTGGATGAGTGGGTGATGTTTACAAAGAGAATAATCTGATGTTCTAATTTGTCAGTTTAGGCTAAATGGAGAAGAAAATGAGTAACGTGTGAGGATTTGTTTCGTTCATTTGTTTGTCAAACAGCCACGGAGCGCCTGAATGCCGCGGGCCTCTCCCAGGCATGGCTGCGTCCGGCTCTGTCCCCGCTCCGGGTTACTCATGGCTGGTGCCCTGCGCTGGGTGCTCTCGCCACCAGGCCGGGAGGGAACGAGAGCTTGCAGTGTCCGGGCGAGGTACCCGGCGTCCCACACGCGCTGCCCACTCGTTTCGGCTGGGCAAGTCCTGTGGGCGGTGGTGCGGTCCACGCCTCCTCCTCGGGGCCCTCTCCGCGTGGAAGAGAAGCTGCTGTCACCTGGGGTGGGGAAGGAGACCAGCCGTCCCCCTGCCAACGTTCCGAGAGGGACAAGTGAGACCGCTGCTGCCTGGCACGTGGCCTCGCCCCCTCCGTGTGGGCAGATGGTGTGACCGTGAGGCCGACAGCTCACAGGGCCCGGGTGGCCCAGCGTCCTCCCCTCTGGTCAGACGGGTGTTTCATTTGTCCCGTGTTTTCTCACAAAAGCCGTGCACAGATGTTACCCCTCCCCTCCTGGGTTTGCGGAGCTGTCCCCTCCGTGAGACCACCTGGGGCCGCAGTCTGCGCGTGGCAGCTGTCTGGCTTCACCCAGGACAAGGAAAAACCTGTTTTGTCTCCCGTTTCCCCAGTGGGGTTTCCACCGGGACCTCACCTGCCACTGACTCGTCAGGCTCTCCTCGGGCGCCTCCACCGGGGCTCGCTCTGCTGTTCGTCCAAGACTCTTGCCAGCTGCTGTGACAGCACGTGCTCGGGCCTGGCATGCTCGTAGAGGTCAGGACCCCAAATATCTTTCTTTAATTTAAAAACTAATCTCTGCTTGTCTGTGGCAATGGCGTGGGGTGTGAGGCTGACATATCTGTTACATATTTTAAGAATGTGCCGTGGGGGAAAAAAGCCAGATATTAAACTTTCTGCTTCTGCATATGATCGGCTTCTGCAGCAGCCGTGTGGTAGAAGGGTCATCAGAATAAGACGCAGAAATATGAGAAGGGAATCTGTCGACAGATCCTTCCAGAACATCACAGTCCATCGGAGAGCCTTTAATTAGAGGAGCTTTTCTACATCAACATTCGACCCCTCCAAACAGGAGCAGCTTAGCGATGAAAACGCACACTGCCAGCAGTCGGCCACGGGCTGGGCTCACGCGCCACCCGGGGGCGCTCTCCGCGGCCGTCGGCTGCTCTGTCAGACGCAACGCAGGATAGTGTTTGCCCAAGATGGGGAGACGGTGCAGGAACCCCTGGAGGGGACGCTGGGCCAGCTGGCCCGTGGTTATCACTCCCCAACACCTGTCCTCACTGCAGGGCCGGCCGGCCCAGGAAGAAGAGCAAGTGAGCTTTGAGGAATGTCATCGTCATGGTTTGATCCCCTGGTCCCCAAATGCCCATGTGCCACTCCCATCACACACAGAATACTCTTTCACCCCAAGGGAGACGACCGGCATTTCAAGCAGCTTCTGGATCTAGTTCACATCCAGAGTTTCTAGAAGGTGCTAAGTCTCACCTTCAGGTACAAGTACACCTCCTTTTGGTCCAAAGACCTAGAAAGTAAAAAGAGCCGAAAGGACCCACCCTCCACACTCCCGCCCCGTAGGTGTCCAGGGCGGCACAGAGCAGGGTGTGCAATTGCATGTGTGCAGCTGCAGGCCCTGCTCCACCCGCAGGCAGAGCTCAGCGCGGTGCTCTCTGGAGGAAGTCCTCCATCCCCTGTCCTTCGTGGCCCTGATCTCACCCTCCGGACAGCGCCCTGTTGCCTGTCACCACCCACGGTCACATCTGTGCTGTGGACGGGGACTTGCCTCCCAGGACCCCACACTCAGCTCTTCCAGCCCGCCCCACTGGCACAGGTCCAGGTGCTCCAAGGTTCGAAAGCTTGAGCAGTAGGAGCCCTCCAGCCAGGGCCAAGGCCTCTAACAGTGAAACCTGGCGGGTTTAGGGGAAGATGATGCACACGTGCCAGGGACCGCAGGACAAGTCCGTGTGTGTGTTTCCTAGGCAGTTTATAAATCTCCCTCGTGTCTCACTCCGTCTGTCCCCGTACCTTTATTTCTCCGTCAGTTTCATGGCAGCTTCCTCGGGGCTATGGGAGAGAAAGACAGTCTGGTAAATAGACAGTATCCTTAATCTCTCTTCGCTGCCTGGGTAAATTTCTTTGTTAAATTGAGAAGTCTTAATGGGATTTTGAAGCTCAGTGCCTTCCAATCTTATTTCCTGCTGCTTGGGATCCAGGAGCACTTTTCCACCTCCAACTGCTGTGTTCTCTCTGTTCCCTTTAGTTTTTATTTGCAAACTATTTCATTATTGCCTGGGCCGTCTCTCATAAATCCTGTGGTAAGTGACAAGCTGCAAACACCCCTCCATATTTAGGCTCTTCTCACCCAGACATGAGTCTTTGACCCTCACCGACTGCCACCACTCACGGGACCTCGCCGTGACCTTGAGGGCTGTGCCAGCTGTCTCTAAGGCCCGGACCTCACAGCTCAGGTTTCGGATGCAGCCACTACTGCAACCCCACACACGCTGGACCCGCTGGGGAAGCTAGGAAGAGATGAGAAGCAGACGCACATTTTAATATGAAACATAAGAGGCAAGTCAGCCCTTCCACAGGGTCCTCCAGGGATCCAGACACAGGATGGCTGTGCCTTCCTCCCCGCGGGCTCTCCAGGATGCTGGCATTGGTCCTGGCAGGAGACGATCCAGAAGGGCGCCGCTGGGTGTTCTGGGGTCAGGCCAGGTAGGGCCACGGCTCACTTCCGGTTAGAACGTTTGGTGGAAGCCGGTCCCGGGACTGATCACAGGGGCCCTGTGAGAGGCGGGTGCGTAGGAAGAAGCAGAAGCAGGTTTCCCTGCACGCTTCGCAGCTGGTGCCACCGCGGCTGCCTGAAAGACGGTGCCAGACCGCAAGCACGTGCTTGCTAGGAGCAGGGCCAGCACTCAGCCCTTCCTGCGAGCTCCGGAGAGAGCCCTGTGCTTCACCATGGGACGTGGGCGAGAGGTCGTGTGGGCAGTCGGCGGGGAGAGGGCTCTGGGCAGAGTGGACAGTGTGGATGGAGGCAGGGCTCACAGGGCCGTGGTGGGGGACACGTTGCAATTAAGGCAGGGATGCTGGGACATAGCTGGGCGGATGGAGGAGAGCGGATGGTGGGCCAAGCCTAGGGAAGGCAGTGGGGTGGGGCTGGGGACCCTTGATGTGAGCGCAGAATCTGAACCATGGTCAGACAGATGGGTCCCGACCTGAATGGAACACACAGAACTGCACACAGGCCTCGTCCACTCAGGCCTCGGGACAGGCCCTCAGGCAGGGGTGGGGACAGTGAGCGCATAGCCTGAGTCTCCCGTCCTGCCCGTCTGGCCCCAGGACAGGCCTTCCCTGGAGCGCGTAGGTGTGAGTGGGGTCTGTTTTGTTTCATCTCTACTCCTTTTAAGCAGTTGGATATTTGGCAGTAAGAGGGACTTGAAGTAGAAATGATATTAAAAAGTCTTTGAAAGACATCATTTTGAAAAACAAAATGAGTTTTTACTAAACCAAGCCTCTAGTTGCCAGTGAGACACGGATGACCCTGGGCGCTCACCGTGTGGGAGGGCTACTTGCTTCCGTGAGCTCCCATCATCCTTTGCAGCGTGCTGTCCGCCTGCCTCGAGTCAGACCTTCATGTCCCACCACAGGTAGGAGCCCTGACTCACCCGGGCTCTGCCGAGCTCAGCCTCTCATAGCACTGGTCCGAGAGGATGCTGAGCGTGTGTGTGTGTGTGTTAAGTGAACTTATTTTATTTCTTTAAATTTTTTGTGAGTAATAATAATTGTACACACTCGTGGGGGGACATTGTGATTTTACAGTTCAAGAATACACGTGTAGTTTCTTTCTACTGCTAACAGTGCGTGTGGGAGTGAAGAGGGCCGGACGGTAGCCTGACAGTGGAGGGCACGTCTCCTAGACAATTCGTAATCCAAGGAAGCTTTCCATGTCACAGCTGTCAGGATAACCTGACCTACCTTTAAAGACAATCTCAAAAATAGAACAGAAGTAGTTAAAAGAAAAATTATAAGATAACAAGAGAAAATAGAAAGCAAAAGCCTTCTAGAAATAAAAGCTATGTTGGAAGCAGTAAATTTGGAGGGAGAGGGGCGGAGAGAGCTGACTGCAATAACACACCAGTCAGGGAATGTGGACAAAGACAAAGAAATAAAGACAATACATAATCGGTATTTTGAAGAACAAACCCGACAAAACATGCACACATTCGACAAAAGGAAGCGTTCCTGAAGGAACGGAAGACTTGAGTCTGCAGATCAAAACAACATGTCATAACCCAGGAGGGGAATCACGGGAAAAGCCGGCCGTGCACACGCTCTGACAGGCATGAAGACCCAGGGAAATCTTACAAGGCCGTTCACAGAGGGCCGGGGGTGAAACTGAGCTTGGTCTGAAGGTTTGTCACAGCAATGGTTGAGGAACATAGAATGGCAATGCCTATGATACGGTTCTGAATTAAGAAGAAAATTGCCCTTCCAATATAAAGACAGCCATTCCCACACGCAACAATCCAGAAACAGTGCCCCGAAGACCTGACTGGGAGAAAGTAATCCATTTCACAAAAATACGGAAGACATAAATGTGAATGGAGAAGCCAGCAGTAGGCATGACCACGGGAACTACTAACTACGAAACTAAAAAGGTAACTACGGAAACTGTGGTGGGACTCCAGCAAGAGGTCTGGCTGTTAACTCCAACCCAGGAAAACACGCAGCATAGACCATCGGGTACCATATTGGGCAAAACCTTCACTCTGATGGGGGAGAGCCGATTAGTACTCTGAAGATTTCAAATACAGAAAAATGCACAATGGAAAATTTGCAACAAGTATACCAAGATAATCAATAAAAATAAAAATAATTATCTTTCAGCAAATTGTGCTGGAACAATCAATTACCCCAAAGAATGAAGCTGAGCCCCAAATTCACATCATATACAAACGTGAGCATGACCTAAATAGAAGACATAAAACTATAAATTTCTTAGAACACGACGGTGGCCTAGGCAGTACTTTCTTGAATGAGATGCCAACCGCACAAGCAACAAGGAAATTAATAAACTGGACGGTATCAAAGCCAAAAACTTGTGTACCTCAAGTGAAACCACCGAGAAAGTGAAGGCCCCACAGAATGAGATAAAATATTTGCAAACAGTCTGTCCAGTAGAGAAGCTTGTATCTAGAATATATATATAAACTCTGATAACTCAGTACCTGAAAAGAGAAATGACTTTATGGAAAACTAGGCAAAGAATTTGAACAGACATTTTACAAAAAGGTACATATAACCAATACATACATGAGAAAATTCTTTCCTTCATTAGATATTAGGGAATTGCAGATCAAAACTACAGTGAGACAGCACTCCATACTCCCAAGAATGTGGAGAAATTAGAACTTTCCAGTGGCAGGTAGGAGTGTTAAAGGCTACAATTCAGCCGCTGCAAACATACTTAGTCTGTGCCACAGCATGCTACATAGAATCACCACATGACCAGCAACTCCCCCTCCATGAGATTAAAGACCCCCAAACCGTGTACACTGATGCTCAGGGCACCATCGCTCCCGATAACCAAAAGGAAGAACCGACCCGGACATCCATGGCTGGTGAGAAAGACGAGGTCTCTGCGTGCTGGAATGTCGTCTGCCTGTGAAGAGGAGAGAAGCTGACGCGCGTGCACACGTGACCCTGGGACTGGCCTCGCCGAGTGAAAGAATGCAGTCACAAGCAGCCACGTGTTCACGTGATTCCACCCACACGAGCGTTCCAGAGCGAGTGAGGCCTCTACAGAAAGAAGGCAGATTTGTGGCTGCCAGGCCTTGACTGGAGGAAAGGAGCAGCGAATAGGTATGAAATTTGCTTTCGAGGTGATGGGAAGATTCTAGAATTTGGAGATAAATCCACTGCATTGTGGATACACTAAAGCCACCGGGTTGCACGCTTTAAACGAGTGACTTTATGGTATGCCAATGACAGCTCAATAGAGTGGGCATAAAATACCTAACCTCATCTTTTTTTTTTTTTTTTTGAGAGGTTTTTGCTATAGGGCACGTGCACTCGCCAAAGAGACAGAGAGAGACAGAGAGACAGAGAGACAGAAAGCGAGAAATCATCCCCCCAGGGAGGATGGCCACACCACAATCCCTTCTCCTTCATTCTCCTCTCGGGATCTTGGGCACGCACACACATGTGCCCAGCGTGAGTTTAAGCCACTGGGTCCAGGACTTGAACTGCGGTCGACTGCATGGGAGTTCAGCAACACAGCCAGTATGCCAACTGCTGGTCCTCCTAACCCCATCTTACTACGCTGCACAGTTGTCTCATGAACCGTGTGCACACTTTTGGAAACTAGCGACTCTTATGAAGAAATCTTTATTTAAAACTTCTTAATTTCATTAACTTCTCACCTTTTCACTCATATCTTAAATGTACCGTGTGTTGTGTATGTTGGCACTATCTGAAACTTTCTGTGTATGTTCATTTTTGACTTCCCACAGCTAGGAGGAATATACTGTCCCTCCTGTCATCTCCATTTCAGGAAACTGAGACTTGTGCCTGGTGGCTTCAGTCCTCCTCTAGGGCCACACAGCTAGCTGGTGACTTCAGGACCTGAGCACAACCCATCCTACCCCCACCTCTGGACGCATAACTCCTAATCTCCATCCCTCCTCCTAGGAAAACTGGGTGAACTATTCCATTAAAGACGAGACAGATTGGAGTCCATTTTCATTTTCTGAACCCATTTTACACATTTACCTGCCAGTGTGTCAAGGAATCCTTCAGACTATATATATCCATAGACATAAGTCTAGAATAACCTTCAGACATTAGCTGTGGTTATTTCTGGATTCTGAGAATTGTGGAATCTTTACTTTTTCCTTTGTCAGCTTTGAGTCACTTGACTCTCTTACAATAAGCCTGTGTCATTTGCACAAGTGATAAAAATCATTGTTCTTTTAAAATAAAAAGACCAGTGGAAAGATGGACAGACATATAAATAGATAAATGGATGGGTGAGTGATTTACATGGAAGACAGATGATAGACAGATGCATGATAGATATAGACAGATAACTAGATGATAGATGCATATAGATAGGTGATAGGTAGATGACAGACAGATTAGAAGACGGGAAAGATAAATGTAGATGGCAGATAGATAGATAGGGATATACTTAAATAGATGATAGATAGATGCATGATTAGTACTGGGTCATTGGGAAAGTTATGACATAGTTTTCTGTTTTCCTATGCAAAAATGCATCATGACTGTCCTGATGACCCACTAGATGAAGCTAGATAGATGATGGATGAGATATGAAAGCTATTTATAGACAGGTAGATACTTAGGTGGGTAGATAGATGATAGATGTATAATAGATGAATATTAGATATTGGGTTGTTAGAAAAGTCATGAGAAATTTTTTTCTGTTTTTCTATGCAAAAATGAATCGCCTTTTCTGATGACCTGACTGATAGATATAGAGAGAAGATAGCTAGCTAGAAAGCTATAGATAGGTAGATGATAGATATGAATAGATAGATGAGAGAGAGAGAGATAGATAGAGATAGATGATAGAGAGAGAGAAATAGATATAGATAGATATGGATAGATAGATGATGTAGATAGATAGATAGATAGATAGATAGATAGATAGATAGATAGATAGATGATATAGATAGATAGGTGATGTAGATAGATAGATAGATAGATAGATAGATAGATAGATAGATAGATATAGATAGATAGATGATGTAGATAGATAGATAGATAGATAGATAGATAGAGATAGATATGGATAGATAGATGATGTAAGATAGATAGATAGATAGATAGATAGATAGATAGATGATATGGATAGATAGATTAGGTAGATAGATAGATAGATAGATAGATAGATAGATAGATAGATAGATAGATAGATAGATGATATGGATAGATAGATTAGATAGATAGATATAGATAAAGATATAGATAGATAGATGATAGATAAATAGATACGGATAGATAATAAAGAGATAGAGATAGATAGAAGATAGATATAGATACAGATAGCGAGAGAGAGAGAGATGCATAGAGTTAGATAGATAGAGAAGGAAGACATAGGTGCAGATGGACTCTGGGCTGACCCTGGTCCCTGGCTTGGAGCCTAGTCTGAGAGCTGGGCGCTTACAGAGCACTCCTGAGTGATCCTGATCCGTGATCACCGGGAACCACCGAGGGGCAGGTCTAGAGCCTGCATGTCTGGAGACCCAACGTCAGTTGTAGGCCCACCACCTGCTCTGCCTCAGTGGGCTTCAGTCTCTGATCATCGTAACCCACGTGTGCTGGGAATCGGCTCTTGTTGGCTTGGGGCGTCTCCTGTCTTGGAGAGGGGCCGACAGTGCAGCTGTGACGTGTGCTCGGATGTGCACCCCTGCTTTCTCTCTGGCATGGTTTCCAATGAGCCCTAATTAGTCCTGCACCCCGAGCCATGCCAAGCTTCCCACTTTCATTGCTTCTCTGATGACTTCATACTCCTTCACCCGTTTCCACACCACTTCTCTGACATTTGATCAAAGCATTTCCTTTTCTAGTTGGATAAATTTAGTTCTGTTTACTTTACTTTATTAATATTTCACACCTTTCTTGCAAGAGCCCAGCCTCCCATGAGTTACTTTTCCCTTTTTCTTGTTAGACAGTGTCTCATTGCCTCGGCCTCTTGAGTAGCTGGGATAGATGGCCTCCCGCCCGCCTTTCAGAGTGAGCTGCGCCCGGGTCTCCCACGTGGCCTCAGCCTTATCCCATGGAGTCCTACAAACCCCACAGTGAGGGTGCCCTGAGCATGTCTGGCAGGAGAGCACAGCATTCTCACATTCATTCCTCCACCCTGGGGAGCGGTCCTGGCTGAGGCAGGCCGCACACCCCCTGCTATCCTGCGGTCCTGGCTGAGGCAGGCCGCACACCCCCTGCTATCCTGCGGTCCTGGCTTGGAGGCCGCACATCCCCTGCTATCCTGCGGTCCTGGCTGAGGCAGGCCGCACACCCCCTGCTATCCTGCGGTCCTGGCTGAGGCAGGCCGCACACCCCCTGCTATCCTGCGGTCCTGGCTGAGGCAGGCCGCACACCCCCTGCTATCCTGCGGTCCTGGCTGAGGCAGGCCGCACACCCCCCTGCTATCCTGCGGTCCTGGCTGAGGCAGGCCGCACATCCCCTGCTATCCTGCGGTCCTGGCTGAGGCAGGCCGCACACCCCCTGCTATCCTGCGGTCCTGGCTTGGAGGCCGCACATCCCCTGCTATCCTGCGGTCCTGGCTGAGGCAGGCCGCACACCCCCTGCTATCCTGTGGTCCTGGCTGAGGCAGGCCGCACACCCCCTGCTATCCTGCGGTCCTGGCTGAGGCAGGCCGCACACCCCCTGCTATCCTGCGGTCCTGGCTGAGGCAGGCCGCACACCCCCTGCTATCCTGCGGTCCTGGCTGAGGCAGGCCGCACACCCCCTGCTATCCTGCGGTCCTGGCTGAGGCAGGCCGCACACCCCCTGCTATCCTGCGGTCCTGGCTGAGGCAGGCTGCACATCCCCTGCTATCCTGCGGTCCTGGCTGAGGCAGGCCGCACATCCCCTGCTATCCTGCGGTCCTGGCTTGGAGGCCGCACATCCCCTGCTATCCTGCGGTCCTGGCTGAGGCAGGCCGCACACCCCCTGCTATCCTGCGGTCCTGGCTGAGGCAGGCCGCACACCCCCTGCTATCCTGCGGTCCTGGCTGAGGCAGGCCGCACACCCCCTGCTATCCTGCGGTCCTGGCTGAGGCAGGCCGCACACCCCCTGCTATCCTGCGGTCCTGGCTGAGGCAGGCCGCACATCCCCTGCTATCCTGCGGTCCTGGCTGAGGCAGGCCGCACATCCCCTGCTATCCTGTGGTCCTGGCTTGGAGGCCGCACATCCCCTGCTATCCTGCGGTCCTGGCTTGGAGGCCGCACATCCCCTGCTATCCTGCGGTCCTGGCTGAGGCAGGCCGCACACCCCCTGCTATCCTGCGGTCCTGGCTGAGGCAGGCCGCACACCCCCTGCTATCCTGCGGTCCTGGCTGAGGCAGGCCGCACACCCCCTGCTATCCTGCGGTCCTGGCTGAGGCAGGCCGCACACCCCCTGCTATCCTGCGGTCCTGGCTGAGGCAGGCTGCACATCCCCTGCTATCCTGCGGTCCTGGCTGAGGCAGGCCGCACATCCCCTGCTATCCTGCGGTCCTGGCTTGGAGGCCGCACATCCCCTGCTATCCTGCGGTCCTGGCTGAGGCAGGCCGCACACCCCCTGCTATCCTGCGGTCCTGGCTGAGGCAGGCCGCACACCCCCTGCTATCCTGCGGTCCTGGCTGAGGCAGGCCGCACACCCCCTGCTATCCTGCGGTCCTGGCTGAGGCAGGCCGCACACCCCCTGCTATCCTGCGGTCCTGGCTGAGGCAGGCCGCACATCCCCTGCTATCCTGCGGTCCTGGCTGAGGCAGGCCGCACATCCCCTGCTATCCTGTGGTCCTGGCTTGGAGGCCGCACATCCCCTGCTATCCTGCGGTCCTGGCTTGGAGGCCGCACATCCCCTGCTATCCTGCGGTCCTGGCTGAGGCAGGCCGCACACCCCCTGCTATCCTGCGGTCCTGGCTGAGGCAGGCCGCACACCCCCTGCTATCCTGCGGTCCTGGCTGAGGCAGGCCGCACACCCCCTGCTATCCTGCGGTCCTGGCTGAGGCAGGCCGCACACCCCCTGCTATCCTGCGGTCCTGGCTGAGGCAGGCCGCACATCCCCTGCTATCCTGCGGTCCTGGCTGAGGCAGGCCGCACACCCCCTGCTATCCTGCGGTCCTGGCTTGGAGGCCGCACATCCCCTGCTATCCTGCGGTCCTGGCTGAGGCAGGCCGCACACCCCCTGCTATCCTGTGGTCCTGGCTGAGGCAGGCCGCACACCCCCTGCTATCCTGCGGTCCTGGCTGAGGCAGGCCGCACACCCCCTGCTATCCTGCGGTCCTGGCTGAGGCAGGCCGCACACCCCCTGCTATCCTGCGGTCCTGGCTGAGGCAGGCCGCACATCCCCTGCTATCCTGCGGTCCTGGCTGAGGCAGGCCGCACATCCCCTGCTATCCTGTGGTCCTGGCTTGGAGGCCGCACATCCCCTGCTATCCTGCGGTCCTGGCTGAGGCAGGCCGCACACCCCCTGCTATCCTGCGGTCCTGGCTGAGGCAGGCCGCACACCCCCTGCTATCCTGCGGTCCTGGCTGAGGCAGGCCGCACACCCCCTGCTATCCTGCGGTCCTGGCTGAGGCAGGCCGCACACCCCCTGCTATCCTGCGGTCCTGGCTGAGGCAGGCCGCACACCCCCTGCTATCCTGCGGTCCTGGCTGAGGCAGGCCGCACATCCCCTGCTATCCTGCGGTCCTGGCTGAGGCAGGCCGCACACCCCCTGCTATCCTGCGGTCCTGGCTTGGAGGCCGCACATCCCCTGCTATCCTGCGGTCCTGGCTGAGGCAGGCCGCACACCCCCTGCTATCCTGTGGTCCTGGCTGAGGCAGGCCGCACACCCCCTGCTATCCTGCGGTCCTGGCTGAGGCAGGCCGCACACCCCCTGCTATCCTGTGGTCCTGGCTGAGGCAGGCCGCACACCCCCTGCTATCCTGCGGTCCTGGCTGAGGCAGGCCGCACACCCCCTGCTATCCTGCGGTCCTGGCTGAGGCAGGCCGCACACCCCCTGCTATCCTGCGGTCCTGGCTGAGGCAGGCCGCACACCCCCTGCTATCCTGCGGTCCTGGCTGAGGCAGGCCGCACACCCCCTGCTATCCTGCGGTCCTGGCTTGGAGGCCGCACATCCCCTGCTATCCTGCGGTCCTGGCTGAGGCAGGCCGCACATCCCCTGCTATCCTGCGGTCCTGGCTGAGGCAGGCCGCACACCCCCTGCTATCCTGCGGTCCTGGCTGAGGCAGGCCGCACACCCCCTGCTATCCTGCGGTCCTGGCTTGGAGGCCGCACATCCCCTGCTATCCTGCGGTCCTGGCTCAGGAGCCTGGTTTGAAGGCAAAGGCACACATGGGAGAGGAAGGAGGACACCTCCATCCGGGAGGGGCAGCCAGGTCTAAGAGGATCTGTGGGAAAAACGTCTTTCGGGCAGTCATGTGGTGTAGACGCACTGGGGCTGGGTGACTCAGGAAGAGGGTCTGTACTGGTCATTAGGAGCTCACTGAGCAGGCATGACACATGGATGTCTGGAGTTCAAGGGCAACCTGGGGTTACAAACGGCTCAACCTGACATTGGCAGGGTAGGCTAGGAGGTCCCGGGGCTGGGAGGGCGCTGGAGCAGGTCTCTGGTCCCAGTGTTTTGCACTGCAAGGCTGGCATTTCCCCAAGGAAACGGCTGGTCAGGGGAGAAGCTTACCCAGGTGATCAGACTCCCTGGCCTTCTGGAGGGCACACGGGGGTCAGGGAGTCTAGGTGTAAGGTGTTGGTAATAGTCCTGGTGACAACTGGGTGGGCAATGCAGAGAAGGACAGAGCCAAGAAAACAGGATGGGGACAGGCACGTTGGACCAAGCAAGCAGTCGAATTGGTGGTGGTGGTGGGGGTGCCGACTGGGTCTTAGAACGCCCACCTGTGAGAAAGATGGACAGCCAGGCCACGACTGGACCCGGCGGCCTGGGGTGGGGAGCAAGGCCATGGCTGAGCTCCGCAGAGGTGGCCGTCAGCCAGGTGGCCCAGCTAGGACTGCAATGGGGAAGACCGCAGTCAGTGCGTGGGCCGGAAGCTCTGGGAGTCTTCCCAGAGGAGGGAGAGCCGGAGTCGAGCTCTTGAAGATTTTGGAAGATGTAAAGTGCCGGGGACACGGAGCAGCTTGGCCGAGCGGGCTCCACGCAGGAAGCACGGCCGAAGGCTCTTGCCAAACCTCGGTTAGGGGTCCTCCCAAATTAGGAGCTCTGTTTTATTTTGAATTGATTTCTTTTTCTCACTAAAAACAAAGGGCGAGGTAACCTGGAAGCATTGCTCTTACGTCGTAAGTTTGTCGTCAAACAAACGGAACGGAGAGAGAGAGCCAGCCCCGTGGCCTAGTGGTTAGGGAAACTCGATCTCTCAGGGTTCAAACCTCAGCCCCGACAGCACGAAAACTCGCCGAGCACATGTGCATATGTGTCCCGAATCCCACGGACGGAGAGATGCCGAAGGGATTGTGACGTGACCGCGCACCCCGTGGGCACTGGGGCACCTTCTCTCTCCCCCCTCCCTCCCTCCCTCGCCCCTCCTGCCCTCTCTCTGTCTCTGCTGAACACAAGCATCCTCTGGCAGCTTAAAGGAAAAGAGAGACCCTCGTGTTCACTGGTCAGCCACACACTCCCACCCGGCCTGCGAGAGGATGCAGAGGAGGTGGCTTTCCTCCCGACAGAGCCAGCCGTGGTGACTGCGAGGACGGCGTGTCCCAGCCCCGCAGCACAGCCCGGCTCTCCATCATCACCGCCGGGCGCCCCGACTTCCATCGCCCACATTTCACCCCTGCAGCTGGAATGTTATGGCAGAAATAACCATGTTCGTGAGGAAGCGCTGTGCTCCACCGTAAAGGCAGATATAAATGCGAGATTAATCAGAAGTGGAGTGCCTGCTTTGGTCGTTAGGGTTGACGGGTGGCCCTGGCTGCCTGCCCCGTCCAGCGCGGGCTGTGAGGGATGTGCCGGTCCAGAGGTGTCCACTCCCGTCCACTTGCCCGGCTCAGTCGCTGCACTGTCCCCGCCATGGACACTGTGACTCATTGCAAAACCACGGCACCGCGTAAGTCAGCCACAAAGACGCCTCCCTCGCAGGTCCGAGTTCAGCCTCTTCTAGATGAAGCAACCACAAGGAAGAGGTGTTTTATGAACTGGAGACTTCATCGTCAGAGCTCTCCCAGGGCCTCCCTCAGCCAGGGCAGCTGCAGGACAGACCTGTGGGCAGAGGCGTCGAGAGGCCCGCATCTGCTCGGAGCAGCCCCCTGGGCTCGGGGGTCCCAGTCTCCTCCCAGGAGGAGCAGTCGGCTCAGTCAGGCCGTGCGTCCTGCGAGGCCTTAGACAGCTTCCTTCCTTCCTGTCTTTTGAATTTTGTTTAATTTACATGTAATCACTGTACATCTTCACAGCACGCATGTTTTGCCAACATGAATGTGGTGAATATTAATCTAGTCAGACATTACCACATATGTTATCATCAACAGGTAACTTTCATTTTTGTGTATATTAAATGTTTTGTTTGTCTTTTCCAAGATCCCCTCCTTCCCACCCCCTATTCCACAGCCTCGTCTACACGGACTCTAGCAGCCACGGCTGGCCCTCCCTGCTCTTATACCTTCCGATCTTTCTGTGTCTGCCAGAGTGCAGACATCCGGCCTGTTTCAAGCTAGACAGCTTTCCAGGCGACTGCTCTGTCTCCACACTCGAGCCAAGAAGGAAGGGGGTATGATTCCGGCTCCGAGTCCACAGTGACCACCACCACGAATGCCCTGTGGCAGGAGTGCAGGCCTCGGTGGACCGCCTGCTGGCCCTGCTTTCTGTCCTCCTTCAAGGACCCTCTGTGGCACAGGCCCAGTTTTTCGGAGGAAGAGCCAGGCTTGGCCTGGCTCACAGGAGAGCAGGTGGTGGTGGCAGGGGTTTGAAGCCTGGACCTCTGACTCCGCACTCGGCACTTGTTTCACGTCAGACCGGGGTGTGGGATCTCCGGGAGCGAGAGCGCGGACACGAGGGCACACAGCTGAAGTTCTCATGGACAGCCTCCACGGGAGCCCCTTCCTGGACAGGGAGGCTGCTGGCCCCGGGGGAACCACGGGGACGTCTTCCCGGCAATGCCTGCAGCCCTCGGTCCTGAATTCCGGCTCTGCACAGCTGCCACCTGGGGACTTCGTACAGTACGACGCCGGTGTGGCTTTCGCCAGAGCTCTGTGTGGGCTCAGCACCGCGCCCGTGCCCAGCCTGGTTGCCCGGTGCTGCTCCAGTGCAGGCTGCGTCTGTGTCTCATCTTCGGCCACAGAACCTGAGCAGTTTCCAGAGCTTGGGGACCTCAGGGAGTGTGCGGGGTGTCCCGCTGCCTGCCACAGGGCGCATGGGCCCTCGTGCCTCCCCAGGGGAAGTATCCAGTCGCAGAGCAGCCTCTGGGCTTCGGCAGGGGCTGCCTGGCTGCCCAGGCTGGCTTCTCAGGCTTGGACGGGCTGTGACCTCTCTGCTGGGCTTTGACGTTACCCCGGTGGGCTCCTCCCACCACGCGCTTGTCCCTGACCTGGCCTTTCCCAGTTTTCTCTCTTTTCTCTTGAACTTGAGCACCCCTTAGTAGGAAAGAAACCGGGGTGCAGATTCCCCGAAAAAAAGTGTGCCTGTTGGACTCCCGCCCACCCTGCCCTCTGGGCGTGGCTATACCCCACCTGTAAGTGAGGCTGCGCTCTGAAGCACAGAGGGCAGGTCCAGGAAACGCCAGTCGCGGAAGTCCTGTAGCTGGTCCCCAGCCCCAGGGGCTGTGAACAGCACGGGTGGACGATTGCCCACAGACGCCGTAGGGAAGCTTCCGGCCGTGAGCCCAGGCCCGCAGACATGGGGGAGGCTGCTCTTACAACAGGGCGGGGGTGCGGGAGACCTGCAGGCCAGTGCGGCCGGTCATGCCCTTTAAATCTGCCCTGGGGAGGGACAGAGAGTGGGCAGGGCCCACGGAGCGACACGCAGGAAGAAACCTTGCCCGACTGCAAAGTCGTCTGCCCCCAGGAGACTGGGCCAAGCCAGGGGAAGGAACCTGCTAAAGCTCACCTTATTTTGCCCTTACAAATGCATGCGGATGGCACCTCGAGATGACTGTCTTTTCCACATGAGCTGCCGCTCTCCTGGCACACTTTCCTTCACCAAAAAATAAAGTAAAATAAAGTAAAAACCCTCGCACACCTTCCTCCATCCGCAGCTCTGCAGAGCCTTTCGTCTCCAACATCAAAGCGCCCGGCCCACCAGCCATCCAGTGGGGGTCAAATGGAAAGTGGCATATCACAGTTTTCTCTCACATCTAATTACAGCGCAGCGAATGGAGGGGCTGCCTGACCGGAAAGCACACAGGCCCCTTCCACTGCCCGCCCCAGGGGTGCCCATCTGCGGGGCGCCTTCAGGTGAATTCAAAGGCGAGCAAGCTCTCAGCACGACGGTGGCATGTCACTGCGCCCTATCAGCTCGTCAGGGGTTGCTGGCGAGGTGCCTTGCTCTCCGTGACTTCCTTGAGGGAGAAGGGCTTGCTGTGCTGTGCCTTGGCCCTGGAGGCTGGCAGACAGGTGGCCTCCTGGCAGCACTGGGCTGGGGTGGCAGGCCAGGTCTGCCTTCCTCAGACCCCAGCTGCACACAGGCACGTGGGCAAAGGGGTTCAGCACTTGCTGAGTTCTGCCCCTGCTTCTGCTGGAGTGCAGCCTTGTCTGAAATGCATACTCTTAGGTCTGGCTTGAGGGGCTCCACTACACCTGAGGAAGGTGTCACCAAGGCCGCTGGGCTGGACCCAGGTGTCCCCGTCCTCACAGCGAGGCTTGCCTGCCTGGCCGACCAGTGATGTCAGGCTGCCCAGGACACTGGGCTGTGCTTCCCAGGTGGTGGGGCGGAGGATGGGAGCAGGAGGAACAGGGCTGGCCCAGGAGAAGGGAAGAAGTTAGGGTTTGCTTGGGGTGACCGAGTGGCTAATGAGGGCACTGGAAAGGCCACACGAGGGCGTCAGAGGGGCCATCTGGAGGGAGGAAGGAGCAGGGAGTGTCGATCTTACCCCAGCCTGCAGATGTGGCAAGGATGAGCCAGGTGGCCATGCCCTGCACAGCGGCCTCCTCCTGGCAGTGAGCGCACTGTCCTGTGGGAGCCCCACCCTCACAGCAGGGCAGACAGAGCAATCAGTGTGGAGCAGCAGGCCTCTCAGGGACGAGCGGGCACACCAGGCCCATTGTTGCTCTGCTCAGGAGCACCCGACTGCCACAGGCTGGCAGGTAAACTGGTGGTCCAACAGCCAAGGTGAATTATGAATAAAACTGCACTAATCGTAGATATGCAAGTGCTTTTTCTGACTGAGTGCATGAGTGTATTCCTAGTCTTGGGTAGATACCAGGAGTGGAATTGCTAGATTGCATGGCAGTTCTATTGTAGGTCTTTGAGGAACCTCCATATTCTCCATGGTGGCTGGACTAATTTACATTCCCACCAACAGTGTAGGAGAGTTCCCTTTCACCACAGCCCTGCCAGCACTTATTCTTTTTTTAATCTTAGCCTTTCTGACTAGGGCTAGATGATTTGTCATTATGTTTTGATTTGCACCTCCTTTTTAATAAGGGATGTCGAATATTTTTTCCTATGCTTTTTAGCTGTTTGTCTTCCCTGGAGAGTTGTCTGTTCAGCTCATTTGCCCACCTTTTAGTTGGGTTGATTATTTACTTGCAGGTAAGCTGCTTGGGTTCCCTATATATTTTAGTTATCAGTCCCTTATCCAAGGAGGAGTTTGCAAATATATTCTCCCATTCCTAGGGTTGTGTTATTATTAATATTATTAGTATTATTATTATTGTGTTATTATTGTACTATTGTTTTGTTGTTTTTTGTTGTTGTCTTTTTTTTTTTTTTTTTTGCTATGCAGAAGCTTTTTAATCTGATGTAATCCAACTTGTCTACTTTTGAGATAATTGCCTGTGCGTTGGGGGTCTTATTTAAGAAGTCTTTGCCTTGAAGAAGATCTTCTTGGGTTGATTCTATTAACCAGATTGACCAAAACCACAGACAAAGACAAGATACTAAGGCAAGAGAGAAACGTCAAGTTACCTACAAAGGATATCCGATGGAGCTAATAGCAGACCTCTCATCGGAAACCATGCAAGTAAGGAAAAGAATGGGAAAATACATTCAAAGTGTTGAGTGAAAAACAATTTCAACCAAGAGTACTATACCCAGCAAGATTATCCTTCATATGGAAGAGAAGACAAGAACATTCTCAGATCAACAAAACTTTAAAGAATTTACCGACACCAGATCAGCTCTCCAAGAAGTTCTGAAGGGAGTGCTATATCAGGAAAACTAAATACAGACGCACAGAAGTAAGAGTTCAAAGACAATTAAAATGGCCAGCTTAATGGTACGGACAAATCCAGAGTTAAATGTTATTTTCCCGAACTTAAATGGAAAAATTGGACCACAGCACAAGATAGATTAAGTAAATGAGACTGAACTAGTGAAATAGAATTTTATGACTTCAGACTAAAACATTACTGATATTCCTCTATACTTTGTTTTCCAGATTTAAGGATTGTTTTCCTCTCTTGAGCTGCTGATAGTTTCATACACCTACTATTTGAACAGAATCCTAACCCATTTCCTGGCTTTAAGTCTTAAGCGAAGTACTCTTAACATTTTTTAAATTTTGATTTATTAAAGCTAAAGCTACCTTTCTTGAAATTAAAAAAATATTAAAAAGTATCTATTTAATGACCACAGTAATCATATAGCTTCAGCCAGATGCTGTTTTATAGTTTATCCATTCTACTCACAGAGTTCCATTCCTAAAGTCAGACTTGTGTTCACAGATATGTATATATCAGCTGAACTTGCTACTGAAAGTCATTAGATTAATTAAGATATTTTGTGAATCAATAAAATTTGGGGGGAATAAAAGGAATGAAAAACAGCTGTAGATACCAGAGACAGTGTGGGAGGAGGGTGGGGAGTGGCGAGGGTGAGAAATATATATATAAATATTTAAGAAACAAAAAATGGAAAATTATTTGCTGATGATAAAATGTATAATTAAGCCACTATACAGTGTATTATGGGTGGGAAATCACATTTTGTATGCTGTGATGTGTGATGATGTTCAGTGAATTAATGTAAAATAAATAAATTAAATAATAAAGAAGGAAATCTTTGCCTACTCCAATGTCTCTGAGAGTTTCTCCTGTGTTTTAATCAATAGTTTTATAGTTTGAGGTCTTATGATTAGATTTTTTAAGAAAAATAATTATTTATTTAATTTTATTTATTCGTTCATTTTTATTTTTTTATTTGACCAGAGAGAAACACAAAGAGAGAGAGGGGGAAAGTGAAAAAGCAAACCACCAGGTCCGGGACTCGAATTGTGGCTGGCCATGTGGGAGTGACCAGTGCCTTAACCACCACACCACCTGCTGGTCCTATATTTAGATTTTTGATTTATGTTGAGTTGATTTTTGTTAATAGTGAGAAATAGGGGTCCAGTTTCCTTTTTTTTTAACAGGTGGAGACCCAGTTTTTCCAGCACCATTTGCTAAAGAGATTTTCTTTTCCCTATTGGATTGTCTGGCACCCTGTGTCAAAAATCAGTTGACTGCATGTTCTGGGGTTTATCTGGGGTCTCTATTCTATTCCAGTTATCTGGGGTCTCTATTCTATTCCAGTTGTCTGCACGGCTGTTTTTGTGCCAATATGATTATCACTGCTTTGTTGTATATTTTGGGGGTCAGAGAGTGAAATGTCTCCTAGTGCACTCTTTTGTGCAGTATTGCTTTGGTGATACGGGTCTTTTATGATTCCAGACAAATTCTGTGATTGTTTTTGGTAAATCTGTGAAGACTTTCTCTGGTAATTTGATCTGGATTGCATTAAATGTGTAAATTAACGTGAGTAGAATTGATGTTTTGATTATATTAATTCTTCTGACCCAGGAATATGGATGTCTTTCATTCTTTTTGGGTCATTTTCAATTTCTTTTTTTAGTTTTTCTTAATTTTTCTTGTAGATGTCTTTGACTTCTTTGGTTAGGTTTGTTCCTAGGTATCGGATACATTTTGTGGCTATTGTATATGGGATTGCTTTCTTCAAGTCTACCTGTCTGCTCATTGTTGGTGTATGGAAATGCTATAGATTTTTACATGTTGATTTTATATCCTGCCATTTGTAGATGACATGATTATATACATAGGAAACCATAAAAATCCACAAAGAATGCCCAGTATTTTTAAAGATCCCCTTTGGCCCTGCTGACTGTTTTCCTGTTTGGGGGAAACATTGTGATAATGTCTCCATGCCAAGGAATAAGATCACTGGGCCATCTGGTAGCTCTATTTGCAGGTTTCAGAGGAAGCTGCATATCACCTTCTACGAGGCTGCACTAATTTACACTCCAACCAAGTGTCACCACAGCCTTGCCAGCACTTACTGTTTCTTTTCTTTATTGCTTTCTTCTTTTTTTAATCCTAGTCCTTCTAACTGGGATTAAATGGTATCTCATTGTGATTTTAATTTGGATTTCTCTTATGAGCAGAGTCTTTAAACATTTTTTTCATATATGTTTTGGCCATTTGTCTGTCTTCCTTGGAGAGTCATCTATTCAGTTCATTTGCCCATTTTTTAATGGTATTATTGATTTTTCTGAGGGGTGAGCTGTTGGAGTTTTCTATATATTCTACATATACACAACGGAATATTTCTCAGTCATAAGAAACAATGAGACCCTGCTGTTTGATTCAAAGTAGAACACAAAGGACTTGGTGTTGAGTGAAGTGGGCCAGAATTTGAGAGTTGCGATGCCTCTCCCCCTTCCCTGTGTGCTGAGCGTCTGCACGCTGTGGCAGAAGTGAGAGGATCCAAACCTGTGACAGGGAGGGTAAGTGTAGACCCCAGAGACGGAGGGAGGGCAGTGGGCGGTAGTTACCGGGTGGTGGAGGGCGGGTGACGGGGCAAGGAGAAGCATCTAACAAAGACATGTACATTTCTCTGAAAAAATGTTCTGTAATTTTTGTTTCATAGAAATAAAAATTAATAAATATATTTAAAAAAAGAAAATCCCCTTGGCCTGGATTGCTACTGTGGAGGGGCAAGTGCGGGAAGCAAGGAGGCCGTCTGGAAACCCTCGTGACGACCGGGGCGGGTATGCTGCTGCTCAGGCCAGGGTGAGGTCGGTGGAGGAAGCAAAGCGGGTTAGTCTGTGAGTTGTGAATAACCTCAGGGCTGGGTGTGGGATGGGAGAGATGGGTGAGGAAAGCGCCTGGGCGGGGAGTGCTGCAACTCTGCCGGGACCTGGTGCAGGGTGGGCTGCGAGTGGGCGTCAGACGGGAACATGGTGATGGACATTCAGTGCCGCAGTGCCACCAGATGCCACCAACCACCTGTCAGCACGTCTGCTCAGACAGGGTCTGTCCAAGGCAGAATAACCCAGAATACGTCATCGAGGGGCACGCAGTATCTGTAAAACCACCGGAAAGCAGACATCTCTTCAAACAAAGTGACCAAGATTCTATTTTGGAAAGCAATCCACTGAAAAAAAGAAAAAGATGAAATATTTTCATGATGTTTCCATGGCAAATAGCCACGAGGATCAGACAGTGAGAAGGGAACGGCGGCGGTGGAAGGGCCGGGGCTTCCGGGCTCTCCCATCTTCCCTCCGCCCCTCGACAACTCAAGGCTCCCATCGACACGTTGTGAAGGGGTGATGCTGCTGGCTCCTTGGTCATGAAGGGAAGAGAGAGAGGAGCCGTACCCCGTGGGGCCTTGCTCCTGACCAGAGCTCTGGAGTGGCCAGGAAGGAAGAGGAGTGGAGGAGACCGGGTCCGCGAGGACAGGGGGCTGGGACTGGTGCATCTCAGGGGCCTTTAACAGCAAAGTGAGAACCAACACAGGCACCACCCAGACGGAGGCAGTTCCTCCAGCCAGGCGATCACAGGGGCCGAGCTGAGGCTTCCCATGCCCCTGCACTCTGAGGAAGAGGGCCAAGAACTGTCCCCTGAGTGTGCGGAGTCTCACAATGATAAGGAATTATTAGGGTATGCTCTAAATACTCAGACACATGTGTAGCTCTTTTATTATTATTATTATTATTATTATTATTATTATTATTATTATTAAATAGAGGTTTTTGCTATAGGGTGCGTGTGCTCACCAGAAAGACAGAGAGACAAAGAGACAGAAAGTGAGAAATCACCCCCCAGGGGGGATGGTCACGCCGCAATCCCTTCTCCTCCATTCTCCTCTCGGGATCTTGGGCACACATGCACACGCACCTGGTGTCAATTTTAAGCCACCGGGTCCAGGACGCGAACCACGGTCGACTACCTGGGAGTCCAGACACATAGCCATTACGCTAACTGCTGGTCCCGGTGTGTAGCTCTTAAATCATAAGCAAATAGAAAGGAAATAAAACCGACATAAGGAAAAGAGAAAATGAAAACAAAGACAAAGCACAACGAAAGCGGCCTAGAGGAAGCACGGCCCGTGCAAAACCCACGCCAAGGACTGAGCTCAGTGAAAATATAAAGTCCCTCATACAAAGTGCCCCAAACCCCATAAGAACAAAAGCCCACCCACAGCAGGCCCGCACGTGTGCCACTCAGGACCCAAAGGCTCCAGGACGCAGCCAAGTGGAGAGGCTGGCGGCCACAGTGGGAAGGTGGGCTGCAAGGGCTGGTGCCCACTGTCACAGCAGCGCAGCTCGGGCAAAGGTGCCACCTCGAGTACAGGCATGAGCTGGGATGTCGCAGACGGCCTCACGAGCCCAGAGCAATGCCGAAGAAGCGCACACGTCATGACAGAGGGACTTCCAAAACGGGGAAGTATGAGTTCGGTGCAAAACTTGAAATCCCTGTGAAGTTTTCTGATGTTGTACATTTTCCATATGTTTTTGGAGACTCTAAGTATATTCTTAAAATACATGTGGCAGCTCTGTATGAAGTTGTAAGAACATTCCAAAGCACACACACACACACACACACACACACACACACTGATCGCGGCAGGTCTGAGCACACCACTAGGTAACCAGCCATCGAACTGACTGCAAATTCAGATGGCACAGACCAGCATTGGCCCCTGTCTGTTTTTGTAAATAAAGTTTTATTGGAACACCCATTTTTTATTGCCTGTGGCTACTCTCCAGCTGCAAGAACAGAGTGGAGCGGTGATGAAAACCCCGAACAGCTCACACCTGACCCCGACAGAAAACGTCAGCCAACCCTACACAGATGAGCGGAAGAGCTTTATTTATGTACGTTTGATCAAACAAACATGAATTCGGCCGTATCTGCCACAGTTAAGTCAAACATCCTTTTCTCAGGAACACGCAGAATAATTATAAACCCTGACCACATTCCAAGTCACGAAGAAGTCTCAAAACTACTAAAAAAATCAATATCACACAGATCATGTTCTCTGACTGCAATTCGATGAAAATTCATTTCTAAATGATTTGTGGGTAAAGGGAGAGAAGCGAGTGGAAAGGAGAATATACCTGAAACTGAAAAATAATGAAAATACTACTTATCAAACTTGGACCGTGTAAGAACAGCACTTGAAAGAAAGCTTCTACCTTCAAAGAGCCTGTTTGACAGAGGAAAAATGATGGAATTAATGACTGCAATGTCCTACTCGAAAAATTAGGAAAAGAACAAGATAAAGTCAAAGAAAGTAGAAGGGAAACAGTGTTAATCGGTATGTAGACGGGATCGAAGACGGCCTCGGGCGTCAGTCAGCGGGCACCGACCCCGGGGCCTGGTCCAGCCGGCTCAGTGCACTCCTAGGGAAGAGCGGATCTTGGTCTGCTCCAGCTGTTGCATCTTAGGAAGCCAAACTGACTTTTGACATAGGCCGTGACTCTACACATGAAGTTCTCTGTGCCTTACAGAACCCGAGTGTCACTGACTGGATGTTGGCTGCTCAAAATCTGCTGAAGTCCTCCCCAGGGATAGACTGTGCTCTGACTTGGAAGTAGGTCTTGTGCAGAGGAAATGGAGTTAAAATGAGGTCACAGAGTGGGCCCTTCTGTGTGACCTCTGTCCTTACGTAAAGGTGACATTTGGACACATGACACCCACGCGTATGGGAGGAGCCCACGCGAAGGTGGAGGGTTGGAGTGAGGCACCTGTACGTGAAGGAGCACCTTCGATTGCCAGCAAACCCCTGGGGTTGGACAGAAGTGAGGAAGGACCCTGTCCCTACAGGGCTCACAGGGAGAGTGGTCTACCTGACACCTGGATTCTCAATTCCTTTTCAGTTTTGGTTCCCCTGCCCCCCATGGGAGAGAGAAAGACAAACTCTCAACAGGGTCTCACGCTGTGGTCTCCCCCAGGCCTTCACGCCAGCCAAGACCATGGGAGCAGCAGGGGAACCAAAGCCTGATCTTCCACAGGGCACCGGCCCACTGGGGCAGCACGTGGCCACTGCACCACCCAGCTGGCTCCAGGTCTCTGACGCCAGCCTGCAGGCCGTGGGGTGGCGACTGGTGCTCTAGGTGGCCTGCTCGGGGGCTGTGTTCTGCAGCCTTGGCTAGCCGATACATCTACCAGGCGCTCACTTCGCTTCGTTACCGCCAGGCTGGGCAGGCGGTGCCGGGCTGCGATTCCCACCGTGGTCTCTTCTGCATCTCTGTGGGCTTCCTCTGGGGTCGTGGTGGGAAACCGGAGGACGAGTGCTTCGGCTCCCGCTCCTTGTCCCTGCCTTACACCCTCTGATTGTCACTTCCTAGCGCACCGGCCATCCCCTACTTCCCTCCTCTGCTTCAGCGCAAGCTCCGTGACAGCAAGGCCGGCTGCCTCACCCCTACCTCACTCCCACCATCGCCTACAATACCTGGACGCCAGTGGGGACTCCACAAACGCTTCCTGAGTGAATAATGAGATGAATGAACTGGTACATCTTTGAAGCCCAGACTTTTTTGGACTAGAATAGAGTAATCATAAAGACAATGTGACATAGTATATTAGCTAAGGTAATTCTTCACAACGAACAACAAGGCAGTGGGCCAGACAGCGTGTGGTGTGGAGTACGATGCGTGACAAGGCTGACCGCATGGAACCGTCTCAGGCTCACGGCTGGAGACCTCCCCGGACGCCCGTGATCCAGGGTGGCTGACGCAGAAGGGGGGACAGCATGAACCCCTTTGGGAGGACCTGTCTCTCCCTGTCATGCTCTCTCTTTCTGCTTCTCTCACTCACATAAAAAAGAAAAAAGTTTTAAAAAATCCTAAAAGAAAAATAACAAGAAAGTACTCAATGTACTAGATACCTGCTACAAAGCCATGTCGTTATTAAAAGTCTGAAATGGCATAAAGATAGACACAGAGAGAGGTGAGTGAGTTCAAATAGGGTTCAGAAATAGAGCCCAATATATTAAAGAATTTAATATAAAACCAAGGAACTTTTAAAATTCAGTGTGAACATCATACTTTATCATCCATCTAGAAATACATAGGGGTGAACTCCCACTTCACATCATATACAAAAATAAATTGAAAAGGATAAAAGAAGTTCTTAGAACAAATTTTTTCAAACTATATTTATATGAGGGGTCTTCAAAAATGTTCATAAAAATGTGTATTATGAAAAAACTGCATGTATTTCAAATTCTTTTCACCAAAATAAATTCATATTTTGATTTCTTTTCCACAGACTTTATTTTACATTTTGAGTTAATTTATTTTTTTGAAAAATGAGAGACAGTCACCTCAACGACCTCACTCTGTAACACGCCCCCCCCAGCCTTCCCAGACAGCCAGGAGTGACGACACGTGTGCATCCTGGAAGACAGGTCGGCCGGGGCGCTGCTCCCATGAACCTCCACACGGAACTAGCATCTCCTGAGCCGTGTGTCACTGCCCCCTTCCCCAGAACCTTCTGAGTTTTAGCGTACATTTTCTGTGTTAGGGAAACATTTACAAATTAGTTTTGCTTGATCCCACCCCCCAAAATATAAAAAATAAAACAAACCAAAAAAAAGAAAAAGAAAAACAAGAAAAAATATCATTTCCTGTGGGCAAAAGCAAGAGCAGAAGAGAGAGAGGGTAAGCCTGCATACGCGTTGTGCTGGAGAGTGGGTAAGCCTGCACACGCACTGTGCTGGAGAGGGGGTAAGCCTGCACACGCACTGTGCTGGGAGAGTGGGTAAGCCTGCACACGCACTGTGCTGGGAGAGGGGGTAAGCCTGCATACGCGTTGTGCTGGAGAGTGGGTAAGCCTGCACACGCACTGTGCTGGAGAGGGGGTAAGCCTGCACACGCACTGTGCTGGGAGAGTGGGTAAGCCTGCACACGCACTGTGCTGGAGAGGGGGTAAGCCTGCACACGCACTGTGCTGGGAGAGTGGGTAAGCCTGCACACGCACTGTGCTGGAGAGTGGGTAAGCCTGCATACACACTGTGCTGGAGAGGGGGTAGGCCTGCACACGCACTGTGCTGGAGAGTGGGTAAGCCTGCACACGTACTGTGCTGGAGAGGGGGTAAGCCTGCACACGCACTGTGCGGGGAGAGGGGGTAAGCCTGCATACACACTGTGCTGGAGAGGGGGTAGGCCTGCACACGCACTGTGCTGGAGAGGGGGTAGGCCTGCACACGCACTGTGCTGGAGAGGGGGTAGGCCTGCACACGCACTGTGCTGGGAGAGGGGGTAAGCCTGCACACGCACTGTGCTGGGAGAGGGGGTAAGCCTGCACACGCACTGTGCTGGGAGAGGGGGTAAGCCTGCACACGCACTGTGCGGGGAGAGGGGGTAAGCCTGCACACGCACTGTGCGGGGAGAGGGGGTAAGCCTGCACACGCACTGTGCTGGGAGAGGGGGTAAGCCTGCACACGCACTGTGCTGGAGAGGGGGTAAGCCTGCACACGCACTGTGCTGGAGAGGGGGTAAGCCTGCACACGCACTGTGTGGGGAGAGGGCGTAAGCCTGCACACGCACTGTGCTGGGAGAGGGGGTAAGCCTCACACGCACTGTGCGGGGAGAGGGGGTAAGCCTGCACACGCACTGTGCTGGGAGAGGGGGTAAGCCTGCACACGCACTGTGCGGGGAGAGGGGGTAAGCCTGCATACGCGTTGTGCTGGGAGAGGGCGGGAAGAAGGATGTACCCGGGGCCCACCGCCACTTCCCTGCCCATGGGCTGAAGATAAAGTGCTATCAGGAGGTTGAGAGCTCTGTCCATCAGGAAGCAGGTGACTCGGTAACTTAGGCCCCATCCTGGCCAATAGGGTAGGTCTAGGAACATGGTCTACACAGGCAGGGTGTTAACCCCAGGGAGAGGAGGCAGCATGCAGGGCTGTCGGCATGGGGAAGAGCAGTTGGTGCGCAGCCCACCCTCCTTCCTTGGTCCTCTGGAGGTAAGCCCCCTTTGCTCTTGGACAGTTGGAGAGCTCAGAAATCGGTCCAGGAGTCCATGCAGATCTACGGCCGGATCTCCACGCTCTCAGACACCAGCCAAAGCACTGCTCAGTCTTCTTTCTCCCCGTTCCCCGCCACTGTCACCCTGGAGGAGAGGACACATCTTTCAGAGGCTTCTTTGAGAAGTGTGAGGATTTATTTATAATGAGCTCAACTCCTCTTCCTTTTTAGAAAGAAAATATTGGCAGTTCTACAAATCAATATCTCTTTCTTTCTAGATTCTGTTGATCAGCACCAAATTATCTCAGCTTAGTGACACATACTTTGACAAAGGACACTTACCACCCAAGCCCCAGGCACATCAATATGACCTTAGCTTTGATTTTTTCCAATGGAAGAAGACCAGCAATATTCTGCAGAATAAATTTACCATGTCTAATCCTATGAATTCCTTTACCTTTTTCATCCTTCAGGGAGCTATAACCATGAACAGAATTTTTAAACTTTATTATCACAATTAAATGGGATGTTTTCTTAATATCCCTGTAATCTTTTCTCTCCACAGTCATGTCTTCTAAAATAATTTCATTTAAAAAAATGTTTCTATCATATAGAAAATATACAGCAAACCACAGAACACAAATCCAGGACCAGCAGTTGGTGTAATGGCTATGTCACTGAACTCTCATGTAGTCAACCGTGGTTCGAGTCCTGGACCCAGTGAGTTGAACTCATGCCAGGCATGCATGCCCAAGATCCCGAGAGGAGAATAGAGGAGAAGGGATTGCGACGTGGCCATCCCCCTGGGGGGTGATTTCTCACTTTCTGTCTCTCTGTCTCTTTTTGTCTTTCTGGTGAACGCACGCACCCTATAGCATAAACCTCTCCAAAAAAAAAAAAAAAAAAAACCCACAAATCCAACCACTCTCCTTTCAGATAAAACTGAGGCTGCCATTTTGCTATCGTTACATCATGGTGAGAAGGAGTGCCCCATGAAATGCACCCTGAACCCTTCCTCATGATTCAAGCTGGAGAGAGAGTCACAGTTCGGTAGCTAGAACTCAAATGGCAGCTTAGTCCATCTGCAAGCTGGCCTGGAGACCTGCATTCTGGTAGATGACTGGGTGAAGGGTCTGCTGCCCACGTTGACTGTGATGTATTCACAAAATAGAGTATCACTCGCCCATAAAAATAAATGAAGTACTGGTTCTTGAGATAGCGTGGATAAATCTTTTTGAGAGGTTTTTGCCACAGGGTGCATGCACTTGCCAGAAAAACAGAGAGAGACAGAAAATGAGAAATCACCCCCCAGGGGATGGCCACACCACGATCCCTTCTCCTCCATTCTCCTTGGGATCTTGGGCATGCACGCACACACACCCAGCACGAGCTCAAGCCCCCGGGGTCTTGAACTGCAGTCGACTACATGGGAGTCCAGCGACACAGAGACCATGCCATCTGCTGGCCCCATGTGGATAAATCTTAAACACAACATGCTAAATGACAGGAGCCAGCCCACGAGGATCACACCGACAGGAAATGTCCAGAACATGCGGGTCTGCACAGACAGGAAGCAGACTAAGGGCCAGGGGCTGGGTTCAGGGTTGAAGACTGCTAGGAGGTACAAGACTTCTTTTTGAGGTGATGAAAATGCTTTAAAGTTAGATAGCAGAATGGTTACACAACTCCAACTGTGCTAAAACCTACTAGATAGTACACTTCAAAGGCCGGTTTCTGTTGTTATGTGAATTGTGTCTCAATAAAACTGTTGTAGGAAGAGCCGTAGATGGACAGATGGTGACACAGCAGTAATGAAATACTCTGCTCACTACCCACATGGAAGGCCCCAGGTTCAGGCCCAGAGACCTCCCTGGGTGTATCAGACAAGCCTGTGTCGCGATCTGGGACTGGCAGAAGCTGCTGGTGGATTGCGGCATGTATATTCTCTTGGGTATACTGTACTAAAGAAAGAAAGAAGGAGAGAGAGAGGGAGAGAGAAAAAAAGAAGCAAGAAAGAAAGAGAAGAGGAAAGGAGGGAGGAAAGAAATTTGAAATAAATAAATCAATGAGGTTGTGGCTGGATGATTCAAGCTAGCTCATAAAAGCAGGAATGTGATCAGAATGCCCACACACATCTACACAGACACTTAAAGACAGTGCCTGTTACAACAGAATTGGGCCACAGCTGTTGACTTCAGTAAGGGTGACGTAGCCTGTTGCAGACTAAGTTCCCCGTCGGTAGAATTATAGACTCTAGATCAGTGTACAGACACGTAGGGGACAGTTACAAAGACCACCTCTGGGACGAGCAGATGGCTTAATGACCACGCTGCTGACTCCCACATGACCGACTGTGCTTCCGGTCCTGGACCTGGAGGCTTGAAACTCACACCAGGCACGCATGTGTGTGCCCAAAACCTCGAGAGGAGAGTGGAGGACAAGGAATTGTGCGTTGCCATCCCCAGTGGGGGGTGATTTCTTGCTTTCTGTCTCTCGTCTCTACCTGGCGAACACATGCTTCCTATAGCAAAAATCCCTCTCTCAAAAAATAAAATAAAATAGCTATCTAAAGGCACTGAACAAGGCGATCCAAAACCAGAGGTTGCCATGTCTCACTGGACAAAGGAGAAAACAGCGAGTTACGGGGTGACACCCACATTTAGCCAAGTATGTAGACAATGTTATTTTTAAAAATAGTTTCTTAACAAAAATGTGCATTTAAAGAATGTTTGTAACATATGAAAACAAAATAGGTCCCACTGCAAGCACAGAGGCAGCCAAGGTGCGTGGGCCCTCTCGCCTTGGAGGTAAAAGGCAGACTCTACTCCGGTGGACTGTGGAACCCGCCACTGGGGCGCAGTGTGGCATGCAGCGCCTGCAGGGCTGAAAGCCACGTGCCAGCTGTGGGTTTGGATTTCTAGAAACAAGCTGGAGGGGGTCCAGGATCCTGAGGGGCTGAAGGGATGAAGGAGGTCATGGCATGGGGCCCTGTTGGGTTGTCTCCCTGTCTCTGTCTTGCGAATGTGTGCTCGTGTCATAAGAAAAAAAAAAAATACAAGATGGACTGTGGTAAATGGAAGGTTCAAAGTGCAATCTCTTAAACAAGCACCAAAAGAAAAATGTAAGAGATGCAGACAAAACGCCAACTGAGGGGATACTAGGAAACAGCCGACCAACCCAGGAGAAAATAGGAAAGAAAAGAACCGACGTGCAGGGGAAGGTAGAAAGCAAAGCTCGTGCTGGAACGCTGGGTCCGGACGCACCTGTGACCACGCAGAGTGGAAATGCATCGAGCGTTCCGGGGGCAGTGTCGGACTCAGCTCCCTCTGTGCACGGGAGGGGTGTTTTAAATGGAAAGATGCAGCTAAAATGAAAGTGAAGGGAGAGGAAGGATATGGTTCGCAAGCCAGAAGCAAAAGAAACTTGCGTGACAATATTCATGTCATACACAGCAGAGTTCAAGGAAAAGGTCTTATTGAAAACTTCATCAAGAAGTTAGAAAACACAAACCAAAACTTAACTTCTAATAACAAAGCTTCAGAACAAATACAGCAAAAACAGACAGAATTTAAGGGAGAAAAGAAAACTTCCTGATAAGTTAGACTATTCCACCTCTCTCTCAGCAATTGATAGGACAAGGAGATGACAAGGAGACAGTGACGACGTCGGGGACTGAACCGCACACAGGGCCGCCTGGACTAGTCGACACCTACAGGACCCCTGGCCACTGCAGGGCACGCTGTTCCCAAATGCGCTTGATCCACTCAAGATAGGCCCGATGCAGGGCTGTGAAACAGGGCTTGGGGACTCCAGGTAGAATCAAATCTTACCACGTATCTATATCTATTCAGTAAGTACTGCGTTAACTTAAAGTCTGTAAAGATATACCAGAAAAATTAGCGAATGCTGTTGAGATTACAATTTCTCCTAATTGACCTATAAATTGAAAGTAATTCCAATCCAACTCTCGCATTTTTTTTTAATAGAAATTGACAAGTCGGGAGCCAGATGGTGGCTCAGCTGTGAAACAGTCCTCTGTAAAGCTAAGCCACCCGGGGAGGTTCCGGGTTCCCATCCGGAGACCGCCCTGCACAAGTGGGCATGTGTGGATACGTGTGGGCATGTGTAGGCACATGTGGGCATATGTGGGCGTGTGCATGCTCTCGACTTGGGTCTGGCTAAAGCTGGAGATTGCTTGCATATCAAGACCTGTTGGGGGTTCTCTCTCTCTCTCAAAGAAATAAATTTGTGTGTGTGTGTGTATGTGTGTGTGTGTGTGTGTGTATACACACATACATACACAAAAATATATGTGCATACACACACACACACACACACAGAAATCAACACGTTGAAACCAAAATATTTATAGAAATATAAAAGTCCTAGAAGAGTTGGTATAGTTTTGAAAAAGAACGAATCTGGATTATTAATCCTGTGTTATTTCTAATGTTAACATGAAGCTACAGCAATGAAGACCACATGCCATAGCCTCGGATGGAGACCAACAGGATGGACACCAGAAAGCACGTTTAATTGATTTTGCCAAAGGTGTCATTTTAAATGTCCGTTTCCTTTATTTATTGTAACAAACCTTGAATTAATTGTTTTTTTTTTTAATTTAAGTTTATTCATTTATTTCTTCCATGAATGAGAGAGAGAGAGATGGCAGACAGACGGATGAAGGAGGTCAGAAAGACAGCATTCCCGATGGCCTCGATGCCACAGCCCCCTCCCTTGCACCATGGGCGTGCATATGCCTGGCGTATTCAGGGAGGTCTCCAGACACCAGCCTGGACCTCTTCCATGTGGGGCAGCTCCCAGGAGCATCTAACATTGCCACTGTGCTACCATCTGCCCCTGATTTTGGTGTTTACTGAGAGGTGAAATCATAGCCCATTCCCCTGCATGCACTGACCAATCTTCCTATGAGACCTCAATGCAAAAATTTCAACTTTCACAAAAATTTATATATTTAATTTTAATGCATTACTTTTCTAATTAAAGGAAGAAGTGTTTACATTTCAAACTCTGAATAGGTGAAGATGATGACGATGCTGGCATTGCGAGCACATCATACCGGGGAAGTCTCGTCCCGTGTTGGGCCACAGGTCTGCCGTCCATTCCTGCCTCTGTCTGTTGCGGGCCAGTTGAGGTGGACTACAAAATGCTCTGCTCTGTGGAAACACTCAACAACCCAGGACCCTTCCCTCGTGTGACCCTGCCATCCAACCGTCCCCGTGTGCTCTGCTGGCTCTTCTTCATCTGGCTGGCAAAAGGGGAAAAGGAGGACTAGCATAGGCTGATAGGGTCGTTGAGTTGTTTGGGGCTCAGAGGTAACAGCAGCTACATCACTTTGCACCGTCCCCTGGCCCGACCTCGTACATGCTCTGCTCGTCAGAAGAGGCGCTGAGAAGGGTGGGCTACCTGTGGGCTGGCAGGGCCTAAGAACACAGAGCATGTGTGGCACATGCCCTAACCGACACTGAGGGAGAGCTTTCTCTGGGCCAGGCTTGCTGAACTAATGCGATATCCTTGGAGAGCGCCCTGAGGTGGAAGCCACCCTCATCCACAGGAACAGCGAGGCTCAGGGCAGTGGGGTGGTGACTTGACACACCTTCAGCAGAGGACTTGGTGACGATTGGATCAGAGTCAGAGGAGCACATGAGGGTGGGAAGAGCCAGACTCTGCCCCCTGCTCTGCTCTGAGGACAAGCTGTGTCTGTACAAGCTGCAAACCCCTCTGTGCAGGGTATGACGGGGACAGGAATGGTGCCCTCGCTCTGGTGTAAAGGTTGAATGACTTGAGCTCTGCTGGCCCACTGTCACAGATGCTGTCATGGCGACCTGTCACCCATTCGCAGCCCCACACCACCTGCCACCGGAGCAGCCTTTCAGGCCAGGCCTCCACGCCTCTACTCCCCTGGACGCCCATCCGGAAGGCTCTCCTTCCCCACCCCTCCTTTTCTAGGCCACCGCTCAACGTTCTGCCAGGCACACAGCGAGCCTCTAGGTGCCGGGTATCCTGGCTGACCTTTCCCACTGGGGTGTCTGGGAGCTCCCTGACCTTGGGTCCCCGTGGTTCCATTATGACAAGCCTGAGCCAGAAGGAGAGGCAGGCAGAAGGCAGAGAACTCCCTGGGCCTCAGTCGCTGCGGCACCCCGACTCCCACGGCACCCCGACTCCCGCGGCACCCCGACTCCCACGGCACCCCGACTCCAGCTGCACCGCCTTGGCTGCCAGCTTCCCGGTCCTGATGCCGACCGCAGGCCGAGAAGATGGCAGAGCAGGAGGCCCCAGAATGCTCTGCTGTAGCCGCAGGCAAGGGAGTGTTTCCAAGTGTTCCCCAGAAACGCCAGCTTGTTTTTCCCTATAAGAATGAGTTAAACACTTTAAGACAGGGCATACAGTCCTGAGAGGCTGATTTGCAATTTATTTAAATGTAAAAACGACTGGACAATAACAGTCCCTTCCTTGAATCTTTCTCATCTGGTAGGAAATAAAATTGTTATGTGCTATAATAAAAACTGTATTTTTGTGTCTGTGGCTTTTATGACGCACTAACACAGTCGTGGACAATTTCTTTGAGAAAATCAAAAGACAAATCATGGAAAAAATACTTAGCACCTCTTAAGACAGCCCTCGGGTTCAAACTTTGCTAGATTGCTAAGTGTGGGTGCCAGGTCTTGCTTTTTTCATTCATGTGTTTATTTACACCTTGTTTCAGAGAGGACTGCAGGTGGGAGACCGAGCCAGATCGGAAGGCAGCACTTGCTGTGGACGACCCTCAACCTTGCTGCTGTGACAGCTCCTCTGGGCTCCTGAGGGAGGCAGGACCTGTCCCAGACTGGCCTCGGTAGAATCCGGGCTGATTCTCAGCCTGTGCGGTGAACTCGCAGTCACAGCCACATCTACTGGATGTGAAAGCTCGGAGTTCACGCCTCGTGCCCAGCCCGTCAGAGGAGCTCCCGGAAGGTCACTGAGACCCGTCTCCTACGTCAAGGTGCCCACTAACCAAACCATCCCAGATGAAGGGCCAAGTCCACCATGGAGCTCAACTCCCTTCTTCAAAATCAAACACGTCCATTTCCCACAGTCCCGAGTCCACATTCACTGGCCAGCATCAAACGCCCTCTCCACTGGCCCACCTGGCCTTTCTGACCTGGGCTCCAGCAAGATGGTTCTGTGTAACGGAGAAAAGGCGCTCAGAAGACAAAGTTTGGAGCTGAGCGCCGTGGACGGCCTACATGAGGCGTCCCCAGTTCCCGTGTTTCCGGCCTGTAGCCGTCCAGCCCTTCCCACTCGCACTGTGGAATCGCCATGTGACGCCCACCGCCCAGGGGTGTCAGTGCAATGCCCTGAGCAGAGCTAGGACGGGGCCTCCATTCCGTCAGAGAAGCTGCAGCTGCCATGAGAAAGCTGAGCGCCTGCCGGAGGAGGAGTCCCGTGGAGCAGAGCCACAGGGACAAGCTGAGGCCGTCCTGGAGCACCACCATCAGCCAGTCCGGGAGGCGGCCAGCGGCGCGTGTGCACCCTCACTGGCGGAACGGCCTGCCGCAGTCTCCAGGGCGTACGCGCGGGGCAGCCCGTCTGCCGGTGTCGGTGTCTCCACTTCAGCTTCTGCGGGCACTGCTCTGTGCCGGGTGGCCGCTCGGTGCACTACACTGGCCTCTGCCCAGACCTGACACTAAAAATGTCTTCAGGCATTTCCGAGAGTTCCCTGGGAGGCCCACTCGTGAGACCTGTCACACGAGCTGTCGTGCGCTTCCCTCGCAGGACCTATGCCGTCCTGCCGTGAGCGGCTGATAGCCAGCGCTGGGCTGGTTTGTTACGCAGGGTTAACATGACAGTCAGTAACCCTGCACTGGGACAGAAAGACACAGCTACCTGCCAGACCGCAAAAGTGACGGTGTGGAAGCCGGCCTGAGCCCTGGCAGTGCTCCAGCGTCTGCAGACTTCCGGTCTCGCTCGCTTTGCCCTCTAGGGGAGGAGATGCTCTCGCCCACCTCTGCGGCAGTGCTCCTCACCTCTGCAGCCCACCACGAACCGGCATCCCGGGGCATGCACAACCTCACAGCATCCTCCCTGCTCCCAGGAGAGCCTCCTGCCCCTCCACAACTGCCTGTCATGCTCAGCTTAACTCTTCCCAGAGGTGGGAAAAATTGAGAGGTATTTTTGATGTCCCATGATGCGGGACAAAAATTCAAGGGTGGACAGCAACCTTGGAGTTGGAAAGGCAGGAGCCCCATGGGTCTGCCACCCTCACCTCTAATCCCCCTGGACGCCCTTCTGGGGTCCTCTCAGCCGCAGGACACTGTGGCTGTATCGTCTGTCACACGAGCCGTCATGCTCTTTGCTCACAGGGCCTGTGTCACCTGCCTGTGGTGCTCGCCTCCTTCGTGGTGCTGAGTTAGACTCAGAGCTTTCCCAGGCTGCCACCCAGGACGGAGGGGCCTAAGCCTCTGCGAAGCAGCCTGGCAGGGGTGTCCCGGCCTCGTCTGCCAGTGGCCCATCAGCAGAGACTACCTGGTACGTGATGGTCCCCGTGTCCCTCCACGTCTCCTCCCCTTCATTCGCAGACACTGGCAGACTGATGGTCACGGTTAACCATGTCTCCTCAGGCAGGTCCCTACCGGGCCTGTGGTTTCTCGCCACCAGGGAGCTCACCATCCCAGTGAGCACAGCGGGTGATGGGAGCACCGGGAGCCAGCAGCCTGCCGTGCTCTGGGGTGTGGCCTGTACGGTGATGGGAGCACCGGGAGCCAGCATCTGCCGTGCTCTGGGGTGTGGCCTGTACGGTGATGGGAGCACCGGGAGCCAGCAGCCTGCCGTGCTCTGGGGTGTGGCCTGCATGGTGATGGGAGCACCGGGAGCCAGCAGCTGCCGTGCTCTGGGGTGTGGCCTGCACGGTGATGGGAGCACCGGGAGCCAGCAGCTGCCGTGCTCTGGGGTGTGGCCTGCACGGTGATGGGAGCACCGGGAGCCAGCAGCCTGCCGTGCTCTGGGGTGTGGCCTGCACGGTGATGGGAGCACCGGGAGCCAGCAGCCTGCCGTGCTCTGGGGTGTGGCCTGCACGGTGATGGGAGCACCGGGAGCCAGCATCTGCCGTGCTCTGGGGTGTGGCCTGTACAGTGATGGGAGCACTGGGAGCCAGCAACCTGCCGTGCTCTGGGGTGTGGCCTGCACGGTGATGGGAGCACCGGGAGCCAGCAACCTGCCGTGCTCTGGGGTGTGGCCTGCACGGTGATGGGAGCACCAGGAGCCAGCAGCCTGCCGTGCTCTGGGGTGTGGCCTGCATGGTGATGGGAGCACCGGGAGCCAGCATCTGCCGTGCTCTGGGGTGTGGCCTGCACGCTGGCTGGCGGGTCTGGGACGTGGCTCCACAGTCCACTCACAGCGCTTCTGTTTCTGCACGGCCAGCAACCCCA